>CM060948.1:208851557-209219057 GCA_030765055.1 Mantis religiosa
GTTCCTTCTCTTTCTCAGTCACGATGTTCATTATTTTTATACTGTTCTTTGTATCCCTCCCCAACTCGCTTTCATTTTTTCTCATTTCTTTATTTCTTTCTCTTTTTGCTCGTTAATTCCGGCTTCCGTTAATTGTTAAGAAGACATTAGTTTTAATTCGTGTGACGTCTGAGTTTTACTCCCCAATTATAAAGAGCTTGTCTTGCGTAGCTCTGATATTTTCCCTCGTTTTTACCCACTAGCTTCTTAAACTCGTTTTGTCCTATTGTAAAGGTAAAGAAAGAGAGACAGTTAAAAGCACAATAGATATATGTGTAACTTTCTAAAGTTTTTGCTTGACAATTTCGAACCTCTAATTGAGTTTCTTATGTTTGATATCATTTAATAGATACATATTTATATTTTAAATGGTTACTTCCATACCGAAATTACTGAAAGTACAGCAGTGATTGATAAACTGAACAAATAAATGAGCAAAGGATGAAGAGTGTCTTAAAATTCTCTCTCGTATAACCTCTGAGAACACTAAATGTTTATTGCCGTTTTAATTTCTCTTATGCCGGCAAATACAAGAACACTACAGGAAGCACTGCATTACACCCAAAAATTTGGCAGAAAGATTCCGCCAAAATAAATGCTCTGAGATCTCCTGAACCCAAAACATTAATTATTAAGCAGTTTTCCTGTGACTCTGTAAACATCATAATTTTATATAATCCGAGAAGTATCAAATTTTGTATTTAATTTCAGCAGTTTCCAAGGATACGGCACAAACGTGTCTAAGAAAATTCTCTACCCCAAAACAATTTTTACGTGAAATATGTTTCTATACTTTTTGTTTTCTCAAAACACCTCTCGATTTTTGTCGAAATTAATCATACATTTTAACATTACATTTACTTTTTTTTGGCGACTTATGTCCGCCAAAATTAAGTAATATCCGACGATGAATGAAATGAGTGAAATGATGCTCAAATGAGTCCGGGGTCCACGGAGCTTAGAGCCACTCGAAATTTGTCTTTCAGGATAAGGTAAAACACCGGGAAAAACTTTATCTGGGTAACTCACCTTAATCTAGATTCGAACTCGGGACCTCTTGAACATGAGGCAGATACGCTGCCAGCTACGCTACCAAGGCGGGAATTACATTTAAAATTTACACGAAAAGTAAAATGCATTTTCATTCTGAAATGATTCGTATAATTTTGTATAACTGGTAAACATTAAGGAATACAAAAAGTAGTACAAAGACTGTGCACTCACTTAAAACACAGAATAATTTTCTTGAAATAACACATTTTGTAACATCAGGGTTTCCAAGATTTCTTATACTATTGGTTTGAAATTGTCAACACTTTCTCAGTAAAATTTGGAATGATACAATTTCTGCAAACCTCATTTAAGGCGAAGAATAATGGGTTCTCAGCGGGAAAGTTTGAAGAAGCAGTACAAAAATGTTAAGTAGAGAATGTCATGTACACACAACGCCAAAGAAAATCTTTGGCAGTTTATGTTTCCGGGGTGTTTTGAGGCGTGGCCTGTACGTTACCTATCACAGAGCGTGGGGCTTAATAACACAGCAATAAAGGGGGAAGAAAGTGGAGGTTGCTAGCGTTGCCTTTTCTGTGTTAATTGAAACTAAAATATGTTTATTGTTTCTGAATCACACATGCCGTATTGTGATGACCTAACCAAGGATGGTAAAGGATAAGGCCAGACATTGCACGGGGGGGGGGGGGGGGGGGGAGCGCGTCTTCTAAGATAGATTCACATGCTTTGCGGAGAGGTTGGCATTTTCTGCATAAAGGTTCAATTACATTGCAAAATACTGAAACTACAATTTAGACATCAAAGGTTTACTACAATAATAGGAAATACACAAGTGGCCACATGGCCATTATCTGCATTACAAACAGCGGACCTACGTCCGCCTTCGACGACTGCTAGCTCACAAGTGAGAGAACGCTTCCTTGTAGTTTTACAAGCTTCTCTAGGGAGGGAGGTCACCTGACACGACGTCACACGCACAAGTCTAGTCAAGTTATCACCCAATATACCGTTCGAATTAAACTAAACGGTCACTTGTGACAGTATACTAGCAAAATTACTCGTGGACATAGCGTGAGTTCATTAAAGTGAGGGAGGACCTACATACTGTTTTACGCTTTTCTTATAAAGTGCTGAGTTACTATGTGTTTAATGAATAGCATTCAAGCTTTAATTTCCACCTCCTGAAGGTGTTCTCAAACATACATATTACACATATAGCTTATCTGGGTGCTAAATACGTGTTTCCCTTCAAAAGGCGTGTCTTGCAATAGCCGATAAGGTATGGCTACCAATCCCAATAGGAAGACTGTAAGACAAGCTCACTGCACTTATTGTACCTCCTTCTCCTTTAGCTAATATGATACAGATCGTAAACATATATGTCGTTTCTATACAACTTTGTAATCCCTATTGTGGTTATTAACACAGTTCTTTAGCACAAGGAAGGCAAATCCCTAATGCAAGCAATGAAATGCCCATGGCTACGAACGGCCACGTATAACGATAATGTGTCATTGGCACGAGGTGCGGTGAGTACTTTTGGCGTTAACTGTACACCTACTACGTGATATATTTAAGGTGAGAAGGTACTGCTTATCTCCGCAATCGTATTTCCATGATTTTTGGGTGCACATTACTAAAAAATTATTATATATACGTACATAAAATTTTCAGGCATGTTCTTAAAACCTTTACCTTGAATAATACCTATTATTACATGAAAATGTTGTAATGTTACTTTGTTATAACTTTTCAGTTTATTAAAAAAAAGCACTGAAATTTCAGATAATTTTATTTCTTTAAACAAGTAATATGAATCTCAGAGAAAAATCCCTTCGCATTATTATTCTTATGAGTCTGAATAATACACACAAAAATGCATATATTTTGGCTGAACTGTATTTTAAAAATGTGTACCAGAAGCTGAAAAAATTGTGAAACTAAGAAAAACTGCTTTAAAGTTTATATATTGATTACTGACTTTTCACATGAGTCAGAACAATTACTGCAGCATAGTCTTCACCCTCTGTACCTTCCCTTTCTTTTTTGAAGTTCCTCTTCATTTTTCTTGCCTTCTTGGCCAGTTGTTCAACCATTTATCTGCTTTCAGGATATATGACTATTATCATGATTAGCATATGTATTGCGTGAACTGAGCCTACTAACCTCAATATTACATGTGGTTTCATTGTCTATTGCATTTATATTTTCTACATTTACCTTTCTATATTTAGTAAAGCGATTACCTTTAAACTTTCCCTTTCCAAATGTTTTTGATCATACATTCACCAATAACTATTACACAATATTATTCAAAACAAATAACTGTTCACATACAGAGCCAAATACAAAAGAAAAACTAGCATCACTGGAGTTGCTGTAGTACCAACAGTGAGCTTGAAATACCCCTTAAACAAGGCTCAGTTCAGAAACATCTGTTCAGCATTGCACAATTTATGATCAATTTTGTGAAAGTTTAAGAAAAGGCGCATATCAACAACTTAACACTAACTAACATAACAAGCAAATTAGGTATAAAATATTGCTCCAATAAACTTTTTATCCATATATTTGAAATATAAAGGGACAAAATTATAATAAAAATGTAAAAATAGAAGAAAAGTGAATTTTAATTCCAAGTGAAATACCTTCTCACATTAATGTTTAAGTTTTCAAAAGAAAGAAGTGAAAAAAGATGTCATAGTTTCCTAGAAAGTCAATATTAGAACTATAGTTTAAGTTTTCAAAAGGAAGAAGTGGAAAAAGATGCCATAGCTTCCTAAAAAGTCAATATTAGAACTATATAAACAGCACGAATTGCTTTTAGCTTGCAACGTAACGTTGGTTGCATATTTATAACTGTTTAAGCACACTAGTTGTAATACAAATGCGATTATTTAATACATTAATTTAAATACCATGGAACTTTAAACATCTAATGAACCACCCAACAGGACCACATTTGAAGAAATCAAATTCCTGGTGTTAAATTTAACTTTCAATTCATTTGAATACTTTAACAATGATAGGGTTCACAGTTCTTCCACTACCGAACGTTTAAACACTTTCGTAGAATGCCATTTAACTTTATGTGACTGATTTGTGCATTGTGTCATAAATATCCAAGACTTAATACCATGACAGGAAACTCCACATCAAGTCGATTAAGTGACTTCTCGAAGATAATTCCGTTGCTTTCATTATGTTAGTGGGAGCGATTAAACGTGGCCTGTTTACTTAAAATGTGTCTCATCACTTCAGTTCATCTTACAACACAACTCGGAATTAACTCTTATTGCATTTTACATAATAATAGAAAATTCAATCTTAAGATAAAGATGACCTTCCAAAGGGTCATATGCAAATTAAACGTCAAACAAAAATCGGTTGTTTGACTCCATATTAAAGCAAAGTATTATTTATATTAGAAAGCATCTTAGACAAAGTCGGTCTAGGTGGCTCAATGGGTTAGGCTGTGGCTTACTGATCCCGAGATCGTCGGCTAAAACCTGGCCCAGATCAATAGCCTTCAGTGTTTTAGTTAATTAATGGAAATTAATCATTTCTCCACACTAACCGTATATAGGTTGATAGATAGAGTCAACATGAAAAATTCAATGCCATGGCCGGGATTTGAACCACGTATCTCCTGGTTTCCGTCCAGTCGCTCAAACCCATTGAGCTACCATGGCCAACGTGGCATCCTGACATTAAATTCTCCGTTTGACTTGTATACTTCCTCGGTAGACCACTAGGGGCTCTCGCATTCGAGATACACCGTTTGTGGCGACTTACTATCTTAAGTACTTGAGTCCCAGGCTTCATCATTTAACTCTTATTATTTTAGTTAATTGATGGAAATTAATCATTTCTTCACACTAGTCGTATGTAGGCTAAAGTTGTTGATAGAGTCAACATGAAAAATTCAATGCCATGGGCGGGATTTGAACCACGAATCTACTGGTTTCCGTCCAGTCGCTCTAACCCATTGAACTACCATGGCCAACGTGCAACTGGACGGAAACCAGGATATCTGTGGTTCAAATCCCGGCCATGGCATTGAATTTTTCATGTTGGCTCTATCAGCCTTAAGTGTACTTAAAGTCGACAGCCCCATATAACTAGATTTGCTAGAATTACTGACTGTGAGAGGAAATTCTGGCACACCTTTGTCACTGATATGATCCTATCAATTCAGAGCGTCGTTAGAAATAAATACAGTACACAATATCTATCGTACATATCCGATGCAAATTAACGGGATGGCTGAAGTGTTAGCGCCTGTGGGCTGCATTCGAGAAACCATAGGTTCATTTCGCGGCATCGATGTTCCTGACACATGGATTTTACTGATGTTTTTCCCTGAATTGCTAGGTATAGCCTGGGAATTTCTTGCCTCTTAATTTTACATCAGTTATCATTTCACTTCACACTTTATCCTGGTTGGCTGTTTCATTTATCTAAATTTCGTTGGAAATTTCGGTGCGCGTGACGTCACTTCACACTTTATCCTGGTTGGCTGTTTCATTTATCTAAATTTCGTTGGAAATTTCGGTGCGCGTGACTGTCAGTTCTCGTCTTCCGGATCCGGGAAGCTCTCTGGCTCCGAGTCACCTCAAAGGACCTTTAAGCGTAAAGGGGATCAGTTGTACGAGCTACCATTGGGAGGTTTCTAACTAGCTGTGACAGGTTCCTTCTCTCTGCTCTCTTCTCTCCTCAGGTCCAAGCACTTTTAGCATCCTATCAATCGACCCCTCCCTTCCGGAGGGCGCCCCACTCAATGGTGGTGGTTGTTCCAAGATAGGGCGCTTTTCGTTATGTTTCTTATGGTACTTTGCGGAACTACTGCTGAAGTCGGTATTGCAGCTAACTGTAATATCAATCGCCTGCTGCTGGCCCGACCCACTTATTTTGAAAATCATAGAAGAAAACATAAAGGAATGAGAGTTTTCAACAAAGTAAACAGCATTTGTGATGGCCCTCTCAAATGGGAGAGAAAGTCATCAAACGTACAGGTAACTTTATTAAAGCCTGCAATCATGTCATTCTGCCTTCTGTTTAGAATATTAAGCCCATTATTTGTAATGGTATTTAACTAATAATTGGTTTATTGATTTTAATGTGCTGGAACAGTACGGAATGCTGTCTTTTTATATTATGTAATATTATTCGTTGTGTATAATATTTACCATTCATTAATTTAGAGACTGCAAACCTGCAATTAAGTAAATTCCATATATTTGCGTTCTACAGTAATTTACAAATCATTGTAAAATTACTTACATGTCGTATACAAAGAGTGTCAACATTTAGTTTTATGCACAACACTTTACAATAAATTGACACATACATTGAAAAACAATTTAAATCCATCAGCGAAAACAAAAAGCATTAGGCTAAGGTGTCACAAACCTGAGCAGAATTTGTTATACACTATTCACTTGAAACAGTTTTAAGAAACACTGACACTTTTTAATTATTGCTTCTACGTTATTCGCATCATAATTGTTTCAGCAATTAAATGTTGTTTAGCTACTGCTTTGTACTGAGTTTTTATTTGAAATGCATATTGCATTCTATTGCCGAAGTAAGTATTTAAATTAGACACTACCATAAACTCCTCTACCTTCTTATTTTTAGCGTAAAATGTTAAAGATGCTTTACGGGTGGAGATTTTTCATAAATGCGATATAGGGCTATAACGTTCGAAATTCACTCAAAATGTTATATAAATGCGAAATCAAAAATGTTCCAAGTAATTATTTTTCCCAAATCTTTTTCTTCTGGAAACCTTAACTAAAGTGTCCATAGAAGATTTACCTGTTCAGAAGGTTATAAAGTAAGTCACCACTCTCCTGGAATGTGGAAAATAACCCTTCACTCTAAATTAGCCTATTGTTCCACCATTGCTCATATGAGGTTTGTTTGGTACCTGAAGGGAGGTCAGTTGTTCTACAAAAGAGATCCCTTACGACGCCAAATGACTTATAAATCTATCTTCACAACCCAGTTAACAGGAAATTTCAATTATTGTCTCTGAAGACAAATAGCGATCCTAATTTTAAGAAAGTGATAAATACATGTTAATTCCAGTTGGGTTTCTCAGTTGCCAAAGTTCCAATTTTCATTCTTCTGTTCGGTATTACGCGCAACTTTAATTCTATGCATGGGTCACGTCAGTAAGTGCGAGGCTAATTCTGTGCATTTTCTTTTTATTGTGCCAATTTTACATCAGTATCTTTTTTATTTTTTATTATTAGTTAAGCAGTGTGCCTTAGTCTGTATCAACCTGTTCTATATTTCTGTGTATTACTTTAACCTATATTAATGTGAAACAAACAGACAACTTATGCACTTTTAACTCACTGTCATTAATAACCCTCCATAAATGTTTTAGGTCTGATATAGATAACGTTAATATTCATCATTTAAAAAACTTACGCAAATTAAACATTTTAAATTCTAGATATAAAATGTTAAATTGTAAATGAACAAATGCTATAAAATGCCAAATGTAAAAATCAAAATGCTAAATATCTGATTTCAAAATGCTAGTTATCATTACCCCTAGCTATGGTTATAAGTATATCAGAATGTTTACTTTATTCCAGTTAAAATATAACTTAGAGACAATTGAAAAAGGGGAAGTAAAACTTTTTAGTTTGACTTTGGAATCTCAATACTCAAGAATATCGAATCTTAAAATCTATTCAAACCAAATAATTGTTCTAGTAGTTGCGAACATTAGAAAAATGCTTTTTGAGCAACAAGATATGGCTTTCTATGTGTTCAGTGCCGTTTAAATACTTTAATACCTCAGTGTTCTTTCCTTCAACAGCAGCAGTTAAAATACGAATGTGCAGCAAAAGTATGCTAAACCAAATATATATATATATATATATATATATAGTATATATACTATATATACTATATATATAGTAAATTACAATACATCGTACTTTAGTTTCTTTAATAAATTGTTAAGATATTGTAAGCCTCTCCACCTACATATGAAATCACATTATTCCTTTTTTGAAAAGTCATATTCAAATAAATAGTACTAAGCTTTCACCAACGAAGTCTAATTTGTAGATAGAAGAGTTTTCGGGCTCAGGAATCGTGATCTGCTGGAGCTGGAAGATCCACACGTTTGGTTCACGTATGCGGTGAACATGATCAGTGGTGGAGTGGTCTGACTCTGCTGGGTGAAGTCTCAGTCACAACTGAACAGACGTGAACGAAACGTCTGGATCTTCAAACTCCAGCAGACCACGGCTCCTGAGCCGGAAAATTCTTCTAACTACATATTCACATATATTACACTACCCACAATAAAATATCCACGAAGATAATACATGTTTTTAGTCAATTTTAACACGTAGATTCCAAAAATTATGCTAAGAATGTGAAGCGGAAACCACAGGTTTCCGACAGAAGAATGTAAGAAAGGGATGATAAAATCATATAAATTATTAATAAGCAATTGGGAATAAATGATATATGAAACAAATTCGAAAAGAAATATTGTAATGGGAATAACGTGCAAATGAAACAAATATAAGGAAAAAGTTGCCTTAAGCTAGAACGGGCAGACGATGCCAGATACGTAAACAATAGGACAATAGAAGCCCAAAATTCCATAGCCACCACGGAACCTCAGACAGTAACGAGGTTTAAGGAAAATGTGTAGAGGCAGGATGCTGTACCATTATGACGCCAAAGGGTCATACAACTTTAGGGGGTGAACCCGTGACTGCTACCCAGTTGAAGGTGAATTAAAATGGCCAATAAGTTAAAATTGTAGAAATAAACTCCCCCAATAAAATGTAGTGTGAACCACGTGATAGGCGTGGAATAGAGAACAAATAGAAAAAGGGTGGAGGTAGACAAACAAATCTAGGAGGAAGCGGAGAGTAGGGCGAGGTGAGAAGTGCAACTCGGTTGGTTAAACAAAAGGTAAAAGACACGTTAGTTTAATATCTGTTGGCGAAGAAATAGTGGTGGGATTAAATATTCTCAAACAGACAAGACGACGCAACGAGAGTGAGAGAAAGTGAGAAAAGCCGGGCAACCAGACAAGTAAGATCTGTGGGAATAAACAATGCACAGTAAATTGAAGCAGTACTTTTCATTGGCTGGTGATAACTGCTGGACCCTGAGGGAGTACTCCTGCTCACCGACACGTAATCCTTAGCCATCCTGCCATACCACACCAAGAGAAATTTGCCACACCAAAATGACACATTACGTCACAATGTTTATGTATTTTAGATATGCGTAATTTAAAGCTAGTTCATATAGTAGCTGGTAACACACGTGTTTTAGTCTGCCTACCTTTGTCCTATGCGATTTCTTACACGTACTTAAAAAATATAAAGATAAAAGGATGCGGTACAATTTAAGTATTGTTATACTTCAAAAGATCCTGACCTAGAACCTGAAAATTCTGAAAGAGAAAGACATTTTCTACAGCAAGTAGACTTGAACGATTTCGCACGCAACTTAAAGATGTCAAAAAAGGAATCTGCATTTCTAGGTTCCAGGCTGCAACAATGGAAATTACTTGCACCTGACAAAAAAAGGTACTGAGCTTCACGATAAATTATCAGAAATTTTTAAAATAATTTTTCAACGGAAGAGAATTTTTGTTTCTGTATAGACATCAATGGTTAAATGAGCTAGAAATTGACCATAATCCAGAATACTGGTGATTGTTTATAGATTTATCAAAGTTCAGCATAAAGGCTGTGTTACTTTCTAATGATAACGAACTTTCATCTGCTCCTGTTTTCCATTCTGTAGGTCTTAAATAAATGCATAAATGTATGGCCAAGGTTGCATTCGTCTTCAAATATGAGGTTCATTTTTGGAGAATACGTGGTGGCCTTTAAGTAATTGATTTGCTGCTTGGATTATCAGAAAGATTCACAAAATATCGTTGTATTTTGTGGTTGTGGGACAGCTGTGATAAGAAAAAAACATGTGGTACAACAATGGGGCAAGTAGTAGCAATATATCCCAGGGCAGAGAAATGTAGAATAAGCCCCGTTGGTTCAGTCTGATAAGACTTTTCTCCCTCCCCCATACTCGTATAAGAACTTGGGATGATGAATTTTGTTAACGCACTCAACAAGGACGGTAGTGGATTTGCATATTTGCAAGGTTACTTTCCACAGTTAACTTAAGCAAAATCGAAAGAAGGGACTTTAGTTGGACCTCAAATCCGACAACTCGTGAGGATGAATTGTTTGAAAAAAATCTCCAGGCGTTGGTTTTAGCAGCTTGGCAATTGTTTACAGGAGAGATGCGCCGTTTTGTTGAAAAAAGTTAAACTTCGGTTTAAATGTGTTGAAATACTACAAAAACATAAGTTGTAGAAGGTGTTTGAAAATTCATTTCCTCCATTCACATTTAAACCTTCTTTTTCTTTCGGAAAATATGGGTGCTAGTAGTGACGAACAAGGGCAACGGTTTTATCAGGATATTTCTGTCATGGAGAAGAGGTACCAAGATAGTAAGGACCCAGTAACGATGGGGGATTATTGTTGGTTTCTTTTGAGGGAAAGCAGATAGGAGTACAAGAGACAATGACATACTACCAAGCACTTTTAAGTGCGGTTACAGGCATGCCCCATAAATACATATTCCAAATATTATTTATTGCATGCATGTAAAACAAAATTTTTAATTTATCTTAATTCACGATGACATATAGTACTATACCATATATAACTGTATCATGATAGTAATTGTAACATAATATCTTACCTGAATCTTTGTAGGTGAGAACATAAAATTTAGGTTTAGGACATTTACACCTAAAATTAAAACCTAAAATTTAGTTTAAGTCATTTAACCTGATGCGATAGGAGATTTCTGTGGTGATTGCAAAATAAGAGCATGCTTTTCCGTAAGAATGACCTACTTTTATACCGGAAGTATAAAAATGTTATTTGGGGGTTAATATTATTGCTTCTAAATGAACAAAAATAAAATGAATAACAGGAAATAAATAATATTTTCACTTGAATTACTGTAACTCAGTCTTTTTATACGAAAGGATTATTTTCTTCATAACCACATGATATGTACCATCACTCATATTTGCTGTACGTTCCAGTCATGTTAACTAATGGCATAATGCCATATCCAAGAAGGTGCTGCAACTATCATGTAGCATTTATGCCCTTGCAAACGAAAGGTGGTAAACACTCACACATCAAATTATGTTAAATATTTCAAAAATTAAGTTGTAATTGAAATAGTTTGAAATCCTAATAGAATAGAATATTTGAAAAATCTGATAGAACCACATTCACATTTTTATTTTATTTCTTGTCTTTTAAGTAGAGGAATAATTATGTTGCACCTAAAAGTGTTTTGTTGAGATTTCACTGAAAATACACAACTAGAGACTTCATGAATTTTAAAAGGTAATTATTAGAAGAAAGATACTATATGTCAACTAAATAACAAAAAGCAGTTAAATAGCTAGTTTGGTATTTAAGTTCCACACCTTCCAGAGATTTAATATGGAACTTCAATTAATCTTTATAGGATTTTGGGGAAATCAAGTATATATCACTACATTTTATATAAAGGTCTTTAAAGATTGTTTATTTCCCAAAAATCCTCTAAAGATTTTGACTCATAAATATTTAATTTTCTGGGCATGTCCTCAGAAGTCCTCTTCATTTTGGTTGGTTTTTGTATTCTTGTCTAGAAGTTAGTCAAAATTTTAATGCACAAAAGGAGACAGTATGAGTAAAACAGAGAATTTACTTATTGACTTATTTATTTTAAATTGAACCTTTTCTTGAAATATTCCATGCTAATTTTTCAATGTTACAATACTCAAAATCGTTATTCATTTTTTCTCCCTTGGGCATGCTAGGAGAACGGAATTTCAGCAGTATCACATAATGATCAGACTTAAAACATTTGACTATCACTTAAAGGTCTCCCATATTCCCTATTAACTAAAACAGAATTAAAAGTAAGTTGATGTTTATCTTTATTAACGATATATATATGTATGTATGTATATATATGGATGATCTTGGCTTAAAATTTATATGAACATAGCAAAAGCCAAATGACAATTATAGAATGACTAATTTTAAGAAAGCTATTTTTGCAGTAATTTAAGCTTCAAACTACTTTCCTTATACGAACTGTTAAATATAACTGAAACATTTTATGTAAGACCTGAAGCTTTCACGGTGAGTATTACTAATCAAGGCTTCGCGGGTTATCAGCCGAGTCAAATTACTAAACGTCGAGCTTTAGGCCATTGTGAGCTCCATGGCCTTCTTCAGGATCAGATGGAATTTACAATGGCCAAAACTTCGACGTTTATTAATTTCACACGGCTGATCACCCGCGAAGCCTTGATTAGCGAAACACTTTAACTTTGAAGCTATTAGCTAACAAAAAAGCTAAACAATACACATTAACTGTCTAAACTATATTCAGATTTTCACTTATTCTGAACATGTAAAACATGTTTCCCACAATAGTCCTCAAGGTTTAATTAATTTCTGAATTGATACTGAAATGATCTCCAAAGTGTGATAAATATTTGATAATATGTCACAAGTAAATTTCTCTAATAGTTGAGAAGGAACGTTTCATACTACGTTAATAATGATTCTGGAGATCATCACTACACATCACGAAAACAAGAAACATACCCAGTTTGCACTTATTCAGCACTTTCGATTTCTGCAATTGTGTTTCGGGTACCTGAGATGACTTCTAGAAGTAAAACAAAAGTGGAAAATCCCCATTTTTGCACACAAAAAATGAACTAATAAAGTTAATGAAAATACATGGAAGGTGACTGCTTTTGCTTCTAGAATATCCTTGAAGCATGAACTGCTACATTAGCCTAAAGAATTTAACTCTAAATGAATATTGTGACGTTCTATTCAATTTAAGACACTGAACGTCACTAATGTAACTACCCGAAGGAGAAACGCAAATGAGGTAGCTTAGAAGGGTTGCCTTACAATGGGAAGGTTAGGAATGAGGTGAAGGATTATCTTCCGGAGGGTGGCATGCAGTTCCGGCATTATTTCATATAAAATAACACTATTAGCCTAATTAATAGTAACATGAACAAAAATTGTTCAGTGAATTTCAGATATTGTCTTTACCTTGGCGGAGGTTACAACGTGCCAGATTCTATTCTGGTAAATAGTAGACATGACCGTTAAAGAGATGAGTGTCGCAGATTCGTCTTAGAACGTGTCAGACTCTTCCCGCTAAGCCAAAATCCATTAGGTTTAAATATTAAAAATATAGCCAACCAAATGGCTGATTAAAGCCTTTGTCAGCACACGTCAGCTAAGCTGACAACACGTGTGTCACAAGTACAATCGACTTACATGTATCCTGACAGGAAGTCGCCTGCCTAGACTTTGTTCCTTTATCTTTGGAATATCTGAATTTTACAAGTTTATTCCTTTCGTAAATCTACATGATATAATCGTTATGAAGCAATAATTCAGGTTTTGTAACGACATTTATTTTTATCTGCAGAGGATCTAAACAAAAGTCCGAAGACCCTGGCGTCCTTAAACCCGCGAGCGATAGAAAACTCCGGGGTTCTTTCCTAGGGCAATACCTGGTTTCCTAAAAAGCCCCCCCCCCCCTTCCATTGACAACAATGCCAAGGCGGGATTGAAACACCAATTTTCGGTAGTTTTACATGCTTACGTCATACTTACCAGTAGGTCTTTGTGAAAATCCATTTGCTTCCTTCTTTTTCCCTCGCTGGCCTATGATATCCTCGGAGTTTTACAAATCCAAGAATATTTGATTTAGATGTACTTTGGCTTCGCTGCCGTTACAACTTGAATTACCAATTCCAGCTTTGACATTTCCTTCAAATAGTACAGAGCCAATTGTAGTATACCATAAGGTACAGAGTAGTCCACTAATATTATGCAGTAAAGTAATACTATGTTTTAAGTTTTGGATTAAATAAACGTTATTTTTACACTTATTTGCTATATAACACAATGGCCATAATAACGGTGTTGGTAACACTGAATATGGAATCTATGATGGGTTTAGTGCCATATATCGTGTACATCTGAAATAAAGGAGAAATTACATGCAGCGCTCTAGATGTATGCTTCGGATCGAGACTTTTGGGACATTGATGCGGCACCCAAAGTGGCTATTTCACTTGCCCGGACCTGGTAACAGTTCTCATATACAAACAAAGACACAGAATAAAAATCAATAGGGAGCTCATAACCAAATAGTATTCTTTAGCCCCCACCTTTAATGAAAATTTTCTATGTTTTAGAATGTTTGAAAATTAGTACACCATTTTTAGCTGTTATGCTCAGTGTTCTCATTGAGTGAGTGTGTGGTGTTTTAGGGCCCGTCAACAACGAAGTCATTTGAGCCTGCATTTTCATTGATGGATTAAATTTTAATGGAGAAGGTATTTCCTGTAATACTTTGGAAATACCAAAGAAATGTAATTTAAAGTGACGGAGAAGTACATGCTTGAATTCATGACAATTTAGCAAAAACATCAGGTATTTTCGAAACTTTACTTTAATTGAAGCTTAAAAATGAGTCACTTTTGGCAATGTGAATACAGCGACATTTAATACTGCATTAAGAAGTACAAGAATATAGTTTAAAGTGGACCATTATCTTTAGAGCTAATACTCTGTGTTAGAAAAACGCTTTGTACTACCTTCCTCGGTAGCTTCCTTTCTCCTTCCTCACCCCTTCCGTCATTACACGCTCCCTTCCCACTTGTCTTTCATTCTTTCTTTCTTTCTTTCTTTCTTTCTTTCTTTCTTTCTTTCTTTCTTTCTTTCTTTCTTTCTTTCTTTCTTTCTTTCTTTCCTTCTTTCTTTCTTTCCTTCTTTCCTTCTTTCTTTCTTTCCTTCTTTCTTTCTTTCCTTCTTTCCTTCTTTCCTTCTTTCCTTCTTTCCTCCTTTCCTTCTTTCCTTCTTTCCTTCTTTCCTTCTTTCCTTCTTTCCTTCTTTCCTTCTTTCCTTCTTTCCTTCTTTCCTTCTTTCCTTCTTTCCTTCTTTCCTTCTTTCTTTCTTTCCTTCTTTCTTTCTTTCCTTCTTTCTTTCCTTCTTTCTTTCTTTCCTTCTTTCTTTCTTTCCTTCTTTCTTTCTTTCTTTCCTTCTTTCTTTCTTTCCTTCTTTCTTTCTTTCCTTCTTTCTTTCTTTCTTTCCTTCTTTCTTTCTTTCTTTCCTTCTTTCTATCTTTCCTTCTTTCTTTCCTTCTTTCTTTCTTTCCTTCTTTCCTTCTTTCCTTCTTTCCTTCTTTGCTTCTTTCCTTCTTTCGTTCTTTCGTTCTTTCCTTCTTTCCTTCTTTCCTTCTTCCCTTCTTTCCTTTCTTCCTTCTTTCCTTCTTTCCTTCTTTCCTTCTTTCCTTCTTTCCTTCTTTCCTTCCTTCCTTCTTTCTTTCCTTCTTTCCTTCTTTCCTTCCTTCCTTCTTTCCTTCCTTCCTTCCTTCCTTCCTTATTTCCTCTTTCATTCCTTCTTTCCTTCCTCCTTTCCTTCTTTCCTTCCTTCTTTCCTTCTTTCCTTTCTTCCTTCTTTCTTTCCTTCCTTCTTTCTTTCCTTCCTTCTTTCTTTATTTCCTTCCTTCTATCTTTCCTTCTTTCCTTCCTTCTTTCCTTCTTTCCTTCCTTCTTTCTTTCTTTCTTTCCTTCTTTCTTTCTTCCTTTCTTTCTTTCCTTCTCTCTTTCTTTATTTATTTCTCCCGTTCTTTCTAACTTTCTTTCTTTCTGTCTTCCTTTCTGGCCGCCTCGGTAGCGTAGATAGTAACATGTCTGCCTCACGTTCAAGAGGTCCGGAGTTCGAATCTCGGTCAGGGTGAGTTACCTAGATAAGGTTTTTCCCGAGGTTTTCCCTTATCGTGAAGGAATAATGTCGGAAAACCCTCAGCTACGGGGACCCCGGACTCATTTGAGCACCATTTCACCCATTTCATTCATCGTCCGATATGACTTAGGATTGGAGGACGTAAATTACGTAAAAAAAGAACATTATATCTTTATTTCAATCTTTTTTCTTTCACCTTTTATCGCGATCGTGAAGCTGCGAATTGCTTTTTCTTCCTGTTTAATGCTTCTGGGATTTATATTTTTATAACCAGTAGTGGTATGATGTGAAAGTAATACCAAAATATAATATTGAAAATGTTTTACTTACTTTACCCAAACTGCAAACAATTTTTCCAACGAAAATTAAAGTTTGGCAGTTCCCAATTCTTAAAATATCTCCAGCACACTTTCAAAGATCTTAGTCTGAACATTCCTGGCCATCTTGAACATAGATTGTTTTATGAAGACTCCTCTATATGTTAATTCCTAAAATACAATCTACGCCATAGGTATCTAGTATTGCAAATTTAATGATATATAAATAGTACATTAGGTGCACATTTACTGCTTTCCAAAAACCAAAATGCAAAATCTTAATATATTTTTCATCACAAGCCATGCAATTTAATATGATAAAGCAATTATTTTTAATAAGTATTCCAACATGCTGCTTTAAATTTCAACTGAAATTTCTTTAATTTACCAGGGTAAGTATGGCAGAACTTCCTAGAAGCAACAAAATTCCTCTCAATTTAATAATTAAATTTTATGCTATTATTTTGGAAATTATTGCATCATTCTGTGTTTACTTTGGAGTCCTATATGAAAAATAAAGGTTCAAGTGCACGTTGTACTGAAATATACAGATGAAGGTAATGTACACCCCTCACAGGTTCTAAAAGTGACGTGTCACACACACAGTATAATCTGGCTATTTCATGACACATAAAAAGCGAACAAAATCACTCGCGGTACAATTCAAATTAACAGTTCTCCACTTTCCACTCACAAGTCCAATTACAACTATCCCTCGATAAACTAGCCACGGCATCTTTTTGTATCTCCACTCATAGTTCTATCAATTAGTGGAACGTTCTGTAACAATCAAGAAAGCGAACCTTCCAGTCATCTATCTGTCTCTTTCTCTTTCTGTTTCGGCAGGTTTTTATCTCCGCGTTGCACTATCTGTCTCTGCGTGGACCGGCCGCGCCCGTCACAACATTGCCTCGCGACAATACTCCCTGCATGCGAAAAAAAAAAAACACATCGCTTAATATTTAAGAGTAAACTACTTAAACATACTAAAAGTCTAAAACAAACAATAAATATACAGAAATTATTAGCACCACAATGAAATTTATATTAGTTTAGACTCTTATCCTTTAGTTTGTTTCATTTCTTTTCCTATTTTAAGTATCTACGTACTGTTGATAATTTCTCAGCCATATAAACCTAAACGAGAAAGGCTTATTTGAAAAGTTCAAAATACACCTACTTATTATAATGCAAAACATATTTGTACCAATTTTGTTCGAAAATAAGCAAATAATAAGCATTTTAGTACATGAACAGGTTAGTAACTAAGATTTAAAGGAACCTTGAATTTAAGCGCAAAGTAATTATTTATTTGACTTTTATTTGTTGAAGTTTGTTCGCGGATACAGCGTTCATACACATAAACACAAGGGCATTTACTTCAGGTTCCACGGAAGACAGTATCATGCATCTTCTTTTTCTTGTTCCTCTTCCTCCTCTTTGAAAAAAAATGAAATGTGTAGTGTTTAACGCCCGCTTTTACTACATACGGCACCGCAGGCGGTGACACTGATGATACATGAGATGAAGATGGAGCACCGGTGGAATGAGATGGCGGGGAAAACCGGAGGTCCCGGAGAAAACCCGCCCAACGCCGTGTTGTCCACTACAAGTCTCACTTTGTGGTTGCCTGGGATCGAACCCGGGCCGCCTTGGTGAGAGCCAAGTGGTCTAACCACTGAGCCACGGCGTGGCCCCTCCTCTTTGATCTCATTATAAACTGATATATAATGTTTTGTCTATATCATCGCTGTTTGTGCCTTAAATTATACATTTCATTAGGTTTTTAAGTCTATTGATGGAAATTAATCATTTCTTCACGCTAGCCGTACATAGGCTAAGGTTCTGTATGGATAGAGTCAACATGAAAAATTCAATGCCATGGCCGGGATTTGAACCACGGATCTCTTGGTTTCCGTCCAGTCACTCTAACCTATTCAGCTACCATGGCCAACGTGCCGTCCTGACATTAAATTCTCCAATTGACTCATATGACTCATATTGACGGAACCAGGAGATCCGTGGTTCAAATCCCGGCCATGGCATTGACTTTTTCATGTTGACTATATCCATACAGAACCTTAGCCTATGAACGGCTAGTGTGAAGAAATGATTAATTTCCACCAATCAACTTAAATAATAAGAGTTTAATGGTGACGCCTAGGATTCAAGTACTTACGATAGTAGGTCACCTAAAACGGTGTATCTCGGATAAGAGAGGCCCTAGTGGTTTACCGGGAAAATATATGAGTCAATTGGAGAATATAATGGCAGGACGGCACGTTGGCCATGGTAGCTCAATGGGTTAAAGCGACTGGACGGAAACCAGGAGATCCGTGGCTCAAATCCCGGCCATGACATTGAACTTTTCATGTTGACTCTATCCATTTCATTTAGTTATTTATATTTTATCATATTTTATTGCTATGCAATAAGTTTCAATAGCCAGTTCTTTATTGGTTACCTCCTAAGCACGTCAAAATACTTAAATTCCCTTATTTTGTTTCTTTACTTCTATTTTTATGCATCGTCACTCATATTTTACATTAAGATCTCAAGTAATAAAGACACATATACTTAGCAAAATTTAAAACATATTATAATACAACCTAAGTGAGTTATCAACTTATCACTTAGCTTCATTCATCTCCTCTTCATTACATGGCGCTGACATGTGTTAGTTGGCTTAATGCTACGAATTACAGACAATATAGTACATTTAGCTGTATAAAATTTTTTGTAATAATAGTGACCAGGGTGAAACTTTCGTAAATCAAAATCAATGGTAGGATACCCGCCTCGGTAGAGTGGTGGTAGCATGTCTACCTCACGTTCAAGAGGTCCCGAGTTCGAATCTCGGTCAGGGCGAGTTACCTGGATAAGGTTTTTTCGGGTTTTCCCTTATCCTGAAAGACGAATGTCGGGTAACGCTAAGCTCCATGGCCTCCGGGCTCATTTTAGCATCATTTCCACCAATTTCATTCATCCTCCGATATGACTTAACGTTGGAGGACGTAAATTAAAAACAAATGGTAGGATGCAAGATGTCTGGAGACGGAGAGCATATATTTTATTTTTGGAGAGATATTGACAGTAATTATGGCATGTATCTGAGGATACATACTCGAATAACTTAAAATAGCTATTTATGTAACTTGCGAGGTAAGTTGATGTTTATTAGCCAGGGAAAAAATTTAACGCCTGAGGCGTTGGCGCCAAGGTGCATCAATCAATTTTATTTTTCCAAGATTATATACATACATGAATAAGACGTTGTCAGAAAAATAATATGTTTATGGCCAAATTAATATTCATAATAATAGCCTGATGAACGTGAAATCTGGCTAGTTCCATATATAATTTTTTCCGTTACCTAAGAAAAAATTGACTTCAATTAAGAATTATGAAACCAGGATGTTAATATATATTTCTGTACATTGTAGATGTATGTTTGTTTCTTGTTTACAGACAACTAAAGAAAAATTGAATATCGGACTAAGTTATCTACGAGATAATCGATAGTTAAAGAGATTAATGTCTGTGGCACTATTCTTTTTTATTTTATTCAATGATCGATCAGCAGTACATGCTTTACAGATCCTTGTTGGCTAATTGAATCTCTATGAACTATATAATAGCATGTAAGGTAAACCAAGTTGGCTCCTATTATCTTCTTAACACTGTGAAACAAGAGAAAAATAAGTTAATTAAAACAAACAAGTAATCAAAGAGATAGAACAACAGTCATTGTGAAACAATATTCATAGTTTTTTCAGTCAGAGTCACTAAGGAGGAGATCCCGTGGGAGTCGTCTCTTCAGGCGCGTGGGCTGGCGGGTTCGTACGCCGATGCCGTACATCACAGCTCCTGGAACATCTGGCAGGTTTGAGAAGAAGCGAGAGGCGATCTGACGTATGTGCACCTCATGCCACCACCCCAAGTATAGAACAGCGGCTTGACGCTTTTCGACACCAACCAACTGTTCCCTGCAGAATGTCCTTCACTAGTCCTGCTGAACTTAGGCATTTAATTCGCTCTCTTCCTTTTAAGAAATCACCGGGACACGACTTGATTCCCAATATTGTGTTAAGAAACCTAACAAAGAAGGCCCTGGCACATTTGTCTTCAATCCTGAACGCTTGTCTTCGACTTGGCTTTTTTCCTCACACCTGGAAATTGGCTCAAATCATTGTGTTTCACAAACCCAATAAACCTAAAAATCTCCCCGACAGCTATCGTCCAATAAGTTTGCTGCCTACCTTGTCCAAACTCTTTGAAAAGGTTCTCCTTCACCGTCTCCTTAAATATACCACTGAAAACCATATCATTCCACCCTTCCAATTTGGATTTCGTTCTAGACATTCTACTTCTCACCAACTACTACGTTTAACACAAACAGTAATTCATGGTTTTGAGCAACGAAAGCACACAACCGCACTGTTCCTCGACGTAGCACATGCCTTTGATAAAGTTTGGCATGAGGGGTTAATCTTCAAACTGTATAGCATTGGACTTCCACAGTATCTGCTCACTACCATTTGTAGTTTTCTATCAGATCGCACATTTACTGTTCGCAATTGGTGGCATGGAGTCATCTGAGCGCCATATTACAGCAGAAGTTCCTCAGGGGTCCATATTGGCGTCAATCTTATTTAGTATCTATACCTATGACCTTCCTGACTTGGCCCCTACCTCCATAGCCCTATACGCTGATGATACTGTTTTATATCATTCCGGCACAGATCTCCCTACAACTATTCACACGCTACAAACCTCTCTTGACTGCCTCGTTGAATGGTTCGATACTTGGCACTATTTTTGAGTAAGCGTTCCTGAAGAAACTGTTTTTGTCTCTCAAATTTTACCTTTATTCTTCTGCTTGTCCTGCTATAGTGACTCTGCTAGAGATAATTCGACTCTTTGCAGATATTATTCATCTCTAACAATAAAAGGCCTACTTTTCAGTAACAGAAGTACCGAGTAATGATGTGTCCTTTTTCTTACGGTGGCGGATAAATATTCTTAAAGCAAACTGAAAGAATACAGTTTACGAATCAGCTTATTATGTGTTAAAAGGCTTTGAAAGATTCTGGTAGGCAGTGTTACTTCGGAAGCTCCTATTAAGTTAAATAAGCCAAGAACATCATCTACATTAAACAGAAACCCAAAATAAGGTAATTTAAGTATAATGGTATCATAATACTATTTGTTTCGTTTAAGAAAATAAAAAACAATGGCAAACGATAAACAAAAGATCACGTAATTTACTTATAGCAAATGTATAACAATGGAATTACTTTATTTATAAAACATTTTCCGTCTTGCTTTTCATACTTAAAACCATAATTTGCTACGAATTAATATATGTAATATGGGGTATAAATTAGACGTTGAAGAGTCTAAACAAATTCAACACTTCTAAAGGATTTAATGTTTTGAGTTTCGCCCACAAATTACAATTACAGAGATCACTCTGGAAGGTCTCTCATGTTTATAGCAATTCTTCATACTGTACAATGTACGTGCATTCAATTTCTGACAGGAGTATAATAGCTGTTTCCTTAATTTACTATACAGAATCAGAAATTCAATGTGAAATTCCACCTAAAATTTATATTTTAAGATACGTGGGGCCAGAAAAATCACGCTAGACAAAATCAGTATTTGTGTATGTGTGTGTGTGTGTGTGTGTGTGTGTGTGTGTGTGTGTGTGTGTGTGTGTGTGTGTGTGTGTGTGTGTTTCTGTGTGTCCGTCTGTGAATAGCATAACGCAAAAGTAGTTCACTTGTATTTAAGTTTAGTTCCTTCTAAGCATGCAACACGAATATTTGAAAAGCAAAAAGGTATTCCTTATATCCAAACTGCCATTTACATGGAAACAGTTTCGAAAAGTTTGACTTTTCTCAAAATAGATTTTTTTAATTTTTTATATTTATTTATTTTACAAATAATATTACATTTTTCATACACATTACATACAGAAATTCAATTATGAAGTCTTGCAGAATTTGTGAAACAATTAAAAACTGCACATCTACGATTATTAACACTGTACAAATATTAAAAAACATACACTCTGTCTTAAACATTAGTTCCAAAACATCTGCAGTTTCAACTTCATCATAAATAATAATGAATGTTAGACAACATAAGAGCTGTACAACCTACATGGTGGTTATCCATAATATATTTTATAATGCAGTGTTATGGTTATTTAATATTTATTATTCAGATTATCTAACAACTTGGCACTGACTAAAATTGTTTACAAAAACGTTTATATTTAAACCTAACTCAGATAATTTATCATTTCAATCTAAATGGCCATCAATAAAGTTTATGTAGTTTGTATTTGCAGCAAGAGTTCATAAAAACCACAACAGCCATTTCAAAATGAAGATCAATAATAACAGTTTATAATCTTCATTTAATTCGGTATATTACACAAATTTACATTAACACCGCTCCTATCTCACTGACTAGCAACTCAGTTCAATTCACGCTACATATTTACTGTATCTAACAATAATGGTACATCACAATTTTAACCGATGTAAAAGTTAATCAACACTTTACACATGCAATTGTATTCACAATGGTAACCCTTGAGACTCTTAGTTTATCCTCCTGCATCCATTTGAAGAGGATAGTCATTACAAAAGATTGCCTAACCATCTGAAGGAACACTGTTCTAAGAACTTGTGGCGAGTAAAATGGTATTGCTAAAGATTGTCTGCGCTCAGTGAAAGCAGCCAGTCTGGATGTTGGGATGGAAGTTGACTTCTGAACCAGTGTAATGGAGCTCAAATCGGGTGATGTAGGGCTCCATAGAACCACTGAGCCCAGAAGTGATTAGCTTCCAGCGTTCCTTTCGCAGGAAATCAAACCATTCCCTCCGTAATGCCACATTTCCAGGACTTTTCTGAATTACCCAGTGTAATGTTCCCAATACCAACCAGATCGCACATCTGTAGAGCGACGTGTTTTTAAAACTGAATTCCAGTCGCTGTAGCCTCCGAAACCATGTTGGAAACTCCGGCAGGCACCATTTTCCAATAAAGCCTCTGAGCACCATCCAGATATGATGCACCTGTTTGCAAGAGGCAATCCTATGTTCCAAGGTGTCCATTTGTGAACAAATTTGACAGATGTCAGTTGTTGCACGGTCATATCCCGCTGTTGGTATGGTCTCATTTAATATTTCACATGCTGTCTCTTGCCAATCAGTAGAAACAGCTTTATTGAAGATATTCTTCCATATAAATTTACACTCTCTATTCTCTTTCTCTCCATTCCTGGGTGTACACTGCGATGTATTGAGCAGCTGATATTGTTTTCTCGTTGATACGAAAACTGCGAAATTAGCACTGGTGTTCAGCAGATGTCTGAGATGGTTAACAATGGGTTTAAATCCTGGATATATCCTCTGAGAGTTCTGTATCTGATTATGCCGGAAACTCCCTTCTATCGATGCACCGTTACCACCCAGTGGTCTAACCGCAGTTTTCGCTAATAAGGCTATGCATTTCTTGGCGATGTCCACCAGTCCACATCCACCTTTGGATTGCGGCAATCGCAACTGTGATCTGCTCACCCTGTAGGCTTTATGTAGATGAAGTCCGTAAATTATAACCGCCTGCGGACCGACGGCAGCAGCTACACCCGCCGCCTGGTACCCTGTCCTCTGCACAGGCTCTGACGTTCCACTCTCTTTCGAGTTCCTGTTTCCCTTGTCCTCTCCTGTATGGTAAACCTCGTAAGAAAGCTGGTTTTCTTGCTCTTCCCTGAAGCTGCTGTCAAAATGTTCAGCAGCTTTTTTTGGGTGGTTTGTTGCCATCGTGGTTGCGGGCTCTGGTAGTAACATATGTAGTCTAGGCTGTTCTGCAGACACAAACCCAGCTGGTTCCGGCTCCTGTTCCATCTGGCTGCTCCAAGACGTTTCTGCATTACTCGCTTTGGGTGTCTTTGCCCTTTTGACTCGTTTCTTTTCATTGGGAAGTGCCTCCTCCTCTGTAGCTGTCTCAGACCTGAGTGAAGCACATCCGGTATGCTCCTTCTCCTCCGTGGTGTGCCGTGTTCCTCTTTTCCCTGGACTATCGCGAAGGACGGTGGCATCATCCTCTTTCTCCACTCGCATCACCCTCTCTTGTGTCGACTCATCTTGTTGTTGCTTACCCGCCAGTGCAGGCTGTGGATTGTCAGCTATGGGTTGGGATTCTTCCTGCTGCAAGCTCCTTGCCGCAGAGTGGGTGCCGTGTCGTTCCTCGGTACCGCCTCGGCCGGTCACAACTGCGTTAATCGGTGTGGACATATCTCCTTTAAATGTTCTGTACTGTGGCAGACATAACATGATCGGGGTTGACCAGCATATGATACCCATAACCGGTAGCTGCCGATCACAATATAACTAGGAACATTTGTCTTCAGCTGCATCTTTACGGCTCGTATACCGTTGTACACCGGGACACGATATTGACGACCCCATTGTTCTTTCCGAATATCATACACAGTACCACAATTTTTCAGTGCTGCTTTTAACGCTTCATTTGGGAGCTCTGGTGGTACATCAAATACACGTAAATTGATAGCATTACCGGTAAGGTGTTCAATCTTTACTTTAGTGATTTCACCATTCATATAAAAACAGCGTTTCTTCAGGAAAATTGTTTAAAATGTTCTCCAGTAACAAAGCCGAGATAAATTTTATGTAAATTGGGCGTTCACTGGCGATTAACTGTATTGTATCAACTTGTTCCGCATTTAACCGCAAAGTATCTGCTATAATGTCATGTACCTTATAAGCTGTGGGCTTCGTCGCACTCAGCGTGAACTTAACACTGATGGTCTTTTTCTAGCATACATCTCCATTTTCCACAGCTGAAGTGAACTTTCAGGAAAAATACACACGCGAAGGTGTGGGCACAATTGTGCTAGCGGTGTATGCCGTTCTGGCACTCACAGTACGTAAGTCCCCGCAACACCACTTGTAAACAAAACACGTCACCGGGCACGTCCGCTCTATTCAGGCGCTTAGGCCAGACTGTCCTTAACCAATTTGTTTAAAATGTCATATTTACGACATTTCTATGACAAACGAAATAAATATACGACCATATCATTATTTTTAATTAACTTTGATATATTTTTCATCACAAACCTATACAGTTATGTACAATAAAACAATTAATTTTAATAAGTAACCCGACATAATGCTTTAAATATAAGCTGAAATTTCCGTAGTGCACAAGGAGTAGCATGAAAAACTTTTAAAACCGTTAGCAACATTAATTTTCTCTCAATTTTGTAATTTAATTATATTTTCTAAACTAAGATGCAGAGGCGTAATTTTGTATTTACTCTGCAGTTGCACATGAGACATATTGGTTTAAGCTCAAGTTACACAAAAATATACACTAAGACAAAATGAAAGTGAAATACTCGTATAAAGACGAATAGGCTAAACTCGATTATAATGCTTTCTGTACGTAGTAAACAACACATAATAATATTTAAGAAATACTGAAAACCCATTAAAAACCTAAAATAGACAATAAATACCCTAAACCTAATAGAACCATAATAAAATTTAATTTAGGTTATGTTCTATCGCTGTAAGTTAAGTTTGTTTTTCTATTTTAAGTTTCTAAGTATGTATTTTTAATGACTTTCCAGCCATATTAACTAAAATAAGAGTGGATTATTTAAAAATTGCAAAATAAACAAACTTTAAATTTTGATCGCAAAATACACGTTCTGTATCTCTTTGTTCTGTGCTGATCGCACATATTTCTCTTTGAAATTACTACTCTCTTGTTTCTATTAATTTTGTAAGCGTCCGCCAGGCTATGCCCTAGGTATCCCTTTAGTTGCCATGTCTGACACTCGGAGCGCTTGAGGCATGGCTCGAGGTTTTAGGCACTTTTACGTACTTGAGAAAACACACACTTCATCTGGGGGTAAATAAACCTAAAGGTAGACCCAAACGTGTCTTGAATGACACAAATATGAAAATTGTATAGGTATAATATATTTGTTAACTTTGTGGAATCAGTAGGTATTCCTGAAGCCGTTAGTAACTGTGAATTAAAGCTTCCGAAACGAATGTACTGAGCATGTAATACCTGGGGGATAATCCTTTCTTGTATTGGGCCTACTTATTCCCAGGTATTAGGGTCCGCACACCTTTGGTTTACTCTTGTCTATTTCTCAGCTTAACCTGTGAATTCCGCTCCATCACGGTGCAGTTTAGAAAATTAATGTACACTAAACATTTTATCACATGAATAGGTTAGTTAAACCTGGGCTACATTAACTGATAATTTTTCTTTTAAGCTTCCAAAGAAATTTCAATTTAACTACGACATGCATATCTATTTTTGGAATTTTGTTCGCTGATCCAGGGTGCATTCATATAGAGAGGGGCATTTTCCTATATATATCTGTGTGTGTATGGGAGGACCACAAAAAATTACTGTTAACACGTTGTAGTAGAAATTATCAAGTTTATCGTAACCGCAGTGTAACAGTTTTATATTAAAAACATCAGAAAGGCGGATATGCTGTATTGATGTTATAGATCGAACTGAGAAGCCTTTTTTGTGAAACTAGATGGAAAGCTTAATTACCCCCTCTCGGTCTTTTCTCCCATAGGCACAAGTTTGAGAGGATAAGATTACTTAAAAATAAAAATGATTTGATTATGGAATTCTTTGCATATGCCTCTGATTTAAACGTACTCTCTGAGAGAACTTACAAAAACGTGATTTTTTTCTTTTTAGTTTTCCTTCTTTTAGCTACGTAGCTTATAGGAACAACAAAACATAACTGAGGCCGAATTTCTCTTTGCGGCAGGTAATCCTGATTGGTTATCCTTAGTGCAATTTCTTTTTTAAATTTATGTCCTTTAACCTTTTAAGTCACATCAGACGATGAATGGAATGGGGGAAATGATGCTCAGATGGGCCCAGGTTCCATGGAGCTTAGAGACATTCGTCTTTTAGGACAAGGGAAGCCCCCGGAAAACCTTATTCAGGTAACTCACTTTGACCGAGATTCGAACTCGGGACCTCTTGAATGTGAGGCAGATATGCTACCATCTACTCCACCGAGGCGGGCCTTAGTGCAGTTTTGCGCGCGGGTACTTGTACCCTTGCCACGGGGAAAACTTTATCATTCGGCCTCAGGGAGATCACCATTGAGCGGAAGTCAGAACTAAGTCACACGTTACAATTTAAAACTGTGCACATCTTCCTAAAGAATATACACACTAAGACACTGAAGTAGTTTTCTTTTCAAAGGGTTTTCATTGATCAGAAAACAGCAGTGCAGTCTGCAACGTCAATGTAATAATGGCCCATTTTGAGGGAAGGTGTTTGTTATTCACTAACAGTTTAAAAACTGTCAATTTTTGAGTAAGTTACAAATAACCTACTACTGGGATAAATGTACGAGATTTACTGCTACAGAAGTGTCAGTTATTCATCACCAGTTACAAAAATCAGTTAAATAGTGACTAATTATTCGGAAACTAGTAAAGAATATAGACGGAGAGTTACTAGTTATTCTGAATTAATAAGTAGACGCTGCAAAAGTAGATTGAGACAGGAATTTGCATTTTATTCAGTAACAGTTGCAAAAAGCAACTAACACAATGAGTGGCTTGTTATTCAGTAACAGTAGCAAAAAATATTGTGACAGCAAGCAATTTGTTTCTCAGTGAGGTTACAAAAACCACCAATAAATTAAACAACAAGTTATTGAATAAGAGTTACAAAACTTATATAATATGCTGTATACTGCAATATTGATGGAATATTTTTATTGATTCAAGAAATACTAAGGCACCTAATCACAAGAAATACAGGAGAACATACGTCAAGGAGCTTATCACTCATATCACGTTATCAAATTACATTAATATATACACTTTACACTTTTTTACGCACTGAAAGAGAGGCCACATAATGTCAATCCTTCCATTTTCTAATAAGAGAAAGCAAGCCGACGTCATAGCGCCGTTAGGGCTGCCATAAATATACGTTTGATTTCTGTGCTGTTGCATTATTGATGGAGTTGAGGTAAATTCGATAAGACACCACCGGTAGTAATTGATCGTGATTCCATGATAATGAAGAAAATAGCACTGGACGAAGCGAAACTCAGTGCGGCCAGTATATACATTTTTAATGGTCAGTACAAACATTTCTGCCGCCGCAGAATTCTGGACACGTCAAAATCTGAAATCCTAATATCAAATTTATGAGTAGAATACAACACTCCCTGTGTTAAAAATAATAATAATCTACACTGAAATTCGAAATACGCATAAAATTCTATGGGTTACAATCACATAAACCTCTCTAGTCACTCCTGTGAAAACTAATTTTGCAAATGCTTATTTTGTTCGTGCTTATTGAGTACAGATGTATTTTTATATCTTTACAGATGGAGAGTTATGCGTAGTGGTATCTGGACGAGTCCACTTCAGAACAATTGCAACTGGAGGGGAGGGCAAAATATAAAAAGTTCTGAATATAAGTTGTTTTGGGAAAATTTGAAAACATTTTATAAACCGTAAGAGCATGTGCATATTCAAGAGGGAGAAAATGACTCCATAATACAGAGAAAATTGCCAAATATAAAAATAGTATACCAAATATGAATAAATAGGTTGCAAAATATTGTGGAGTATGTATCATAACGCGAAAACAACTTATAATCTTAGGGTTTAGAACAGTTTTTTTCCACTTAAATTAAGAAAAAAGATAGGTGCTGTAGAATTCTGTCCATATCTACATTAATATTATCGGAGAGACTGTGTACGTATGTGTGTGGGTCGTTTGGTCCATCGGTATGTCTGTGTGTAAGTACAGAGGTGTGCAAATTATTAGACTCATTCACGTTTCATGTTTACTTTGCTTCAGTTTAACATTCAAAATAGTTACTTACCACCGCAATCTATTTCAATTAGTCGTAATTCTTTTCCTTGCTATAATATGAAGAATATTCAATGAAATTTCTCTCTTAATAACAGCTAGGGGATTATTTTTTAATCATTGTAATATAGTGGTAGCTCTGAATTAACAGCAGCCATTTTCTTCATGTATGTTTATCCAACTGTTTGGTGATATTGCTTTCATTTGGTGAATGCAGTAAACTAAAATTGTTAATATTTGCCTTTATTGTATTTTATGGCTAATATATCCTCAATATTTATTACTAATTTATCTCAAGCCAGATAACATCGTGTATCTTGTCTTTAGCATTTGAATTGATTCAAAAGCGAGGTTATTGATAAAACTGCTGACTTATCCCCAAGGAAAGTAGCTGTAACTGAGAGTCTTTTGAGGGAAACTCTTTATTCACAACTTGAAATAGCTAAGAAATTGTGTATTTCACAAAAATTTGTTAGTCGCATTAATCAAGCTTTAAATCCGGTGAGACGTTGACCTCACTAAGGGATGGAAAATGCGGGAGGAAACAAAAGCTATCACCAAGGATTCAAAGAAAACTTGTGCAGTGTTTGCAAGTTTTTGTTTGCCTGTGTGTTCATAGTGAGTAGTGACCTAAGTGTAGTGCTTCATTTCTACAATGTCTTCACCTCTTCACAATATGGAAACAGATGATACTGGTCCACTAGTGCGAGATTCGCTTAACGTTTGCTACGCAACATTAGCTTCTACCAAGTGGCTTCATCAAAACACGTTTCTCTCTCATCACACCACCAGCTACAACAACCACCTCCGCAGCAAACAGTACCGGCTACCCATAACAGTGCTTGTGCCACCTTACTCGATGTTCTGGAGTAGCCAACGTTCTCTTCACACACAAATAATGATCGAAAACGCTCCCATGAAGGTTCGGAACTGATATCCACAAAACGGCCTAGTAATTCTATAGAAAATAGGTATGTTATCAATATTCCCACGCATAACCGTTTTGACGCACTTGAAACAATGGAGACTGAAAAGCTATTCGAGCCCAGCTCCTCTGCTACCGTGCCGTCAAATGGGGCACGCATACCTCCCGTGTTCTTACACGGTACTAATAATGATCAGCAACTGATTAAGGACTTAAAATCAATCCTATTCTCTGATTTCACTACTCAGCTTCGAGGTACGGTTGTAAAAATCAATACCACCAGTACCAGTGACTTTTGTGTGCAATTACTAAGCACCTAGACACTTATAAACAACAGTACCATACTTTCCGCGCACCAGATAACATCAAGATAAGTCCTATTATACGAAATGTTCCGTATTCTTTAAGCAACGAAGAAATATTTGATGACCTAGTCAAACTCAAGTATCCCGTCCTACAAGTGAATCGACTATAGAACAAAGACAGGTCTCCCATGACATTATGTGCTGTGGAAGTAAACAAATCCGAAGCTGGTATGAAAATCTTTCATATTACTCGCCTCTGTCATCACACTGTGCAAGTGGAGCAACGACGTACATCACGCACTCTACCTCAGTGTACTAAATGTCAACATTATGGACACACTAAGAACTATTGTAGACTTGCACCCAGATGCGTGCGCTGTGATGGTCAACATCATTATAAAGACTGTACTACTCCACGAACCGCTGCGCCTAAATGTGTAAATTGCGTAGGTGATCATTCTGCCAACTTCAAATGATGTTCATATTTCCTCAAGATGGGGTCAATGTCACCATCCCTTTAATCAACAGGGACTGTTGGGCGACAGTCAAATAGGACTCCTTCGCAACTGCCCACCAGGACTGCTAGCTCCCAGCCTCAACAGTCACAAATCTCCATGTCACCGCAACACTTTCCGGCTCTACGCTCATCTCACTCGCCCCCCCACCTATTGTGCAATCCTCCACTGCGCGACAAGCCCATGACGAAACGTGTAACACACCTTGCCCCAGAGACACTGTTTCTTCCTCTACAGCATCACAACAGCCTGACCCTGACTGTCTTATGAGCCTTTTTTAATGGTCTTCGCTCATTTCTGACTCCCTATCTTCCACGCATTGTTCCTTATATAACATCTTTTCTTGAGTTCATATTGTGTAATGGCAGTCCATAATCGCTTATTCTCTCATCTTACATTGCTAAATTGGAATGCCAGTGGTTTGAGGGAGAAAAGATCCTCCTTCACGACCGTCTTGCATCACCACAATGTTGATATTGCATGCATAAGTGAAACTCAATTGCTTACCTCTGAAACCTTCAAGATTCCAAATTATCTTATATATCGGGAGGGCACAATTGCAAATATTGCCTCTGGTGGTATTGCCATCCTTGTGAAACGTCATCTTCAACATCATTCTATTTATCTCCCAATTGTACCTGATCTTGATGTTGTGAGTGTACAACTCCCTCAACCAAACGCTTCTCCAGTTAAAATTATTGCACCGTATAAACAGCCACGCCGCCGGCTAAATCCCGCATTTATTCAATATTTATTCAACGACAACCAACCCACTATACTCCTAGGGGATCTAAATAGTAAACATGAAGCATGGGGTTGTCGTCAAACCACTCCCAATGGACATTGTCTACTCCAGGCCACGCTAGATTCTGCTCTTCAAGTGATTGCTCCAAATGAGCCAACATTTTATTCCTACAATCACGCTGTGCAACTGGATGTTTTGAACATAGGTCTTCTTAAACAATTTACACTTCCAGTTTACATGCAACTTCTTCCAGAGCTTGATTCTGATCACTGTCCGGTGGTTATTAAATTTTGCTTTGATCCCATATTAACACAGCCACCAGAGCGTCTGATCACTGGACTTGTCAACTGGAATGCATTCCAGTGGAATATGGATACTCTTCTACACATACCTTGCACAGTTGCTACTTCTACAGATATTGATTTAGCTGTAGCGCATCTTCGAGACGCGATTCACACCTCCGTAAAATGTGCCATTCAACACCGTTCTTATTGCCATGGCACCAGATCACCACGGTTACCCGACCACCGTCTCCAGATGATTCGAGCTAAACACCAAATGCGTCGTCTTTGGCATCGCCATAGGGAGCCTTGGCAACGACAACGTCTTAACCAACTCATTCGCCAACTTAAGCGTGCCTTGGATGAGCACCGTTACAGTAGCTATCAACACTTCGTCTCAACCATCTGTCCTACAGAGAGCTCACTCTGGAAAGTGACGAAACAGATACTCCGGAAACCGCTTCAATGGCCGCCACTTCGAGTCAACAATCTAATCAGCAACACCACCTTGGAATAATGCGAAACATTAGCTGCCTACTTTGAATCTACGTTCACACCTAATCCGGCATCTGATCCTGCCTTCACTGCACATGTTCAGGAGCGTCTGAGTACGTCCCGGCCTACGGCTCCGTTACCCATTAGGTGGGTTTCAGCTAGCGAGGTACGATCTATTATTCAATTTATGCCCAGTAAGAAGGCCCCTGGAAACGATCTTACGCAACCAGTTGTATTGAAACGCTTCACAAAGAAGATCATGGCCTTTCTGGTCTCTTTATACAATGCAATTTTTCGCATAGGATATTTTCCTAAAGCCTGGAAATTTGCTGAGATCATTGCATTGCAAAAGCCTAACAAACCTCCTAGTTCCCCACAGAGCTATCGGCCAATTAGTCTTTCACCAACTCTGTCCAAATCTCTGGAAAATATCATTCAAAAACTACTTCTTCGGTCTGTTTCTGAAACCTCAGTTATACTTCCCCAACAGTTTGGATTTAGACAGCGTCATTCTAGTACTCATCAGCTCCTGAGACTTACTGAACATATTACCCGTAGCTTTGACGCCAAAGAGCATACTGTGGCAGTATTCCTAGATTTCACTCAGGCATTCGATAGAGTGTGGCAGGACGACTTCCTTTATAAAATACATGACATAGGTCTCCCGCTCTACTTACTTAGCTTGATTACTAGCTATCTTCAAGAGCGCCAATCTTCTGTGCATCTTGGTTCAACGCATTCCTCACCCCGTACTATTTTAGCCGGCGTGCCCCAGGGTAGCGTCATTGCGCCTCTTCTTTATAGTCTATATACTGCTGACATGCATGAACTTCCTACAACAGGTACCGCACCCTTTGCTGCGGATACAGTCATCTTTTCCTCACACTTCCCTATTGAAACTGCCGTTGCAACCCTACGATCTTCCATGTACATTTTCCTGCACTGGTTATCTCACTGGTATATCGCACATAATGCAAGCAAATGTCTTCTTAAGCTTTTCAACTTGCGCAGGCCTGCTGCTCCGGCAAATATACGACTCTGTAACACTGAAGTCCCCTGATTACCTTCTGATTGTGCCGTCAAATATCTTGGCGTCCATTTTGATCGTCGACTGACATGGAGTACGCATATCAAAAGCAAACTAAATCAAGCCTATGCTCGTCTTCACAAGTTGTATCTCATCCTCAACCGCAAATCCTCTTTTCGAGTCGAATGCACTCTGCTACTATACAAGAGTGTTCTACGACTTCTTCTAAATACCAGTCCTGTATGGGAATATGCTTCACCTACTCATATTCAACAACTCCAGGTGCTTCAAAACAGAATATTACGATTGTCTGTGAACGCCCCGTGGTACATTCGGAATGCACAGCTGCACAGAGAATTGGGCATAGTCAGCATTAATGAGTACATCTCTACAACGACAAGCAGATTTTTTGCTCACCTTCCTTATGTATCAGATGATTTATTCTTCCAACTGGGACGTCACCTTGATGCTGCACCAAGACTGAAGACACGCTTGCCACAAGACATTTTATTTCTATAATGTTTATTTATTCTGTAATGAAGAAGTTATTTAATTTATACTCACACTAATCAGACCAGGTTGCTTGAGGACTCTAATATGGGTATCCTCTATCCCTGTATACTTTAATTTTATTATGTATATTATGTATATAGCTTCACAATTTGATTAGCACTAACTGTGCTGAGCAATTGAAATAAAAAGTTCAACAAAAAAGAGCTGGAAAAACAAAACAGAAAAGCAACCAGCATTGACCTAGGTAATGAACTAAAGCAGTGCGGTACAGAAATATCAGCCTCAGTAGTTCGCAGAAGATTATGTGAAGCAGTTCACCAACATGCAGGCTTCGTAAAAGGCTAAACTGGCACCTGTAATGGAAAAAAAGATCGTTTAGAATTGGACAAAGACATACAGAAACATACAGTGGAATTTTAGAGAAAGGTAAATAGTAGGAAAATTGTATATAGGATAAAATAATCAGTACAGTAAATTTTATGCAAATGAAATAAAGAACTTAAGCCTTGTTTCTCTCACTGCTGATTTTAATATACTATCTTTGAACAATTTTAAAACTGTTTAACGTTAGTAGAGGTTTTTATTGTTTCCGGTAATTTTCTCAGATGAATCCATGTTTGAAGTGTGTGAAGAGATCAGCCGATATGTGAGGACAGATAAACATTTTCCCCTCAGTGTGTCGATCAAAGAGTAAAACACTTAAAATCAATAATGGTTTGAGCTGTATGTCTGTCCATGGACCTGGAAGATTATACGTAATTGTGGGATCTATGGAGCAAAAACAGTATAAAAGTGTATTTGAAACAAGACTATTTCCGCAAAGTAAAAAATGGTTTTCAGATGCTGAGTTAGTGCGCATGCATGACAGTGCTCCCTGCCATATAGCAAAATCTGTAACCCATTTCCTCAAAGAAAACAATGTAAAATACTACCATAGCCAGGGAATAGCCCTTATATTAATCCAATAGAGAATCTGTGGGGTATTGTTAAACAGAGACTGAAAAAAATTAAAATAACAACAAAAGTTCAGCTGATAAGCATTTGGTACAGAGATGAAGAAATAAAGGAAAAGTGTTCTACCCTTGTAGAGAGCATGCCTAAAGGGATCAAAATGGCAATAAAGGCTAAAGGAATGCACGCAAAATACTAAGAGTTGAAAAAATATGTAGTAACATTATTTCCGCTAAATATATACAAAATAAACTGTATATGTTAAAATTTTCACCATTCAGTCTAATAATTTGCACACGTCTGTATGTGTGTAGCAAGCGCATCCTGGATTCTAAGTGGAGGCTAGCAATCACTGTTATTGTTCCCAGAAATAATGGACCTGTTACAAAACTTATTTCAATAGGCACTTTCCTGTATATAATTAATTTATGTGATATATCTAGTAATTGTTTTCTTATAAGATAGTTCTAAATGCTATGAATGAGCCAAAACTGATTGTACTTCCTGATATTATTCATCTGATTGAGAGTACAATTCTTTAAAATGCATTTAAACCACTTGTCAAACTATAAAACTACTTTAGCTCCACTTACATTTAAAATTAGAACATGTTTCAAGGACCACGCGTCCCCATCAGCTGATGTTTGACTAGTTCTTCAGGTGACCGCCTCCCTCTCCAGGCGCTGTTCAATGAGTGGAATGACGTCATCCACTATTGGTATTTCGAAATTCATGGCTCTCTTTCAATTCTTAAAAATGTGTATACTTTCCCAAACTATTAATTCCCAATACTTCTTTTGCTGGTACCAAAATTTTGATTTCTTTAGAAATATTAGGATTTTTTGACCAAAAATGATGGGCTATGGCTGATTTATCTGTCTGTTTGTATTTTATGCATCTCATGTGTTCTTTCATCCTTGTTTCCAAGTTTCTTTTTGTGTTCCCAATATATATTTCATGGCAAACCTCACATTTTACACTATAAATTCCTGAAAATTGTTGGCCGGACTTGTGTTCTTGAGCGGGTGATTTAGTGTATTTCTCATGCTGTATTCATTGTGTGGAATTAGTTGTATATGAGAATGACGGAAAATGCTTTTAAATTTATTTAATAACATTAATTTTAAATGTAAGTGGAACTAAAGTGCTTTTATAGTTTGACAAGTGGTTTAAAAAGATTTTATTGATAAAGCTCCACTGTTTATAAATACTTCTACTTTATAATTTTAAAATGATTCCTTATCATAACTCGAGAGACCTAATTACTTTATGTTCCACAAACTTACATTAAGCGGATGAAGTATTGCATCCCACCAAAAGATTCGATATCAGGATTTCACAGGAAAATGTGTTTTGAGACTGCCTGAGGCCAACAAGCACTTTTGGAAAACGGCGCGCGGGTATGTGTACGTGTGTGCTACTTTGTGAACAAAATAGGTAGCTCCAACACAATAATGGGATTGAACAACAAAGTTGGTATTAATTCAGCTATTTTCAAATATGGGACGCGAATATTTCCAAGAAAATGCCCCAACCCAAACCATTCTTTATATGGAAACGTTTCCGAAAATTTTGACTAGTTCAAAAACGGTCTATTATTAAAATGCCGCTTAAGTTATTTTATCGACAATTGAAATGCATATCCCGAATTTTCTGAGAATAGCATCTTAAGTCCTCATCACTCCAAATATGCTTTGAATGAAAGGTAAACCGTAGTATATGGACCAAATTATAATGCATAAACTAGCAGATTCCTTCAAGTACACAAGTTTTGTAAAATAAGTGCAGTTAAGCACTTCAAAGGTATTTCAGGCTATTCATTTGAAGCTTCTCAATTAAGAATTTGATTTTTTGTATTACTTGACGATTTAAAGAGAAATAAATTTGGAAGTCACAACATTTCGCCCAGCTCTTAAAATATTTTCTGTTGCATTAGCCTTCCGTATACCCTTTTTTGCTTACAAGTAAATGTGAAATGAGATAATTTCCACAAATGTTTATCTCGATGGTTCTGTACGTATAGTTTATGCAAAGTAAACAACGATACGTGAGTGCAACACATCCGAATTTTATATAACGTATTATTATTACTTTAACGCCCACATATTTAATCATTATCTTCTCTTCTTACACTCTCATAAAGCGCAATTTGTCCCGTTCTACATCAAAGGCTATTAAAAGAGTTGGTCTCTCCATCTTGTGTAGGACCTTGATGTATCCCAGCCTCCTATTAGTTGATACAGAAAAGCTTGCTTTGTAGTCTATCAGGATTCGCCCTTCCATCTTAGTTGTATCAGTTCTTTGTTACTCTATAATACCTTCCACTATTGCTAGCTGTATCCTTAATTTCTTCCGCATATTTGCGCTTCTCAATTTATCCGTTAGCGATGTCTCCATTAATATGAGAAGCATTCAAAGAGTACTTATTCTCCTATTTCCTGCGTCTGATTTTCATACAGTAACAGTGGTTTTGCTATTTCATTCTGTAGTCTTATATCAGTTTCTTTCGCCATTTATTTCCCAAGATGTCATTATCAGCTTAGTAATTTTAAAACTTTTGAAGGAGTTTTGGAGGTATAGACGAATTTTTCAGAAGTCTCTTATCTCATAAATGTTCTTACTTCACTGACACAATCTCTTTAATCGACCGCTGCCATCTGCGTACCTTCTTTTGTCAAACGAGGAGATAAGCAGAGGCCGGCAAATCTGTGTATCGTCAACAAGAACTGTGTTTGGAAGGCTTTCCCTAACTGAATGCAAATCAGTTGACGAGGACTTCTTGTGGATGTTTGTTGGGTGCCTTGTTGCCGTCCGTCTCTGTCACGAACAGCAGAGTCGCCTCCTCCCGCGTCCATGGTCTCCTAAAATATTTTAAATGAATGTTTCTCTCTTTCTCTAGCCATGGAGTTTTAAATTTCTTGCCGCGCATTTTAAGGGAACTGCGCAGTTCCACAAGGGTATTCAAGCAACTTTTGTAGTAGCTTGAATAAGCACCAGAGTTTCAGATCCATAAAAGTTTTTTTCAATTGTTCAACCGTGTTCCAAGAAAATAGTCCCACTTGCACCTTAACCGTGAGTGAAATATATTAAACACTACCACTATTGCTGTTCAAATTATTTCATAATATTCGGATGCATTTACTTTCTTTTTTAAGGATTCAACATCTTCCAACATAAGTAATGTCGGACGATAAATGAAATAAGTGAAATGATATTCAAATGAGCCCATGATCCAAAGCGGTAGTTTCATATTTGAGAATAAGGTAACATCCCGAAAATAGACCTAACCAGATAATTCAACCTGCGCCAGATTCGAACTGGGGACCCCTTAAATGTGAGGTAGACAGGGTTATCTGTCACATGTTATTTCAGATACAGATTTCAATGAACGTACAAAGGAAGGGATGACATAAAAGGCTTAAAAATCTTATATGAGAACATTTACATTGCTCTTTCTCACTCTACCTATTCTTCATTACAGTATTTTTTCAGCATTTTACTCTTCCATGTTTTTCATGTCAGTCAAGGCGCACAAGTTCAGCAATGGTTTTATTATACCTTTATTTGTACATACAGTAAGAAAAGAAGAAATAAGTTTGAAATTCCGTTCCTTTTTTTTTTTTTTTTTTTTTTTTTTTTTTTTTTTTTTTTTTGGTAACTTACGTCCACCAAAGTTAAGTCATATCGGACGATGAGTTGAATGGACGAAATGATGCTCAAATGAGCCCAGGGTCCATAGAGCTTAGAGTTACCCAAAATTCGTCTTTCATGATAAGGGGAAAACCTCGGAAGAAACCCCTGCCATCCACGCTGCCGAAGCGGGCCCGTTCGCTTAGTTAACCATGACAAGCATAGAGCAATATAACTACTTTTCATTTGATATACGCATTTAAAGGTTCAAAAGAATAACAAAGAATATCTCAAACATGGGTAAAACAGTACTAGGTATAAATTGTGAGCATTAAAGGGATCAAAGCTGTTTTACAGGTTATTTTTCGTCTATTGCTTTAGCAGTTTCGCAATTGCCACCCAGAATGAAGAGGGAGTTGTTCTCAGAAAATGCAGCGTATATGTTTAATGGTATACAAATATCTTAGAATTTGGAAACTTAATCAAAATATTTACATTCATTTTTGATACATTCATACTCTACAAAACGTTTTCATAAAGTTTAGTTTGGGTGGGCGGATTTTCTTGCAAATCTCAGTGTCATGTCCTTGGAAGACACTAACTTTACATGCCTAGTTTGGTATTTTTTTATTTATGCTTTACTCACTAAGCCCGCCTCGCTAGCGTGGTGGTAGCGTGTCTGCCTCACGTTCAAGAGGTCCCGAGTTTGAATCTCGGTCAGGGTGAGTTACCTTGATAAGGTTTTTCCGGGGCTTTCCCTTATTCTGAAAGACAAATGTCGGGTAACTCTAAGCTATGTGGACCCTGGACTCAGTTGAGTATTATTTCACCCATTCAATTCATCGTCCGGTATGACTTAACGTTGGACGTAAATTACAAAAAAAAAAAAAAAAAAAAAACTCATTAATTAAGGTCTATACATCAGTATAACAAGCCACATATAAATGGGGAAATTTAATTATCAAGCTCAAGGAACAGAAATGCTCGGTGTAAAAAATAGGGTTGCAACTAGAATTTGTGGTCCAGAACGCTGAAACCATCTAAATCATTCAGAAAGAAAAGATAAAGTTTCCTATTTAGGGTTAGGTTCATGCAGCGGAGACCATGCCATCCCACCCGTAGGAATAAGTGTTGAAATGGGGGAATAATGTCGCAAAAGGCAGGTCACAGAGACGCGCGGAATTCCCTAACACTTCCACGTTGGTATCACTTCTGGGGCTGCCTTGGACAGCGATGAACGACCCATCGAGTATGGAGTTCTCAAGATATTCACGGGGAGTACCATCCAACATAAAGAAGTCTACAACTAAACCGAAAACATGAGGAGGAGAGGGAGGGAAGGAGAAATTGTGGCTGATGCAAACCTTTCCGATTTCGCCTGTCGACGGGAAAAGCATGAAGAACCAAAGGTGAGAATGTGTGGTCAACGGAGATCGAACCTTGGAATCTCTCGAATATGAGCCACACTCGATACTGCAGAGCCTTCTTACTCGGTGGATTTATATTTAATTTTATGAGACTGTGCAATCTATTGGTAGTATCTGTTGGAGATTAAAGTAGCCGTGTATACGGAGAACGATAAAGAACTGTGTTCAAACTTTCTTTATTAACCAGACAACTATAACTGAATGAAAAAGGAAAATCAAGAATCTAGGTAAATATGTGGAACACACTTGATTGGCTAACAATACGAGATACGAGACCAATAATTATGTTAAATTCTGTGTAACATATTTGTGATTTTTATACAGATTCCGACAGAAAGGTCTCAAAAATGTCTCAGAGTAGTCTAAAAAATGTATACACAGTTAAATAGTCAATAACCTAGAAATTAATTGGCGGAAACATCTCATGTTTGGCAGTGGAGTAAGTTTGTAGTTCCGGCAATCGCCACCACCCAAGCGAAGTCTGATGACAGTCGCCAGATAAGCATTCTTTTGTTCCTAGTTCTAGCAATCGCCACTCAAGCGGTGTGTGATGACCGTCGCAACATAAACATTCTTTTGTTTGTAGTTTTGGCGATCGCCACACAAGCGGTCTCCTATGATAGTCGCCAGGGAAGCATTCTTTTGTTTGTACGTAGTTCTGAGAATAACCACACTGGCGGTGTCTGATGACTGGGCTTACGGTTTTTAGGTCCTTAAAATGTCACTTTAGGTGCCTAAAATAGGTTTTATAATGTAAGAGATAGTCTCTAAAACAAAAACAGAACAAAAAATGTATTTTAAAATAACGAAATAACGAAATGTAAATCAAGGAATAGGTCAAAGCACAGAGAAATCAAGGAAGAAAGTTAACAAACATCATATTAAATGAAGTTACAAGAAATTTTTGAATTTGAACCCTAAAACTTACCAGTAAAGAGAGAGGGGGGGTTTACAGGTTGATTTGTCTGTGCTCAGCACTAATAAGGTTATCTCATTAAACTAGATTTAGCGAAAATTAACTTTGTTCAGAAATATGTGGCATAGTGCATGTAGTTTATATGAAGGGAATTCTAATAATTCTCACCTGCACTAGACTTGTTGGAAAGAGTTACTTATATTTTCTAAATGTGTTTCAAGAAAACTATCCCGAGTGCAGTATATAAAGCGCCCAGTTCATACGTAAGCAATTTTAATAGCGAATTGTCTGTCATAAATTGTTAACAAAAAGTGACAACTGCGGACGTTCCATAAATTTTCAAGAATTTGTGAAGATATTACATTTGTAAAAGTGACGAACCTCAGAGTACGTCACGCACCCTTTCCACTCTCTGGCTACTCTTAGAACCTTTTCTTATATTTTATGTTTAGGGTTATTTTCTTCTGCATTTTACACATTCAGCTATTGGAAAACCTGCTTGTTCTAGATCTTTCACATGTTTTTTCTGACATCCTATGTTTCTAAACACGTTTTAAACGTGTGTTTTGTTAATGAATGAGGATATGGCTAGCTCTTCTATTAAATGTTCAGAAAAAAGTCTGGAGGGCCTGGTAGAAAGAAAAAGGTGAATATAAATAATGAAAACTGTGAAAATAACTAAGTACTTGGAAACTAAACAACATCTAGGGATATCAAAGTGTTAGATTAGGGGATTCAATTCCACAGGATTGTGTTATTCCAAGAAAAATTACTTCTGGCTCTAATTTATTTAAATAAATGAACCAATATCGTGTTACCAAGTCTCTTTCCTTCTCTCTCTCTCTTTCGCTCTTTCCTTCTCTCTCTTTCTCTCTTTCCTTGTCTCTCTCTCTCTGTCGCTCTTTCCTTCTCTCTCAGTTTCTCTCTTTCCTTCTCTCTCTTTCGCTCTTTCCTTCTCTCCCTCTTTCTCTCTTTCCTTCTCTCTCTCTTTCGCTCTTTCCTTCTTTCTCTCTTTCCTTCTCTCTCTCTCTTTCGCTCTTTCCTTGTCACTCTTTTTCTCTTTTTCCTTCTCTCTTTCTTTCTATCTTTCTTTCTTTTTTCTCTCTTTCTCTCTTTCCTTCTCTCTCTTTTTCTTCTTTTCTTTCATCCTTCAAATTGTTAATAGTGAAGGATATGGAATGCCGCACTGTTCAGTTTGTTATTACCACTGATATCGACGTAATCAAACACATCAAACGAATGAATCCTTGCAACGATAAGCATTAGAATGCTTCACGGAGCCGAACATTATGTTATTGTTGTCGCATTGTTTAAAAGCACGACTTATATAATTCTCTAATTATTTCCTTTATCCATGTAACGGAATATTTATTGCTGCTTCTTCTGTACAGCTTGTTATCATTAAATAAACTCTACATTTAATTATATAACATTGAATGTGGCTACACTGAGCTTCAGAGAGTAAGGGAGGTCTAGCATTGCAACTGCATTGTGCAAACAAGAATGCAAAACAAAGCCACCAATTTCTGATCAGTACTTTTTAACTTTGCTTCATAAAATTATCCGTAGAGATGATTTTATCATACTTTGTTTGATTAATTGAGACATTATATTTATCATTGCTCTTCGCATGTACATCCTACTTTTGCCCGCCTCGGTAGCGTAGATGGTAGCGCGACTGCCTCACGTTCAAGAGGTCCTGAGTTCGAATGTCGGTCAGGGTGAGCTACCTGGATAAGGTGTTTTCCGGGGTTTTCATTTATCCTTCAAGGCGAATGTCGGGTAACTCTAAGCTCCATGCACCCCGGACTCATTTGAGCATAATTTCACCCATTTCATTCACCGCCCGATATGACAACGTAGGATGACGTAAAATTGCAACAAAAAACTTTCAAATTAAACAAAAATAAGAAATGAAGTTATTTTACAGACGGAATCAAACCCAGAACTATTTCACTAATCAACCACGATGTTTCATGGGTATGTTTCAGCTTTACCAAATGTGTAGGAGTGCTATCTCAAGGTTCGCTGGCGCTACCCAAAGGGAAAATATTTCGGAATATCAGCGTTCGAAAGGGAATGCGAGGAGGGAGGTGACTGTATTTATTTTCAATATTATTTATTTTTCAGAGCTTGTACTCTTTTGTACTAAGATGACTTCTAACATGTATTTGACATTAGTGTGAGAAATTAGAAGTAAAAAATAAGCTTTAGTACGACGATATTATAAAATAAAACCTGACGAATAATGAGATTGTTAGATAGAGTCAACATGAAAAATTCAGTGCCATGGCCGGGATTTGAAACACGGACCTCCTAGTTCCCGTCCAGTCGCTGTAAACCACTGAGCTACCATGGCCAACTTCCGTTTCCAATTGACTCGTATATTTCCCCGGTAAACCATTAGGGGCTCTCGCATCCGAGATACACCGTTTGTGGCGACTTACTATCGTAAGTACTTGAGTCCCAGGCTATACAATTTAACTCTTATTATTTTAGTTAATTGATGGAAATTAATCATTTCTTCACACTAGCTCTATACAGGCTAAGGTTTTTGATAGTTCAATGCCACGACCGGGTTTTGAACCACAGATCTGCTGGTTTCCGTCCAGTCACTCTAACCCATTGAGCTACCATGGCCAACGTGCCGTCCTGACATTAAATTCTCCATTTGACTCGTATATTTCCCCGGTAAACCACTAGGGACTCTCGCATCCGAGGTACACCGTTTGTGGCGACTTACTATTGTAAGTACTTGAGTCCCAGGCTTCATAATTTAACTTCTATTATTTTAGTTAATTGATGGAAATTAATCATTTCTTCACACTTGCCGTATATAGGCTAAGGTTTTTGATAGACAGAGTGGACATGAAAAATTCAATGCCACGGCCGGGATTTGAACCACGGATCTCCTGGTTTCCGTCCAGTCACTCTAACCCATGGCCAACTTGCCGTCCTGACATTAAATTCTCCATCTGACTCGTATATTTCCCCGGTAAACCACTAGGGACTCTCGCATCCGAGGTACACCGTTTGTGGCGACTTACTATTGTAAGTACTTGAGTCCCAGGCTTCATAATTTAACTTCTATTATTTTAGTTAATTGATGGAAATTAATCATTTCTTCACACTTGCCGTATATAGGCTAAGGTTTTTGATAGACAGAGTGGACATGAAAAATTCAATGCCACGGCCGGGATTTGAACCACGGATCTCCTGGTTTCCGTCCAGTCACTCTAACCCATGGCCAACTTGCCGTCCTGACATTAAATTCTCCATCTTTCCCCGGTAGACCACTAGGGACTCTCGCATCCGACATATATAGTTTGTGGCGACTTACTATCGTAAGTACTTGAGTCCCAGGCTTCATAATTCAACTCTTATTATTTTAGTTAATTTATGGAAATTAATCATTTAGGCTAAGGCATTATATTAACTAATAGGCCAACGATTTTTGATAGATAGATTCGACATGAAAAATGCAATGCCACGGCCGGGATTTGAACCACGGATCTCCTAGTTCCCGTCCAGTCGCTCTAACCCATTGAATTAACATGGCCAACGTACCGTCATAACATTAAATTTTCCAATTAACTCATATTTCCCCGGTAGACCACTAGGGGCCCTTGTATTCGAGATACAGCGTATGTGGCGAGCTACTTTTGTTAGTACTTGAGTCCCAGACTTCATCATTTAACTCTTATTAATGTGATTGTTTTATGTAAATTTTCTTGTTTTGTTCTGTCTCAAAATATGCTATTTAACACATTCTGAATTTATAATTATTGACATCTGCAGACTGCTTACCTTGTAAAGTTCTAAAGAGAACAACTTTGAAACGAGTTTTTATGTTTTATTATCCGGCATCCACTACCTTCTGTAGTCACGGTTTGTGGAAAGACATGCTTTTAGTTATCAATATCATCTCGTAATATTTCTTTCGGTTGGTATAATTCCGTTACTGTACAAATTTGTTGTTAGATACATTCCAGCTTCAGGGCGGCAATTACGTAGTGCACACCCGTGAATAATTAGGTAAATAACAGGTTCTATATTTATAGAGCTTGTTCTGTTTGCAGATAAATACAAAAATCTTGTTGGACATAAAACAGGTTTATTCAGATCACCGCGAGAGTGAAGGTCTTTCCAGAAAAACCGAAATCCACGGTCGTCCAGTTGCAAAGTAAGCTTCCAGTTCAAGAATTTATCCAACAAAACCAAACGTGTTTGAAAACTATCCAAGTTATATAAGCTTGATTGTGCTCAAGTTTAGTGTAACCTACTTAAAAAGATTCGCTCTTTTTAGAGTGCTTAACATCGCTTTTAATAAATGGATACCTGGGCTTCCACGGCCTGTCTCTTGATGAGGCGTTCCCCAAGGGTGAATTTTGGGACCTTTATTGTTTCTTCTGAATACAAACGATATAAATACTATGGTACAGGGTAATGTAGCTTTAAGTCTGGATGCAGATGATGCCACACTGGGTTTCAGCAACAGCAACTTACTAAATCTAGAAATCTATGCAAATTTGACCTCCAATTTCGAGGCACAGTGTACTAATGCACAAAAAAGCGACTTAATTCTATTTGATTTTAAGAGACGTACTTTAAAACCTCAGCTTAATATAGGCAATAATCAAGTCCAGTGTGTAAAAAATATAAATTTTTAGGTTTAATCCTTGATGACAAGTTAACTTAGAACAACCACATTGAAAAACTAGAAAATAAATTAAGCTCAGGACTTTTTGTGTTGTGATATTTATTCAATTTTCTCTCAGTACTAGTAAGTACTAGATACTAGATACTAGTAAGTTAGTATATTTTGCATCAATATATTCACACATTTCTTATGTCATCGAGCTGTGGGGAAACACTTCCAAATTAAACCTTAACAGAATTTTTCTCCTGCAGAAAAGAGCTATCAGATACCTGGCAAAAATAAAACGTACGAGTTCATGCAGGCCGTATTTTAAAAAGAAATTAATCATACTTACTCTTACCTGTATATTTATTTTGAGAACAATACTTTTTGTACATAACAGGAATACAACTTCCACTAATTCCGATATCCACACATATGAAACAAGGGGAAAGAATAATTAAAGGTTAAAGGTCAGAGGCTAAAACTTTTTGGACATAAGCCCCAATACTTTGGTCCAAAACTACTTAATAAGCCTAAAAAATACTGTAACCTAATAAATTTAAATCTAAACTGACTAAACTCTTGTTAATCAGAGCATACTATAGTTTAGATGAATATATTGATGACAACTTCAATGATTTTGAATAATTATGTTTTGTATGGCGTGAGAGAGAGAGAGAGAGAGAGAGAGAGAGAGAGAGAGAGAGAGAGAGAGAGAGAGAGAGAGAGAGAGAGAGAGAGAGAGAGAGAGAGAGAGAGAGAGAGAGGATGAATGACAACTTTCTGACAATGTTTGTAAAACTTAATATATCATGTCTGTATTATGTTATAGTGAAACATAAATTGATTTGAATGAGTAGAGCCAGACTGAAAAATTCAATGCCACAGCCGGGATTGGAACCACGGATCTACCACTCTGCGTGCGGTTGCTCTAAACCACTGAGCTACTATGGCTAACGTGCCGACATGACATTAAATTCTCTAGCTGACTCGTATGTTTCCCGGTAGACCACTAGGAGTTCTCATATGCTATGAGACACGCATCTTTTGTAGCGACTTACTATGCTGTAAGTACTTAAGTCCCAGGCTTCATATTCAGGTAAATTGATGGAAATAATCATTTCTTCCAACTAGCCGTGTGTAGGCTAAGGTTTGAATGAAACCCTAGTAGTCTACCGGGAAAAATGCGAGTCACTTGCATACATGAATAAATATAAGATAAATACAATAGACAATGAAACCACATGTAATATTGAGGTTACTAGGCCCAGTTCGACAATACATGTGCTAATCATGATACTTCTTGTATACGGAAATTGATGAGCTGCGAGTCCTGAAAGCAGATAAAATGATGGAAGAACTCGCCAAGAAGGTAATAAAAATGAAGAGGAACTTGAAAAGAACAAGGGAGAATACAGAGGGACAATACTACACAGCGGGAATTGTTCTCACTCATGTCAGAAATCAGTAATCAATATATCAACTTTAAAGCTGTTTTTCTCAGTTTCACATTTTTTTCGGATTCCGGTACACATTTTAAAAAAATATTGAACTAAAATATATGCACTTTTTGTGTGCATTAAGCAGACTTATAAGAATATTAATAAGAAGGGATTTTTTGCTAACATTCATAATACTTGTTTAAAAAATTCCATTATGTGAAATTTCAGTGCTTTTTTTAAAAAAAACTAAACAATTATAACAAATTATCAGTACATAATTTTAAAATAATAGTAGGCATTATTCAAGATAAAGGTTTTAAGAACATTTCTGAAAATTTTCATGTACATTTCAATAATAATTTCTTAGTAATGTGCACCCAAATATCATGGAAATAGCATTACGGAGATAGGTAGTACCTTCTCACTTTAAAATTGAAATGTTAAATTTAATTTATTCTTCAGAATTTCAATAGTAATGCAACAGCTACCAATAAAGCTACATCCAATCCAATTAGATAAAGTAGTTACTGTTCTAGCATTATAAGCCTTTACATTCTAAAATAAATAACTAAACAATAATAAACTTGCCCCAACCATCACAAGCGATCTAAATACAAATTAAATTAATATTAATAATTAGAAATATTATTGATAAAGCAAATATTAAAACCAAAGACATAAAGTGATTAAGGATAACATCCCCAATATATAATGCTCACTATATAAAAGAAATAAAACGAAATTTATATAACAGGTCATATGAATAATAATGATATTTAATCCAATAATGAGGTTATAACAACAGAAGTAAAGTCCAAAGTAAAAATTTCTCAGTGAATATAATATATCAAATGAATTATAATATAATGTATTATGAAGTAAATAATCTCAGCAAAAAATACTAATAAATACTAATTAAAAATATATCCTGACATAAGATGAATTCTTATATGTATTACACCACATATCATACATTTTTTTATTTAACTAATTAAGTAAGATAAACTAAAAATTTTTTCGTCACTTTTTAAAATTAACATATTCAAAGATAATAAGAGTAATATAAATAATTAATATAACAGCAATAAACTTAAACTCTTCTATAAATACCTAAATTATAAATTCCCTGAATGAATATAAGAAATATCATCACTATCCACATTCAACCTATTATATTCTTAAATAACCTAATTTCCCTTAAAAATTTAAAGAAGGAGGTGCAATTATATTACAGGATGATATTAAAATCACCAAAGATTACTAATTTATTTTATTTTTTTTTTCTTTTTTTTTTTTTTTTTTTTTTTTTTTTTTTTATTTTTTTTATATTTCTTTTTTTTTTTTTTTATTTTTTTTTTTATTATTTTACTTTTTTTTTTTTTTTTTTTTAGTTTTTTTTTCTTTTTTTTTTTTATTATTTTTTTTTTTAATTTTTTTTATTTTCTTTTTTTTTTCTTTTTTTTTTTTCTTTATTTTATTATTTTTTTTTTTTTTTTTTTTTTTTTTTTTTTTTTTTTTTTTTTATTTTTTTATTTTATTTTTTTTTATTTTTTTTTATTAATATTTTTTATTTTATTTTTCTTTATTTTTTTTATTTTATTTTATTAATGATCAATGTACTAAATATATAAGTAGTTTTACTGAAATTGCTAAATTTGTTCTTAAATATCAGTAAAATTTATAAAATCCCTTATTTGTATATACTAAAAGGAAAAGCTAAATTACTTTATTTACTATAAAGCTAGTTAACACCTGTAGCCACAATGTTAAATAAGCAAATAAATACTAGATTGTAACATTCAGGTTGATAGCATCATACAAAAATTAAAAATAATATACGAAATGGTCCTTCTTCAAAAAATCAAAATTAATAATAAATTTAATATTAGAGTAAGGAAAAAACAAATATAATAAGAGGAAGTTACACTGACGTTTAAAAAGTGAAACACAATATTAAATATTAAAATAATAAAAAAATAAAGTATTATAAAATGAACACCAAATTATGAAATACCTTACAATAAGTATAAGAGCATGAATACAGAATTTTAATATTGCCAAATTTTGAGACAAATAGTGATACCCAAATATATATATATATTAAGTATCTTCAATAACAAAAATTATTATGAATTAAATAACTTAAAGGAGCAAGAAGTAATAAGTTCAGAGTGAAACATTCAATGCCGTAGCTTGGATTTGAACCACAGATCTCGTAGTGTTCATCCAGTTGCTTTTAAGCATTCACCTAACATAGCAACATACTAATATGACACTAAATTCCTCTACTGTCTTTTATTGTTCCCGGTAAACCACTACGGAATCTCATATACAATGAGATCATTCTTTTTAGTTCTAATTTACTATGCTTTTGTCCTTTAAATTCAGGCTTCATAGTTTAAATCACTATTAGGTCAATTTTTGGAGATTATTTGTTAAGCCACATCATCTGTGTGTAGGACAGGGCTTGGATAGGTACAGTCAGACTGCAGAATTCAATAACATAGTTGGGATTTGAAGCAGGGATTTCTCGGTATCCATCTGTTTTATTATCACATAATAATACCACATAGTAAATAAAATTACAATACAGAGTTCTGCACTTAATGATGTTAAAAATGGTCTCACTCAGAAGAAAAATACCTATATACAAACAAATATGTCAAATAAAGTATTACTTTTTAACATTTCATATTAATTTCTTAAAATAAGGCATTGACTTATAAACCAAAAATAACTTCTACTATTAAAACCTAGGAGGACAGCCGTTCTTATCATTAATATTAAAAATTTATAATTTACTTTAATTATCCTTTGATATTTTATATTTATTATTAAGAATTATTATTATTATAAGAATTATTTTCTTAGTCTTATATATAATTATTCAAATTACAACAGGATTATTCTTTGCTACACATTATTCTGCACATCATGATTTAGATTTCTACAGGCAGCACATATCTGTTGATACGCAAATTATGGGTGACTGTTACAAACACTGTATGCTAATGCTGCCTCTACATTCTTTATTTGTATTAATCTATATTTTGAATAAGTGGTATATTAGAGGTCATATAAACTCTATTACATATGAACCGTTGGAGACTTACCATTTTTAGTAACAGCATCTGCATTCATAGGATATATTTTACTATGAGACCAAATAGCCTTAGGATGTACTACAGTAATTCCTAGATTATTATCTGCAAAACCAAGGTGTTATTTTGTTAATAACAAATGAAGCCTCTACTGTTGAAGATCCTTATATTTTAATAGGAAAATTAGTAACTATTGTGTATTTTCTTTACTGTATTTAAAATCCTTTGATTATTAAAGTCTGAGGTGATATACTTTGTCAATAATTAATACATTAAACACTTGAATAATCAGCTTATACTTATGGAAAAAGCTGAAGGTGCTGACAGTAAAGTAAGCTAAGTATTAAGAATAACTAAACACTATAGTAACACAACGTCACTATTTACAAATTTAAATTTACCAAGAGAGTTGAGATATTCATACTCACTCCGTACAAGGTGACCATTTCAGTACTTCAACCAATTCACACTTACTAATGTAAGCTGCTGACAGTGAGGTAAACTATATATTAATAACTAAACACAATAGTAACACAATGTCACTATTTAGTAAAATTGTGTTAATATTGGATTTAGTTATTCTTAATGAGCTTGAGATCATAATGAAATGTGTAAAATCGCTTATTAATTTATTTTCTAAAGTAAACCTTCAAGGAAAAACTGTTAGTCTTAAAAAAAAAACTAAATAAAATGATAAGAATCCCTTCCATGCTAAGTAAACCAATTTACATTAGTGAACCCATTGTGAGATACCTCAAACTCATAAGTATAAAAAGGCAATAAAGTTTCATTTAAAATAAAAATTATCTAAATAAATATTAGTAGATCCAAGAAAACTTATCTACTAATATACAACAATTAACATTTTTGAATATTTACTTTAGAAAATTAAACCTCCTCTCCCAAACTCACACTAAAACCTGGAAAAGTTCTGATTCACCCTTGTCAAATACAAGTAGATTCAGATATCTTTCAACAAGACATGATACAAAGTAAACATTACATCAAGGTAAACACAACTGTAAAAACATACCCCTTTCTGAATATAAAGAAATTAAATAATGAAAAACATCTAACCAAAACATTAAAAGAAAATAAACTTAAAGTTAATTGCTTCATATACACATTTTGGACTGCAGCATATAAACTCCCTAATAAAGCTTAGATCAGGCATCTAATACTGACGTATGAGCTCATTTACTAATGTGTACTAGAAATTGTACACCCAAATCAATAGTATTTGACCTCTCATGTAAGTTTTTATTATTCATAAAGTTAATGATAATAAATCAGGATAATTGGAGCACATGTAGTACCATAATAAGTAATGTGACATTAAAGGATTGATATGCTTAAAAAATAACATAGTAACACAATTAAAAGGTTTTGAAATCTATGCAACTCCTAATTTATTAGGTTATTTATGTAAATTAATATAAACAAATTGTTTTTGCTCTAATAAAGTAAAAAGGTTACTCTAAATTTAGTAAAAATAAATAGAATCAATAATACTAATATAAATATGAAAAATTCTTACCCAAATATTTCTTTCTTAATTAATAATATTTACATATTCTATATTCATTGCACTTAATTCTGCCAATAAAATGTTCATTTGCTATAAAGGTATTTGATATATATGGTCCCCTTGTACTAAGATATTCAATAAACCTAAACGCAGAAGCCAACCTGATTCACACTGATTTAATTTCACATCATGTAAGATTTTCAAAGACGAACATACCTAGTTATTGAAAATCTATATCCAAAACCAATCTTAATACAACATTGAGGTCATAATCTGCTTATTAAATATGAACTCTCAAAAGGAATTAAGCTATTATCTAATCATCTAATCTCTAACACAGTTCTTACAACTAATTATAATATTAAATTTAAGGAAGTGTTAATTTTATCTTTAAACAGTCCAATTAAACAAATTATATTATAATTGAAAATTAAATTTTAATTGCTGCATTAATAAATTTATTAAATGATAGGGGCTACAAGTCCCTTAAAAAAACTTGTATCTTTATTTAAAATCTTAGTTGAACTTAATTGAATATAAACAGGATTTATCTATTCGAACAATTCATACCAGCCTTCAATTAAATGACTAATGAATATGCTATGCACAGTACAAATACTGCAGCCCTTCAAAATAGCTTAAATGTGCAGGTTGGTTCTCCGAAATAAGGCAAAGAAATCATCTTCTAATAAGCAGGCGAGCAATATCTTAAATTAATTCTTTACGTTAACATTAGGTATAAGTATATTGTGAACTTGTGGGTACGTAAATTAAAGGTCCAGGATATATAATTTTAAAATGCTTTTTTATTTACGTAGAAAGACACTTTTTGTACAACCCTGAGCAGCCCGATTACGTAGCATACACATATTCAACCTTCAAAGTCGTCTGCCACTCGACCACAATTAAAGTAGTTCACTTTCAAAACACAGCTGCGGGCACACGATTATCAGTTCCGATTACGACTCTGTCTACTGGAGAGACGCGGCGTCTTTATTTTTTATACAAACCTTCTTAGAGCTTACGGGTCAATGGTCTATGATATATAGAATAAATCAGGTGTAATGCCGTGGGAAATCTGTATTACACTGACATTTCAGGAGGTCAATTACGAGATTTTCTAGTTGGAACGAACCAAGTGAATGAATCCAAATTTTAATGTGCTGATTACAGGTAGAAGTCTTGTTTGTTCTACCATATTACAATATCTAAATCGTTATGATTAACTTGCCGCGACATGGCTGAGTGGTTCGACCGCTTGGATCTCACCTTGGCGGCCCGGGTTCGATCCCAGGCGACCATAAAGTGGGATCTGTGGTGGACAACGTGGTGCTGGAGTGTGGGTTTCCTCCGGGTCCTCCGGTTTCCCCGAACATAATTCCACCAATTGCTCCATCTTTCATTCAACTCAGGCGTTAGCCAAACCCTGAAACCTGATTCCATCCTTCAAGACAAATGCTTCGACTGTCCCGATAATCTAGCCATGGCTTCTTTTCGTTCCAGTTACTGTTCCACAAATTAGTTGAATATATTCTAAAGGTTAGAATAGAAAGGACGAAAGGTGAATCTTCCATTCATTTATTTTTATATGTTTTGGCAAGGTTTTTATCTCCGCGTTGCACTTTCTATCTCTTTGGGCCCACTAGCCGCGCCAGCCACGCTGACGAATATCGGTGTCTCGTATCCCGGCAACGAAGGTGTATGCAGCTTCCCGGGATACGATGTTTGGTGGGAGTTTGACTAAGGCTTTGCTGGCCAGCTGTTCGATTGCCAGGGTGAACTCCTGCAGTGTCTACCCTGACTGCTGTGTCCTTGACGTCAGTTGGTTGCGGAAAACTGCGGCTAAGCGGTGGTTTCCGAAGCGGTTTTCCAGGGCTTCCATGATATTCCTGGGCGCCACCGGAGCCCGAGCCGTGTTCAGCTCCTCTGCCGCTTGTCCCTGGAGGCTGGCTCTTAGCTGTGCGGCCTATTCCTCTGATGACCACTTGTGTTTGGTCACAGTGTAGAATTGAAGGCGGAATACTTCGAACGTTGACGTGCTGTGGTACTTCGGCCTCTTGACGCGCCCAGATGTTGTGTCGCGTCCCGGCGCGTCGGCCTCTAAATCCTTCATCCTTCTGCCGAGGATGACGTCCACCATGGCGTTCCGTGACATTTTGTTGGTGTCGGTCTTTCCGTCAAAATCGTAAGCTGCTAGTCTATTTGCCCCATTCCCTTGCCCGGCTCGACGGCGTCATTCAACACGTTGGTCAACTGCTCTTCAAATTTTTCGGTGAGGTCCTCGTTTGCCGCCTTTATTTCCGTAGTCAATTCGGTCAACGTGGCGGCCGAATTGCTATTTGAAGCTTTTGTTTTCGCAGCGACGATATCCTTCGCTGACTTCACTTCCTTCAACTCACTGGTGAGGTGGTCGTTTGACGTCTTCATTTCTTTCAGCTCCGCGGCCAGGTTTTTATTTGCCGTTAAGGTATTCGTTGTTAATTCGGACTTCCTTTCTTCCACCTTCTCTGAAATCTTTTCCAATGCAGCCTCCATGTTCCAGTTCTGACACCAAATGTGACTTTATGAGTTCGTAAATTGAAAATTCCAGGTTGCAAAGTTTCAAAATCCTCTTTAAATCCGCAAAAGGACACTCTCTGTACAGCCCTGAGCAGGCGAATTACGTATCATCCACATATACAACTTTCAAGGTCTTCTACCACTCGACCACAAACAAAAGAGTTCACCTTCAAATCACAGCTGCAGGCACACGACTATCAGTTCCGATTACGAATCTGTCTACTGGAGAGTCGCGGCGTCTTTATATACCTCTACACATGTCTACACCAATTAATCGAATGTTGTGCAACAAACAATAAATCTAAATTTGAAATCCTCCATCTGTCTCTTTATCTGTTGCGGCAAGCTTTAATCTCCGCGTTTCATTTTCTGCCCCTTTAAGCACGCCGGCCACCCCAGTTGTAACAGTGCGATCGGTGACAATATAAACCAAATATATCAAAATTTGACTTTTAATGTAACTTCCACATTTACTTCAACATTTTAATATACAACTGAAATAAAAATATAAATTCATCATAACATCATTTTAGTATAAACAACTTCTATTATATTAACATTCTCTCATTACCTTTCTATTACCCGTACCTAAATTCTCCAAAGCTATTCTAACACCCTGTATAAATGTTACTTCTGTTTAGCTCCTCTGTATTCTCATTCTTTTTAGGTAATATCACATAGGGAGTTTCCTGTCTATTGCACTTTGAATTTTGATGCCTTCTTGAGTTTGTATCTTGATTTTGCTTAAACTTATTGGTTTCCTTGATTTCATTCTCATCTTATTCATTATCGCCCTGCTGGCAGCTTATATTTCAGAATGTGAATAATTTATTTTCTTTTTGTAATTTCAAACATCTTCCCAAAATATTTCCTTTCTGCTTAGGGAACCGCTATTCCAGTTATGTCGCACAGCCTGCCATCTACAACCACCTATGAACTCTTTCAACTAGCAATTTCAAATTGCAAAATAGATGGCAGCACAACGCTCCTCCTGTCTTTCTTTAGAAAAATTGAATATAAAATAGGAAACTATGAAAGCAGAATTAAAGATACTGAATGCTGTTATTTAAAAATAACAAAAGTATGGAAACTGAGCAATCTTATTCACCAAATTTAACGTAAAATTTATTTTTTATACAAACTTTCTTAGAGCTTACGGGTTAATGGTCTATGATAGATAGAATAAATCTGGTGTAATGCCGTGGGGAATCTGTATTACACTGACATTTCAGGAGGTCAATTACGAGATTTTCTAGTTGGAACGAACCAAGTGAATGAATCCAACTTTCAATGTGCTGATTACAGATAGAAGTCTTGTTTGTTCTACCATATTACAATATCTGAATCGTTATGGTTTACTTGGCGCGACATGGCTAAGTGGTTCGACCGCTTAGATCTCACCTTGGCGGCCCGGGTTCGATCCCAGACGACCATAAAGTGGGATCTGTGGTGAACAACGTTATGCTGGAGGGTGGGTTTCCTCCGGGTCCTCCGGTTTCCCCGAACATAATTCCACCAATTGCTCCATCTTTCATTCAACTCAGGCGTTAGCCAAACCCTGAAACCTGATTCCATCCTTCAAGACAAATGCTTCGACTGTCCCGATAATCTAGCCATGGCTTCTTTTCGTTCCAGTCACTGTTCCACAAATCAGTTGAATATATTCCAAAGATTAGAATAGAAAGGACGAAAGGTGAATCTTCCCTTCATTTATTTTTATATGTTTTGGCAAGGATTTTATCTCCGCGTTGCACTATCTATCTCTTTGGGCCCACTAGCCGCGCCAGCCACGCTGACGAATATCGGTGTCTCGTATCCCGGCAACGAAGGTGTATGCAGCTTCCCGGGATACGAAGTTTGGTGGGAGTTTGACTAAGGCTTTGCTGGCCATCTGTTCGATTGCCAGGGTGAACTCCTGCAGTGTCTACCCTGACTGCTGTGTCCTTGACGTCAGTTGGCTGCGGTAAACTGCGGCTAAGCGGTGGTTTCCGAAGCGGTTTTCCAGGGCTTCCATGATATTCCTGGGCGCCACCGGAGCCCGAGCCGTGTTCAGCTCCTCTGCCGCTTGTCCCTGGAGGCTGGCTCTTAGCTGTGCGGCCTATTCCTCTGATGACCACTTGCGTTTGGTCACAGCGTAGAATTGAAGGCGTAATACTTCGAACGTTGACGTGCCGTGGTACTTCGGTCTCTTGACAAGCCCAGATGTTGTGTCGCGTCCCGGCGCGTCGGCCTCTAAATCCTTCATCCTTCTGCCGAGGATGTCGTCCACCATGGCGTTCCGTGATATTTTGTTGGTGTCGGTCTTTCCGTCAAAATCGTAAGCTGCTAGTCTATTTGGCCCATTCCCTTGCCCGGCTCCACGGCGTCATTCAACACGTTGGTCAACTGCTCTTCAAATTTTTCGGTGGGGTCCTCGTTTGCCACCTTCATTTCCGTTGTCAATTCGGTCAACGTGGCGGCCGAATTGCTATTTGAAGCTTTTGTTTTCGCAGCGACGATATCCTTCGCTGACTTCACTTCCTTCAACTCACTGGTGAGGTTGTCGTTTGACGTCTTCATTTCTTTCAGCTCCGCGGCCAGGTTTTTATTTGCCGTTCCCGTATTCGTTGTTAATTCGGACTTCCTTTCTTCCACCTTCTCTAAAATCTTTTCCAGTGCAGCCTCCATGTTTCAGTTCTGACACCAAATGTGACTGTATGAGTTCGTAAATTGAAAATTCCAGGTTGCAAAGTTTCAAAATACTCTTTAAATCCGCAAAAGGACACTCTCTGTACAGCCCTGAGCAGGCGAATTACGTATCATCCACATATACAACTTTCAAGGTCCTCTACCACTCGACCACAAACAAAAGAGTTCACCTTCAAATCACAGCTGCAGGCACACAACTATCAGTTCCGATTACGAATCTGTCTACTGGAGAGTCGCGGCGTCTTTATATACCTCTACACATGTCTACACCAATTAATCGAATGTTGCGTAACAAACAATAAATCTAAATTTGAAGTCCTCCATCTGTCTCTTTATCTGTTGCGGCAAGCTTTAATCTCCGCGTTTCATTTTCTGCCCCTTTAAGCACGCCGGCCACCCCAGTTGTAACAGTGCGATCGGTGACAATATAAACCAAATATATCAAAATTTGACTTTTAATGTAACTTCCACATTTACTTCAACATTTTAATATACAACTTAAATAAAAATATAAATTCATCATAACATCATTTTAATATAAAAAACTTCTATTATATTAACATTCTCTCATTACCTTTCTATTACCCATACCTAAATTCTCCAAAGCTATTCTAAAACCCTGTATAAATGTTACATCTGTTTAGCTCCTCTGTATTCTCATTCTTTTTAGATAATATCACATAGGGAGTTTCCTGTCTATTGCACTTTGAATTTTGATGCCTTCTTGAGTTTGTATCTTGATTTTGCTTAAACTTATTGGTTTCCTTGATTTCATTCTCATCTTATTCATTATCGCCCTGCTGGCAGCTTATATTTCAGAATGTGAATAATTTATTTTCTTTTTGTAATTTCAAACATCTTCCCAAAATATTTCCTTTCTGCTTAGGGAACCGCTATTCCAGTTATGTCGCACAGCCTGCCATCTACAACCACCTATGAACTCTTTCAACTAGCAATTTCAAATTGCAAAATAGATGGCAGCACAACGCTCCTCCTGTCTTTCTTTAGAAAAATTGAATATAAAATTGGAAACTATGAAAGCAGAATTAAAGATACCGAATGCTGTTATTTAAAAATAACAAAAGTATGGAAACTGAGCAATCTTATTCACCAAATTTAACGTAAAATTTATTTTTTATACAAACTTTCTTAGAGCTTACGGGTTAATGGTCTATGATAGATAGAATAAATCTGGTGTAATGCCGTGGGGAATCTGTATTACACTGACATTCCAGGAGGTCAATTACGAGAATTCTAGTTGGAACGAACCAAGTGAATGAATCCAAATTTTAATGTGCTGATTACAGATAGAAGTCTTGTTTGTTCTACCACATTACAATATCTAAATCGTTATGATTTACTTGGCGCGACAGGGCTGAGTGGTTCGACCGCTTGGATCTCACCTTGGCGGCCCGGGTTCGATCCCAGGCGACCATAAAGTGGGATCTGTGGTGGACAACTTGGTGCTGGAGTGTGGGTTTCCTCCGGGTCCTCCGGTTTCCCCGAACATAATTCCACCAATTGCTCCATCTTTCATTCAACTCAGGCGTTAGCCAAACCCTGAAACCTGATTCCATCCTTCAAGACAAATGCTTCGACTGTCCCGATAATCTAGCCATGGCTTCTTTTCGTTCCAGTCACTGTTCCACAAATTAGTTGAATATATTCTAAAGGTTAGAATAGAAAGGACGAAAGGTGAATCTTCCCTTCATTTATTTTTATATGTTTTGGCAAGGATTTTATCTCCGCGTTGCACTATCTATCTCTTTGGGCCCACTAGCCGCGCCAGCCACGCTGACGAATATCGGTGTCTCGTATCCCGGCAACGAAGGTGTATGCAGCTTCCCGGGATACGAAGTTTGGTGGGAGTTTGACTAAGGCTTTGCTGGCCAGCTGTTCGATTGCCAGGGTGAACTCCTGCAGCGTGTACCCTGACTGCTGTGTCCTTGACGTCAGTTGGCTGCGGTAAACTGCGGCTAAGCGGTGGTTTCCGAAGCGGTTTTCCAGGGCTTCCATGATATTCCTGGGCGCCACCGGAGCCCGAGCCGTGTTCAGCTCCTCTGCCGCTTGTCCCTGGAGGCTGGCTCTTAGCTGTGCGGCCTATTCCTCTGATGACCACTTGCGTTTGGTCACAGCGTAGAATTGAAGGCGTAATACTTCGAACGTTGACGTGCCGTGGTACTTCGGTCTCTTGACAAGCCCAGATGTTGTGTCGCGTCCCGGCACGTCGGCCTCTAAATCCTTCATCCTTCTGCCGAGGATGACGTCCACCATGGCGTTCCGTGATATTTTGTTGGTGTCGGTCTTTCCGTCAAAATCGTAAGCTGCTAGTCTATTTGCCCCATTCCCTTGCCCGGCTCCACGGCGTCATTCAACACGTTGGTCAACTGCTCTTCAAATTTTTCGGTGAGGTCCTCGTTTGCCCCCTTTATTTCCGTAGTCAATTCGGTCAACGTGGCGGCCGAATTGCTATTTGAAGCTTTTGTTTCGCAGCGACGATACCCTTCGCTGACTTCACTTCCTTCAACTCACTGGTGAGGTTGTCGTTTGACGACTTCATTTCTTTCAGCTCCGCGGCCAGGTTTTTATTTGCCGTTCCCGTATTCGTTGTTAATTCGGACTTCCTTTCTTCCACCTTCTCTAAAATCTTTTCCAGTGCAACGACATTTTTCAGTTCTGACACCAAATGTGACTGTATGAGTTCGTAAATTGAAAATTCCAGGTTGCAAAGTTTCAAAATACTCTTTAAATCCGCAAAAGGACACTCTCTGTACAGCCCTGAGCAGGCGAATTACGTATCATCCACATATACAACTTTCAAGGTCCTCTACCACTCGACCACAAACAAAAGAGTTCACCTTCAAATCACAGCTGCAGGCACACAACTATCAGTTCCGATTACGAATCTGTCTACTGGAGAGTCGCGGCGTCTTTATATACCTCTACACATGTCTACACCAATTAATCGAATGTTGCGTAACAAACAATAAATCTAAATTTGAAGTCCTCCATCTGTCTCTTTATCTGTTGCGGCAAGCTTTAATCTCCGCGTTTCATTTTCTGCCCCTTTAAGCACGCCGGCCACCCCAGTTGTAACAGTGCGATCGGTGACAATATAAACCAAATATATCAAAATTTGACTTTTAATGTAACTTCCACATTTACTTCAACATTTTAATATACAACTGAAATAAAAATATAAATTCATCATAACATCATTTTAATATAAAAAACTTCTATTATATTAACATTCTCTCATTACCTTTCTATTACCCATACCTAAATTCTCCAAAGCTATTCTAAAACCCTGTATAAATGTTACATCTGTTTAGCTCCTCTGTATTCTCATTCTTTTTAGATAATATCACATAGGGAGTTTCCTGTCTATTGCACTTTGAATTTTGATGCCTTCTTGAGTTTGTATCTTGATTTTGCTTAAACTTATTGGTTTCCTTGATTTCATTCTCATCTTATTCATTATCGCCCTGCTGGCAGCTTATATTTCAGAATGTGAATAATTTATTTTCTTTTTGTAATTTCAAACATCTTCCCAAAATGTTTCCTTTCTGCTTAGGGAACCGCTATTCCAGTTATGTCGCACAGCCTGCCATCTACAACCACCTATGAACTCTTTCAACTAGCAATTTCAAATTGCAAAATAGATGGCAGCACAACGCTCCTCCTGTCTTTCTTTAGAAAAATTGAATATAAAATTGGAAACTATGAAAGCAGAATTAAAGATACCGAATGCTGTTATTTAAAAATAACAAAAGTATGGAAACTGAGCAATCTTATTCACCAAATTTAACGTAAAATTTATTTTTTATACAAACTTTCTTAGAGCTTACGGGTTAATGGTCTATGATAGATAGAATAAATCTGGTGTAATGCCGTGGGGAATCTGTATTACACTGACATTCCAGGAGGTCAATTACGAGAATTCTAGTTGGAACGAACCAAGTGAATGAATCCAAATTTTAATGTGCTGATTACAGATAGAAGTCTTGTTTGTTCTACCACATTACAATATCTAAATCGATATGATTTACTTGGCGCGACAGGGCTGAGTGGTTCGACCGCTTGGATCTCACCTTGGCGGCCCGGGTTCGATCCCAGGCGACCATAAAGTGGGATCTGTGGTGGACAACTTGGTGCTGGAGTGTGGGTTTCCTCCGGGTCCTCCGGTTTCCCCGAACATAATTCCACCAATTGCTCCATCTTTCATTCAACTCAGGCGTTAGCCAAACCCTGAAACCTGATTCCATCCTTCAAGACAAATGCTTCGACTGTCCCGATAATCTAGCCATGGCTTCTTTTCGTTCCAGTCACTGTTCCACAAATTAGTTGAATATATTCTAAAGGTTAGAATAGAAAGGACGAAAGGTGAATCTTCCCTTCATTTATTTTTATATGTTTTGGCAAGGATTTTATCTCCGCGTTGCACTATCTATCTCTTTGGGCCCACTAGCCGCGCCAGCCACGCTGACGAATATCGGTGTCTCGTATCCCGGCAACGAAGGTGTATGCAGCTTCCCGGGATACGAAGTTTGGTGGGAGTTTGACTAAGGCTTTGCTGGCCAGCTGTTCGATTGCCAGGGTGAACTCCTGCAGTGTCTACCCTGACTGCTGTGTCCTTGACGTCAGTTGGCTGCGGTAAACTGCGGCTAAGCGGTGGTTTCCGAGGCGGTTTTCCAGGGCTTCCATGATATTCCTGGGCGCCACCGGAGCCCGAGCCGTGTTCAGCTCCTCTGCCGCTTGTCCCTGGAGGCTGGCTCTTAGCTGTGCGGCCTATTCCTCTGATGACCACTTGTGTTTGGTCACAGTGTAGAATTGAAGGCGGAATACTTCGAACGTTGACGTGCCGTGGTACTTCGGTCTCTTGACAAGCCCAGATGTTGTGTCGCGTCCCGGCGCGTCGGCCTCTAAATCCTTCATCCTTCTGCCGAGGATGACGTCCACCATGGCGTTCCGTGATATTTTGTTGGTGTCGGTCTTTCCGTCAAAATCGTAAGCTGCTAGTCTATTTGCCCCATTCCCTTGCCCGGCTCCACGGCGTCACTCAACACGTTGGTCAACTGCTCTTCAAATTTTTCGGTGAGGTCCTCGTTTGCCCCCTTTATTTCCGTAGTCAATTCGGTCAACGTGGCGGCCGAATTGCTATTTGAAGCTTTTGTTTCGCAGCGACGATACCCTTCGCTGACTTCACTTCCTTCAACTCACTGGTGAGGTTGTCGTTTGACGTCTTCATTTCTTTCAGCTCCGCGGCCAGGTTTTTATTTGCCGTTCCCGTATTCGTTGTTAATTCGGACTTCCTTTCTTCCACCTTCTCTAAAATCTTTTCCAGTGCAACGACATTTTTCAGTTCTGACACCAAATGTGACTGTATGAGTTCGTAAATTGAAAATTCCAGGTTGCAAAGTTTCAAAATACTCTTTAAATCCGCAAAAGGACACTCTCTGTACAGCCCTGAGCAGGCGAATTACGTATCATCCACATATACAACTTTCAAGGTCCTCTACCACTCGACCACAAACAAAAGAGTTCACCTTCAAATCACAGCTGCAGGCACACAACTATCAGTTCCGATTACGAATCTGTCTACTGGAGAGTCGCGGCGTCTTTATATACCTCTACACATGTCTACACCAATTAATCGAATGTTGCGTAACAAACAATAAATCTAAATTTGAAGTCCTCCATCTGTCTCTTTATCTGTTGCGGCAAGCTTTAATCTCCGCGTTTCATTTTCTGCCCCTTTAAGCACGCCGGCCACCCCAGTTGTAACAGTGCGATCGGTGACAATATAAACCAAATATATCAAAATTTGACTTTTAATGTAACTTCCACATTTACTTCAACATTTTAATATACAACTGAAATAAAAATATAAATTCATCATAACATCATTTTAATATAAACAACTTCTATTATATTAACATTCTCTCATTACCTTTCTATTACCCATACCTAAATTCTCCAAAGCTATTCTAACACCCTGTATAAATGTTACATCTGTTTAGCTCCTCTGTATTCTCATTCTTTTTAGATAATATCACATAGGGAGTTTCCTGTCTATTGCACTTTGAATTTTGATGCCTTCTTGAGTTTGTATCTTGATTTTGCTTAAACTTATTGGTTTCCTTGATTTCATTCTCATCTTATTCATTATCGCCCTGCTGGCAGCTTATATTTCAGAATGTGAATAATTTATTTTCTTTTTGTAATTTCAAACATCTTCCCAAAATATTTCCTTTCTGCTTAGGGAACCGCTATTCCAGTTATGTCGCACAGCCTGCCATCTACAACCACCTATGAACTCTTTCAACTAGCAATTTCAAATTGCAAAATAGATGGCAGCACAACGCTCCTCCTGTCTTTCTTTAGAAAAATTGAATATAAAATTGGAAACTATGAAAGCAGAATTAAAGATACCGAATGCTGTTATTTAAAAATAACAAAAGTATGGAAACTGAGCAATCTTATTCACCAAATTTAACGTAAAATTTATTTTTTATACAAACTTTCTTAGAGCTTACGGGTTAATGGTCTATGATAGATAGAATAAATCTGGTGTAATGCCGTGGGGAATCTGTATTACACTGACATTCCAGGAGGTCAATTACGAGAATTCTAGTTGGAACGAACCAAGTGAATGAATCCAAATTTTAATGTGCTGATTACAGATAGAAGTCTTGTTTGTTCTACCACATTACAATATCTAAATCGTTATGATTTACTTGGCGCGACAGGGCTGAGTGGTTCGACCGCTTGGATCTCACCTTGGCGGCCCGGGTTCGATCCCAGGCGACCATAAAGTGGGATCTGTGGTGGACAACTTGGTGCTGGAGTGTGGGTTTCCTCCGGGTCCTCCGGTTTCCCCGAACATAATTCCACCAATTGCTCCATCTTTCATTCAACTCAGGCGTTAGCCAAACCCTGAAACCTGATTCCATCCTTCAAGACAAATGCTTCGACTGTCCCGATAATCTAGCCATGGCTTCTTTTCGTTCCAGTCACTGTTCCACAAATTAGTTGAATATATTCTAAAGGTTAGAATAGAAAGGACGAAAGTTGAATCTTCCATTCATTTATTTTTATATGTTTTGGCAAGGTTTTTATTTCCGCGTTGCACTATCTATCTCTTTGGGCCCACTAGCCGCGCCAGCCACGCTGACGAATATCGGTGTCTCGTATCCCGGCAACGAAGGTGTATGCAGCTTCCCGGGATACGAAGTTTGGTGGGAGTTTGACTAAGGCTTTGCTGGCCAGCTGTTCGATTGCCAGGGTGAACTCCTGCAGTGTCTACCCTGACTGCTGTGTCCTTGACGTCAGTTGGCTGCGGTAAACTGCGGCTAAGCGGTGGTTTCCGAAGCGGTTTTCCAGGGCTTCCATGATATTCCTGGGCGCCACCGGAGCCCGAGCCGTGTTCAGCTCCTCTGCCGCTTGTCCCTGGAGGCTGGCTCTTAGCTGTGCGGCCTATTCCTCTGATGACCACTTGTGTTTGGTCACAGTGTAGAATTGAAGGCGGAATACTTCGAACGTTGACGTGCCGTGGTACTTCGGTCTCTTGACAAGCCCAGATGTTGTGTCGCGTCCCGGCGCGTCGGCCTCTAAATCCTTCATCCTTCTGCCGAGGATGACGTCCACCATGGCGTTCCGTGATATTTTGTTGGTGTCGGTCTTTCCGTCAAAATCGTAAGCTGCTAGTCTATTTGCCCCATTCCCTTGCCCGGCTCCACGGCGTCATTCAACACGTTGGTCAACTGCTCTTCAAATTTTTCGGTGAGGTCCTCGTTTGCCCCCTTTATTTCCGTAGTCAATTCGGTCAACGTGGCGGCCGAATTGCTATTTGAAGCTTTTGTTTCGCAGCGACGATACCCTTCGCTGACTTCACTTCCTTCAACTCACTGGTGAGGTTGTCGTTTGACGTCTTCATTTCTTTCAGCTCCGCGGCCAGGTTTTTATTTGCCGTTCCCGTATTCGTTGTTAATTCGGACTTCCTTTCTTCCACCTTCTCTAAAATCTTTTCCAGTGCAACGACATTTTTCAGTTCTGACACCAAATGTGACTGTATGAGTTCGTAAATTGAAAATTCCAGGTTGCAAAGTTTCAAAATACTCTTTAAATCCGCAAAAGGACACTCTCTGTACAGCCCTGAGCAGGCGAATTACGTATCATCCACATATACAACTTTCAAGGTCCTCTACCACTCGACCACAAACAAAAGAGTTCACCTTCAAATCACAGCTGCAGGCACACAACTATCAGTTCCGATTACGAATCTGTCTACTGGAGAGTCGCGGCGTCTTTATATACCTCTACACATGTCTACACCAATTAATCGAATGTTGCGTAACAAACAATAAATCTAAATTTGAAGTCCTCCATCTGTCTCTTTATCTGTTGCGGCAAGCTTTAATCTCCGCGTTTCATTTTCTGCCCCTTTAAGCACGCCGGCCACCCCAGTTGTAACAGTGCGATCGGTGACAATATAAACCAAATATATCAAAATTTGACTTTTAATGTAACTTCCACATTTACTTCAACATTTTAATATACAACTGAAATAAAAATATAAATTCATCATAACATCATTTTAATATAAACAACTTCTATTATATTAACATTCTCTCATTACCTTTCTATTACCCATACCTAAATTCTCCAAAGCTATTCTAACACCCTGTATAAATGTTACATCTGTTTAGCTCCTCTGTATTCTCATTCTTTTTAGATAATATCACATAGGGAGTTTCCTGTCTATTGCACTTTGAATTTTGATGCCTTCTTGAGTTTGTATCTTGATTTTGCTTAAACTTATTGGTTTCCTTGATTTCATTCTCATCTTATTCATTATCGCCCTGCTGGCAGCTTATATTTCAGAATGTGAATAATTTATTTTCTTTTTGTAATTTCAAACATCTTCCCAAAATATTTCCTTTCTGCTTAGGGAACCGCTATTCCAGTTATGTCGCACAGCCTGCCATCTACAACCACCTATGAACTCTTTCAACTAGCAATTTCAAATTGCAAAATAGATGGCAGCACAACGCTCCTCCTGTCTTTCTTTAGAAAAATTGAATATAAAATTGGAAACTATGAAAGCAGAATTAAAGATACCGAATGCTGTTATTTAAAAATAACAAAAGTATGGAAACTGAGCAATCTTATTCACCAAATTTAACGTAAAATTTATTTTTTATACAAACTTTCTTAGAGCTTACGGGTTAATGGTCTATGATAGATAGAATAAATCTGGTGTAATGCCGTGGGGAATCTGTATTACACTGACATTCCAGGAGGTCAATTACGAGAATTCTAGTTGGAACGAACCAAGTGAATGAATCCAAATTTTAATGTGCTGATTACAGATAGAAGTCTTGTTTGTTCTACCACATTACAATATCTAAATCGTTATGATTTACTTGGCGCGACAGGGCTGAGTGGTTCGACCGCTTGGATCTCACCTTGGCGGCCCCGGTTCGATCCCAGGCGACCATAAAGTGGGATCTGTGGTGGACAACTTGGTGCTGGAGTGTGGGTTTCCTCCGGGTCCTCCGGTTTCCCCGAACATAATTCCACCAATTGCTCCATCTTTCATTCAACTCAGGCGTTAGCCAAACCCTGAAACCTGATTCCATCCTTCAAGACAAATGCTTCGACTGTCCCGATAATCTAGCCATGGCTTCTTTTCGTTCCAGTCACTGTTCCACAAATTAGTTGAATATATTCTAAAGGTTAGAATAGAAAGGACGAAAGTTGAATCTTCCATTCATTTATTTTTATATGTTTTGGCAAGGTTTTTATTTCCGCGTTGCACTATCTATCTCTTTGGGCCCACTAGCCGCGCCAGCCACGCTGACGAATATCGGTGTCTCGTATCCCGGCAACGAAGGTGTATGCAGCTTCCCGGGATACGAAGTTTGGTGGGAGTTTGACTAAGGCTTTGCTGGCCAGCTGTTCGATTGCCAGGGTGAACTCCTGCAGTGTCTACCCTGACTGCTGTGTCCTTGACGTCAGTTGGCTGCGGTAAACTGCGGCTAAGCGGTGGTTTCCGAAGCGGTTTTCCAGGGCTTCCATGATATTCCTGGGCGCCACCGGAGCCCGAGCCGTGTTCAGCTCCTCTGCCGCTTGTCCCTGGAGGCTGGCTCTTAGCTGTGCGGCCTATTCCTCTGATGACCACTTGTGTTTGGTCACAGTGTAGAATTGAAGGCGGAATACTTCGAACGTTGACGTGCCGTGGTACTTCGGTCTCTTGACAAGCCCAGATGTTGTGTCGCGTCCCGGCGCGTCGGCCTCTAAATCCTTCATCCTTCTGCCGAGGATGACGTCCACCATGGCGTTCCGTGATATTTTGTTGGTGTCGGTCTTTCCGTCAAAATCGTAAGCTGCTAGTCTATTTGCCCCATTCCCTTGCCCGGCTCCACGGCGTCATTCAACACGTTGGTCAACTGCTCTTCAAATTTTTCGGTGAGGTCCTCGTTTGCCCCCTTTATTTCCGTAGTCAATTCGGTCAACGTGGCGGCCGAATTGCTATTTGAAGCTTTTGTTTCGCAGCGACGATACCCTTCGCTGACTTCACTTCCTTCAACTCACTGGTGAGGTTGTCGTTTGACGTCTTCATTTCTTTCAGCTCCGCGGCCAGGTTTTTATTTGCCGTTCCCGTATTCGTTGTTAATTCGGACTTCCTTTCTTCCACCTTCTCTAAAATCTTTTCCAGTGCAACGACATTTTTCAGTTCTGACACCAAATGTGACTGTATGAGTTCGTAAATTGAAAATTCCAGGTTGCAAAGTTTCAAAATACTCTTTAAATCCGCAAAAGGACACTCTCTGTACAGCCCTGAGCAGGCGAATTACGTATCATCCACATATACAACTTTCAAGGTCCTCTACCACTCGACCACAAACAAAAGAGTTCACCTTCAAATCACAGCTGCAGGCACACAACTATCAGTTCCGATTACGAATCTGTCTACTGGAGAGTCGCGGCGTCTTTATATACCTCTACACATGTCTACACCAATTAATCGAATGTTGCGTAACAAACAATAAATCTAAATTTGAAGTCCTCCATCTGTCTCTTTATCTGTTGCGGCAAGCTTTAATCTCCGCGTTTCATTTTCTGCCCCTTTAAGCACGCCGGCCACCCCAGTTGTAACAGTGCGATCGGTGACAATATAAACCAAATATATCAAAATTTGACTTTTAATGTAACTTCCACATTTACTTCAACATTTTAATATACAACTGAAATAAAAATATAAATTCATCATAACATCATTTTAATATAAACAACTTCTATTATATTAACATTCTCTCATTACCTTTCTATTACCCATACCTAAATTCTCCAAAGCTATTCTAACACCCTGTATAAATGTTACATCTGTTTAGCTCCTCTGTATTCTCATTCTTTTTAGATAATATCACATAGGGAGTTTCCTGTCTATTGCACTTTGAATTTTGATGCCTTCTTGAGTTTGTATCTTGATTTTGCTTAAACTTATTGGTTTCCTTGATTTCATTCTCATCTTATTCATTATCGCCCTGCTGGCAGCTTATATTTCAGAATGTGAATAATTTATTTTCTTTTTGTAATTTCAAACATCTTCCCAAAATATTTCCTTTCTGCTTAGGGAACCGCTATTCCAGTTATGTCGCACAGCCTGCCATCTACAACCACCTATGAACTCTTTCAACTAGCAATTTCAAATTGCAAAATAGATGGCAGCACAACGCTCCTCCTGTCTTTCTTTAGAAAAATTGAATATAAAATTGGAAACTATGAAAGCAGAATTAAAGATACCGAATGCTGTTATTTAAAAATAACAAAAGTATGGAAACTGAGCAATCTTATTCACCAAATTTAACGTAAAATTTATTTTTTATACAAACTTTCTTAGAGCTTACGGGTTAATGGTCTATGATAGATAGAATAAATCTGGTGTAATGCCGTGGGGAATCTGTATTACACTGACATTTCAGGAGGTCAATTACGAGATTTTCTAGTTGGAACGAACCAAGTGAATGAATCCAAATTTTAATGTGCTGATTACAGATAGTAGTCTTGTTTGTTCTACCACATTACAATATCTAAATCGTTATGATTTACTTGGCGCGACAGGGCTGAGTGGTTCGACCGCTTGGATCTCACCTTGGCGGCCCGGGTTCGATCCCAGGCGACCATAAAGTGGGATCTGTGGTGGACAACTTGGTGCTGGAGTGTGGGTTTCCTCCGGGTCCTCCGGTTTCCCCGAACATAATTCCACCAATTGCTCCATCTTTCATTCAACTCAGGCGTTAGCCAAACCCTGAAACCTGATTCCATCCTTCAAGACAAATGCTTCGACTGTCCCGATAATCTAGCCATGGCTTCTTTTCGTTCCAGTCACTGTTCCACAAATTAGTTGAATATATTCTAAAGGTTAGAATAGAAAGGACGAAAGTTGAATCTTCCATTCATTTATTTTTATATGTTTTGGCAAGGTTTTTATTTCCGCGTTGCACTATCTATCTCTTTGGGCCCACTAGCCGCGCCAGCCACGCTGACGAATATCGGTGTCTCGTATCCCGGCAACGAAGGTGTATGCAGCTTCCCGGGATACGAAGTTTGGTGGGAGTTTGACTAAGGCTTTGCTGGCCAGCTGTTCGATTGCCAGGGTGAACTCCTGCAGTGTCTACCCTGACTGCTGTGTCCTTGACGTCAGTTGGCTGCGGTAAACTGCGGCTAAGCGGTGGTTTCCGAAGCGGTTTTCCAGGGCTTCCATGATATTCCTGGGCGCCACCGGAGCCCGAGCCGTGTTCAGCTCCTCTGCCGCTTGTCCCTGGAGGCTGGCTCTTAGCTGTGCGGCCTATTCCTCTGATGACCACTTGTGTTTGGTCACAGTGTAGAATTGAAGGCGGAATACTTCGAACGTTGACGTGCCGTGGTACTTCGGTCTCTTGACAAGCCCAGATGTTGTGTCGCGTCCCGGCGCGTCGGCCTCTAAATCCTTCATCCTTCTGCCGAGGATGACGTCCACCATGGCGTTCCGTGATATTTTGTTGGTGTCGGTCTTTCCGTCAAAATCGTAAGCTGCTAGTCTATTTGCCCCATTCCCTTGCCCGGCTCCACGGCGTCATTCAACACGTTGGTCAACTGCTCTTCAAATTTTTCGGTGAGGTCCTCGTTTGCCCCCTTTATTTCCGTAGTCAATTCGGTCAACGTGGCGGCCGAATTGCTATTTGAAGCTTTTGTTTCGCAGCGACGATACCCTTCGCTGACTTCACTTCCTTCAACTCACTGGTGAGGTTGTCGTTTGACGTCTTCATTTCTTTCAGCTCCGCGGCCAGGTTTTTATTTGCCGTTCCCGTATTCGTTGTTAATTCGGACTTCCTTTCTTCCACCTTCTCTAAAATCTTTTCCAGTGCAACGACATTTTTCAGTTCTGACACCAAATGTGACTGTATGAGTTCGTAAATTGAAAATTCCAGGTTGCAAAGTTTCAAAATACTCTTTAAATCCGCAAAAGGACACTCTCTGTACAGCCCTGAGCAGGCGAATTACGTATCATCCACATATACAACTTTCAAGGTCCTCTACCACTCGACCACAAACAAAAGAGTTCACCTTCAAATCACAGCTGCAGGCACACAACTATCAGTTCCGATTACGAATCTGTCTACTGGAGAGTCGCGGCGTCTTTATATACCTCTACACATGTCTACACCAATTAATCGAATGTTGCGTAACAAACAATAAATCTAAATTTGAAGTCCTCCATCTGTCTCTTTATCTGTTGCGGCAAGCTTTAATCTCCGCGTTTCATTTTCTGCCCCTTTAAGCACGCCGGCCACCCCAGTTGTAACAGTGCGATCGGTGACAATATAAACCAAATATATCAAAATTTGACTTTTAATGTAACTTCCACATTTACTTCAACATTTTAATATACAACTGAAATAAAAATATAAATTCATCATAACATCATTTTAATATAAACAACTTCTATTATATTAACATTCTCTCATTACCTTTCTATTACCCATACCTAAATTCTCCAAAGCTATTCTAACACCCTGTATAAATGTTACATCTGTTTAGCTCCTCTGTATTCTCATTCTTTTTAGATAATATCACATAGGGAGTTTCCTGTCTATTGCACTTTGAATTTTGATGCCTTCTTGAGTTTGTATCTTGATTTTGCTTAAACTTATTGGTTTCCTTGATTTCATTCTCATCTTATTCATTATCGCCCTGCTGGCAGCTTATATTTCAGAATGTGAATAATTTATTTTCTTTTTGTAATTTCAAACATCTTCCCAAAATATTTCCTTCCTGCTTAGGGAACCGCTATTCCAGTTATGTCGCACAGCCTGCCATCTACAACCACCTATGAACTCTTTCAACTAGCAATTTCAAATTGCAAAATAGATGGCAGAACAACGCTCCTCCTGTCTTTCTTTAGAAAAATTGAATATAAGATTGGAAACTATGAAAGCAGAATTAAAGATACCGAATGCTGTTATTTAAAAATAACAAAAGTATGGAAACTGAGCAATCTTATTCACCAAATTTAACGTAAAATTTATTTTTTATACAAACTTTCTTAGAGCTTACGGGTTAATGGTCTATGATAGATAGAATAAATCTGGTGTAATGCCGTGGGGAATCTGTATTACACTGACATTTCAGGAGGTCAATTACGAGATTTTTTAGTTGGAACGAACCAAGTGAATGAATCCAAATTTCAATGTGCTGATTACAGATAGAAGTCTTGCTTGTTCTACCATATTACAATATCTAAATCGTTATGATTTACTTGGCGCGACATGGCTGAGTGGTTCGACCGCTTGGATCTCACCTTGGGGGCCCGGGTTCGATCCCAGGCGACCATAAAGTGGGATCTGTGGTGGACAACGTGGTGCTGGAGTGTGGGTTTCCTCCGGGTCCTCCGGTTTCCCCGAACATAATTCCACCAATTGCTCCAACTTTCATTCAACTCAGGCGTTAGCCAAACCCTGAAACCTGATTCCATCCTTCAAGACAAATGCTTCGACTGTCCCGATAATCTAGCCATGGTTTCTTTTCGTTCCAGTCACTGTTCCACAAATTAGTTGAATATATTCTAAACGTTAGAATAAAAGGACGAAAGGTGAATCTTCCAGTCATTTATTTTTATATGTTTTGGCAAGGTATTTATCTCCGCGTTGCACTATCTATCTCTTTGGGCCCACTAGCCGCGCCAGCCACGCTGACGAATATCGGTGTCTCGTATCCCGGCAACGAAGGTGTATGCAGCTTCCCGGGATACGAAGTTTGGTGGGAGTTTGACTAAGGCTTTGCTGGCCAGCTGTTCGATTGCCAGGGTGAACTCCTGCAGTGTCTACCCTGACTGCTGTGTCCTTGACGTCAGTTGGCTGCGGTAAACTGCGGCTAAGCGGTGGTTTCCGAAGCGGTTTTCCAGGGCTTCCATGATATTCCTGGGCGCCACCGGAGCCTGAGCCGTGTTCAGCTCCTCTGCCGCTTGTCCCTGGAGGCTGGCTCTTAGCTGTGCGGCCTATTCCTCTGATGACCACTTGTGTTTGGTCACAGTGTAGAATTGAAGGCGGAATACTTCGAACGTTGAAGTGCCGTGGTACTTCGGTCTCTTGACGCGCCCAGATGTTGTGTCGCGTCCCGGCGCGTCGGCCTCTAAATCCTTCATCCTTCTGCCGAGGATGACGTCCACCATGGCGTTCCGTGACATTGTGTTGGTGTCGGTCTTTCCGTCTAAATCGTAAGGTGCTAGTCTATTTGGCCCATCCGCTTGCCCGGCTCCACGGTGTCATTCCCCACGTTGGTCAACTGCTCTTAAAATTTTTCGGTGAGGACCTCGTTTGCCGCCTTTATTTCCGTAATCAATTCGGTCATCGTGGCGGCCAAGTTGCTGTTTGCAGCTTTTGCCTTCACAGCGAGGATATCCTTCGCTGACTTCACTTCCTTCAACTCTGCGTTGAGGTTGTCGTTAGCTGTCTTCATTTCTTTCAGCTCCGCGGCCAGGTTTTTATTTGCCGTTCCCGTATTCCTTGTTAATTCAGACTTCCTTTCTACCACCTTCTCTAAAATCTTTTCCAATGCAGCCTCCATCGTACTATGTTCCCGCTCTGACACCAAATGTGACTGTGTGAGTTCGTAAATTTAAAATTCCAGGTTGCAAAATTTCAAAGTACTCTTTATATCCACAAAAGGACCCTCTGTGTACAGCTCTGAGCAGGCGAATTACATAAGGTCCACAAATACAACTTTCAAGGTCCTCTGCCACTCGACCACAAACAAAAGAGTTCACTTTCAAATCACTGCTGCAGGCACACGAATATCAGTTCCGATTACGACTCTGTCTACTGGAGAGTCGCGGCTTCTTTATATACCTCTACTCATTTTTATAGGAATTAATCGAATGTACTGTAACAAACAAGAAATCGAAACTTTCAGTCAGCTGTCTCTTTATATGTTGCAGCAAGCTTTTGTCTCCGCGCTACACTGTCTCTTTGGAAACGGCAGCCGCCCCAGTCGAAACAATGCGATCGGCGACAGTAAAAATCGAATAAATTTAAATTTTACTTTAAGTTGCAACATCCAAATTCACTTCAATATTTTAAAATACAACTGAAATAAAAGTATAATTTGCCATAACATCCTTTAAGTATTAACAGCTCCTATTATATTAACATTCTCTCTTTACCTTTCTATTACAACGACCTATATTCTCCAGGGCTTTTGTAATTAACAATTAAGAATATGATATTGTAATGGCAAAATATTAAATTATCACAGATACACTCCGAATTAATTTAAGGTATGGAAAAACTAGATTTCCTTGAAAAGTATTATCGTTCCATTACCGACGAAGAACTTTTAATATTATATATGATACGGAATACGTGTTTAGAATCTGAAAACGAAAATCTAACGCCTGTACTTCATGTATTTTGATCCTATGTTTCATTCCGACTTCATGCAGAACTTTCAGCTGCGAGTTTTGTTAAGTTCAACAATGTTCTTAATTTGTCTAATAAATGATAATTCAGAAAGTTGCTATTCCATGATTTATTAGCTGCATGTCGAGCTATAAACCTTATTTCCGAATCTTGGTCTCTACTTTCTGGTATACACTCAAGTACGGCTATACATTTTTCTAACCCTGTATAAATTTTCCATCAGTTTACCTCTTCTGTAGGAATCAGTATTTTTATTCCTTTCAGGTGACCATTGCACTTTCAAATGTGATCCCTTCTCGCGTTTATATCTTGATTTTGTTAAACGTTATTGGTTCCCTTTATTTCATTGTCATCTTATTTATTACTGCCCTGCTGGCAGTTGATATATGAGAATGTCTATAATTTATTTCCTTCAAACTGGCTATAGCGTCCTGCCATTTTTAGTGCGTTTCCTTTAAATCTCTTTCATAAATGTATCTTCATCATTCAGTTTTTAATTTCTAAATAACGTAATTGCGATAAATATTCCTAAGGTGTTATAACTTCAAATCCTCCTTCTCTTATGCAGGGAATACTTTTTTCTGCCGTCCGCATTGCAACAAATCCACAATTTCCCTCCTGCTTAGGGAATTGCTATTCTAGTTGAGTCGCACAGCCTGCAATCTACAAAAACTTCTGAACTAGCAATTTCAAATTGCAACGTAGATGGTAGGACTATGCTCTTTCTGTCTTTTGTTTGTAATAATGAATAGAAAATTGGAAACTAAGAAAGCATAATTAAAGATACCGAATGTTGTTATTTAAAAATAACAAAAGTATTGCAACTAAACAATATTATTTACTAAATTTAACATAAAATTTATTTTTATACAAACTTTCTTAGCACTTATTTATTTTTTATTTAGCGCTTATTTAGATGGTATGATACTATATATATTTAGGTTTGCTTCACCTAACATACATAAGAATCCCCTATGGAAATTAATGTGTACTTTTGTTGAGGATAATTCGTCTTTTTTCAGAATTCCAAAAGTTAATATGACTAATAAAAGAAGATGTTAACCATCCAGACAACTTCTGCTATATCTGTGGGAAATTTACATCACATAGCCTGCGCAAGAACGTGAGAAGTCAAGTGAATACTACTTAGACACATTAATGTTGACTATGCCTGGGCACATTATCTTTGTTGCACATAATGTTTCATTGGTCCTACATAATGGTTATCTGGAAAAAAAAAGATGTATGCCCTTTTCTGTGCCAGTCTTTTGGCGAGATCTAAAGGACCACATATCAAACTGCTGTTTCTGCATGACAGAAATTTTTAGGTTCTCAGCAAAAACAACTAAAAAATTGTACACCTAGACTGTGACTGCTCTGAATCTAGTGCCTCATGATTCAGAGAATCATTTACTGCTTACCCACAAATGTTTCTCCCCTGAAAATAACGTTCTCATTCAGTGGTGTAAGAGAGAGAAAGTAATACTGATTCTGATGCTTACAAAGGCGAATTAGAATCTTCTAAACCCCATTTGCTAAGTCAAGATGCTGTTAGTGACTTAATCAGGGATTTGTCACTTCCCAAACAGAAGATTGAAATCTTAGTTTCAAGACTGAAGAAATGGAATTTATTGCACAAGGGTACCATGGTTACGCATTATGGTTACCGCAATAAGAAACTGGCTTCTTTTTATACACTAGATAGTTATGTGTATTATTGCAATGATATAAGTGCACTCGTCTAAGAATTAGACTATGTACAACTGCTCCATGAATGTAGACTGTACATTGACTGACCTAAATTAAGTTTAAAATGTATTTCTTTATAAACTAGCTGATCCGGCAAATTTTGTTCCGCCAAGAAGGGTTGTCTAAACTTTTCTATATAACTAAAACTAATTCGGATTAGTTAGTTATTTATTCTGCATTTGGGGCTGAAGTTTAAGAACAACACAATTACAATTAAGCTAATCAATTTAAAGCTTTCTAATAAACAATATGTTTTGTTTTTCTTTTTGGAGTGCGTAAAACATATAAGATGATGGAAATTCGACGCGAACACGCGACCTATAATTGTCAAAGAGATTTATATCTGGTGATCGCAAAGGCCAAACGTAGAGGCAATTAATTTTGTGTCTAATCTTCGAAAGGCATAGTAACGTGTTACCTTAAAATGTTTCAGTGTGATAGTAAACGACAAATGTTATTTAATAAAATATGATAACATAAATAAATACCTTTGAAATCACTTGTAAGTAGCGGGATATCTGTCAAATGTGTAATGCTTTTGTTTGTCGAAAACAAAAGAAAGGAATATTCAAGATATTCTCTGGATACACTCAAGCCAACGCCTGATCTGGTATCTACTGCAAACAGTCTTTTGTTCAGAGATGCGAGTATTGCTAGCGTTTTGTTTATTTCTTATGTTATTTTACTTTAGGGTTTACAATAATTCTTATTGATATATATATATATATATATATATATATATATATATATATTGATGGTGGGAGTGATGCACGCTCCCGAATCGTTTATTTCTAATCTAATTTCTATTCAGCTGGCTTGTTTCTTAAAACCATCTTGAATATATTCGTCGGCAGGAACGCTTCAGTTCTTATTTTATAAAAGAAAATACATGTGTTCCGGGAAATCCTGCGGGTGTACTTTTATATTTAGTTAATACCCGTTCCATTATCTCTTCAGGACATTATACTGTGTGGTCACATATTGGTAGTATTAAACTACGTACAGTAATTAAATTATTGTCTAAGGCTCGAAAGGTATATCGTCATGGCAAATAAAGAAACATTCAGTCTTAATAACAAACGATAAACGTTATTTAATAAAACTATGGTAAGTGAAATAGCGTTGAAGACTTTGGCAGGGAGTGAAAAGTTCTTCTACTTTATAATGTTTTTATTCACCGAAAATATAATATGTATGTGTTTCGTGAATGTTCGCGAGTGTACTTTTATGTTTTGTTAATAACACGGCCCATATCACTTCAGGCTTTTTTCTCGCCTTTTAGACCTTCCTTTGACTTAAACAAATATTTCAAAACCTAAATGAGGCAAATGTGTTCAGACGTTCACGAGCTTTTGCGAGACTAACAAACGTCAATTCATATATATAGACCCACACCTTCACACACACACACACACACACACACACACACACACACACACACACACTCTTTACATATACTATATACACGTAGACATACATTATATATTGGGAAGGGAAAACCATCAATACTTTTAGCTCATGCTATAGGACTGAAGGAGACATATGAATCCATGGTGATCCTCCTATGAGTAAAATACTTCACAACATTTAAGTGGCACAGTTTTGGAGATCTTAAGGTTATATCAGCTTAATTTGGTATCTAGTTAGGCTAAACTAAAAACACGTTCTTCATTTGCTTGTATGATAGCCGTGATGATAATAACTTTAAGGTTCAACACTGGCCACCAAGAATTGAACCAGATGTTGGAAAAGATAATGTGAAGCACAAGGTGCTTTTATACCCACCTAAGCTATTTGCTCCACTTCTTTACATTAAGCTTTGGCTACTGAAAGCTTTGGAAAAGCCATGGAACCTGATGGTGAAGGTTTTAAGTATCTAAAGAAGAAGTTTGGGTTAGTGAAAATTGATGCGAAATAAAAGGAAATAATCTTCATTAGACGAGGGATGCGGCAGTTGATGCCTGTCACTACTCTCAGAACCAAGCCCTGCCATGTAGGATGGGAAGTTCCAGCGCCGCATAAAGGTTTCCGAAACGGGCGGTGGTGAAAGGTACATCTCAAGCGCTGCATCTACGCCAACAACCGGATGCGAATTACATTCAATGTCGCCAATACAATTATTTTGGCTGCCGGGTTGCATACTAATTAATATAAAACCTAACCTCTGTTTAGTTCAAAATTTAATAGCTATTGTATTATTTTACTGCTTATGAAGTCATTTCCGAAATATTTTTGGCGTATTTTGCAACTTATTCGAGCTCAATGTACGACATGAATAAGACACTACGTTGGCTAACCTGGAAATATTTGAGCGAAGTTTTTAAGCTTTAACGGTATCGAAGACAAGAGAAATTAAGTCTGAATAAAATGTTCATCGATTTGTGAAATTTTAAAGATTTGAGAGGCCTGCGAGGACGTATGGGCAGCAAGAAGAAGGAGAATGGATTTTCACAAAGACTTATTGGTTAATAAGATTTAGCATGCAGCTAAATACCGGAAACCAATATCATGATATAACCTGAATTGTGCGTTCATATATATTTATGTATAGTTAAATTATTTAAATTTATGTAGCACTTTATACTGGATAAAGGATATTTCACATTCAAAATCATTAGTTTCATTTACCTTGTTACTTTATTATTGCAATTATGAAGGTTTTTCTTTGTACGTTTTTGGGGTCTTCATGTGAAGTTACCAGGAATACGATGGCAGAAATTCTAAGTGCAGCATTATTGGATATTGTGTATGTTTCTTGTTTTGTTGATGTGCAGTGATCTTCAGGAGCATCAGTAATGTAGCACAAAGCTTTCTTTCCCGCGTATGCAGCAATTTTATGCGGTATATCAAATATTTCTTACAGTTTGAGTTTCATTTCACATCAGCGGAAAAATTAATAAAAACTTTGAGGAATACTGTGCCAATACATGTTCTAAACTTTTAGAAAAAGGTGAAGTTATTTTAGGCAGTTGATTGGTTATCTTAGCTTTTGTGTTAGTCATTTTATATTTAAAATATTCGAGTCATATATAAGTCCATGTAAAGTAAGCAACATCCAGTATAAATTACTGCAAAGCTAGCTGTGAATAATCAGATATACTAAATCTATGGTTGTAAATTTGTACAGAATTTAATTCTCTTTGATTTCTGTAGAATTTCTTTGTTTATAATTGGCAGCATCTGTGTTTACATATAATCTGGGCGGCTTAACTTAAAACATTTGGGCGTGATTCTTAAAATGGATTTTATAAACTTTTTATTTAAATTGCAATGATATATATTTTCAAGAATTAGGTTATCTTATGTTTACTCGTCAGTGTGTATCTACATCTTTGATAAAGAATATCACAGCTTTTAATAGCAATTAAAAATATTATCTGGGATTCCATAAACCCAGTCTGTTCTATCTTGTTTAATGTAGTAATCATTATGTAATATTGTTGTACACACTACACTAAATTATCTACCTGAATAACCATCTAAGAAGAGATCTGGTGGGATTATTGAAAATGCTTTAAACGTTTTTAAGTGTAATTGTGCACTGCAAGATATAATTAACATGCCATTGTGTCATCCTCATCATTATATGCCACTTCTACTTTTATTTCTAGTATTCCACTTATTCTTAAAACATGTACAATGTCAGCTGTAGCTAGGACCTAAAGACAGGGTTGCTTTGATCTGAACTTAGTAAAGCTTCCCAATAAATAATAGGTTGTTAATCCTCTTCCTTGTTAACATTATATATAAAGAGTGTCGAGGCCTAAAACTTGGTCTTCTGCAATATAGGGTTACCGTGTCTTAAGAATGACCTTGAATGCAGTTGACATTAAAGGCACATAGTGTTGAGCACCTCATATATCGCAACACAATTTGGAGAAATAAGTTTCGAGAAATGACAAGCTAAAGTGACATTTACACGATATTAACGTTTTATACTATGCAGTAGTGGTTTTATTATACCTTTATTTGTACATACAGTAGGAAGAGAGGATTTCCAATTCCGTTCGCTTTTTTATTTTTAATTTACGTCCTCCAACGTTAAGTCACATCGGACGATGAGTTGAATGGACGACATGATGCTCAAATGAGCCCAGGGTCCATAGAGCTTAGAGTTACCCAAAATTCGTCTTTCATGATAAGGGGAAAACCTCGGAAGAAACCCCTGCCATCCACGTTGCCGAAGCGGGCCCGTTCGCTTAGTTAACCATGACAAGCATAGAGCAATATAACTACTTTTCATTTGATATACGCATTTGAAGGTTCAAAAGAATAACAAAGAATATCTCAAACACGGGAAAAACAGTACTAGGTATAAATTGTGAGCATTAAAGGGATCAAAGCTGTTTTACAGGTTATTTTTCGTCTATTGTTTTATCAGTTTCGCAATTGCCACCCAGAATGAAGAGGAAGTTGTTCTCAGAAAATTCAACGTATATGTATAATTGTGTACAAATATCTTGGAATTTGGAAACTTAATCAAAATATTTACATTCATTTTTTATACAGTCATACTCTACAAAACGTTTTCATAAAGTTTAGTTTGGGTGGGCGGAGTTTCTTGCAAATCTCAGTGTCATGTCCTTCAAAGACACTAACTTTACATGCCTTGTTTAGTATTTATTTATTTACGCTTTACTCATTAAGCCCGCCTCGGTGGTGTGGTAGTAGCGTGTCTGCCTCACGTTCAAGAGGTCCCGAGTTCGAATCTCGGTCAGGGTGAGTTACCTGGATAAGATTTTTCTGGGGGTAACTCTAAGCTCTGTGGACCCTGGACTCAGTTAAGTATTATTTCACCCATTCAATTCATCGTCCGATATGACTTAACGTTGGACGTAAATTACAAGGAAAAAAACCTCATTAATCAAGGTCTATATATCAGTATAACAAGCCACATATAAATGTGGAAATTGAATTATCAAACCCAAGGAACAGAAATGCTCAGTGTAAAAAATTGGTTACAACTAGAATTTGTGGTCCAGAACGCTGCAACCATCTAAATCATTCTGAAGGAAAAGAAAAAGTTTCCTATTTAGGGTTAGGTTCATGCAGCGGAGACCATGCCATCCCACCCGTAGGAATAAGGTTTGAAATGAGGGAATAATGTCGCAAAAGGCAGGTCACAGAGACGCGCGGAATTCCCTAACACTTCCACGTTGGTATCACTTCTGGGGCTGCCTTGGACAGCGATGAACGAACCGTCGAGTACGGAGTTCTCTAGATATTCACGGGGAGTACCATCCATCATAAAGAAGTCTACAACTAAACCGGTAACATGAGGAGCAGAGGGAGGGAAGGAGAAATTGTGGTTGATGCAAACCTTTCCGATTTCGCCTGTCGACGGGAAAAGCATGAAGAACCAAAGGTGAGAATGTGTGGTCAGCGGAGATCGAACCTTGGAATCTCGCGAATGTGAGCCACACTCGTTACTGCAGAGTCTTCTTACTCGGTGGATTTATATTTAATTCTATGAGACTGTGCAATCTATTAGTTGTATCTTTTGGAGATTAAAGTAGCCGTGTATACGGAGAAAGATAAAGAACTGTGCTCAAACTTTCTTTATTAACCAGACAACTATAACTGAATGAAAAAGGAAAATCAAGAATCTAGGTAAATATGTGGAACACACTTGATTGGCTAACAATACGAGATATGAGACCAATAATTATGTTAAATTCTGTGTAACATATTTGTGATTTTTATACAGATTCCGACAGAAAGGTTTCAAAAATGTCTCAGAGTAGTCTAAAAAATGTATACACAGTTAAATAGTCCATAACCTAGATAGTAATTGGCGGAAACATCTCATGTTTGGCAGTGTAGTAAGTTTGTAGTTCCGGCAATCGCCACCACCCAAGCGAAGTCTGATGACAGTCGCCAGATTAGCATTCTTTTGTTCGTAGTTCTAGCAATCGTCACTCAAGCGGTGTGTGATGACCATCGCCACATGAAAATTGTTTTGTTTGTAGTTTTGGCGATCGCCACACAAGCGGTGTCCGATGACAGTCGCCAGGGAAGCATTCTTTTGTTTGTACGTAGTTCTGAGAATGACTACACTGGCGTTGTCTGAGGACTACGCTTACGGTTTTTAGGTCCTTAAAATGTCACTTTAGGTGCCTAAAATAGATTTTATAATGTAAGAGATAGTCTCTAAAACCAAAAACAAACAAAAGAAGTATTTTAAAATAATATTATTTTAAAACCTGTTTTAAATCGGCAATTCGGCTTTAAGAATCTAATCATTTAAAATGCTTACTTTCCGACACACCCACTACTGTTACAACTACAAAAAGTACAAATATCTAACTGTAGGGAGTTAATACATCAATTTAAGCAATGAAATGTGAAGAAAAAAAGTTTTGAACATAAAAATTAATTATGCAAACAAGTCAAACAATATTAACAAGTTCCACAAGTCTTTGTTCACTAATGTCCGAATTTATTAGCTTCAAATAAATTACTAATACTTTTTCTAGATTTTCAACCAACAAGCACTGCCGTCTGTCACTCAACACTAATATGTAAGCTGAAAATGAACGCTCCACATCCACCGAAGTTGCAGGTGCCTTTTCCCACTTCGACATTAGATGGAAAAAATGTTAAATTGTACATCCGTACTTTTTCCTGCTAGGATATCTGAAGCACTACGCAGGTCATTCAGTCCTACATTCTTCTGCAGAACGTTCTCCAGTTTATCCCATACTTTATCTTCAACAGAACGAGCAGCAGTTTTAACCCTTTCTTGCATAGCTTTAAATATTCGCATTTGTTCATACAAGGTTTTCCTGCTATTTCAGGTGATGCAATACGATGCACAATAAAGGTGAAGTGCAACTTTAAAAATGATAGATCACTCTGAATACCAGAATCACTTGCTTTGCAGACACAATGCATGCAGACTGGTCTTCTAGGCTTGAAGCAACGTCTTTTACTTCACCAAAGTGATCGTTGTAGTATTCTGTAGCTTTGAGCCATATCTCCCAGCGCGTAAGTACAGGTTCGGGCGTCAGAAAAATATTGAACAGCTTCTCACGGAAAATCTGTAACCTTTTCGGGTGCCTTAATGAAAACTTTTGTTTCACTGCAGAAATCAACTTGTTGAAATTTGGGTACTGTTGTCTGGTATATGGCATGGTTAACATCATGTGCAAGGCAAGTAATGTGCGTGGCACAAGAATAAAAAACTAAAAGCAACTGAACTATAGCAAACATGTATGCTGCTGAGTCAGTGTATATGAGTAGCTTTTTATTCTCATTAAGACTGTATAGGTGCAATACCTAGAGACCATCATTAACGTATTTCACTATCGTCTGAGAGTTGATTCTGGCCAGTTGTCTATAACAGATCAATACTACTGTTGGAGTATGAGCATTCAACTTCCCAAAAATTACATGTGCTGTGTAACACCCCATACTGTCCGTAGTTTCATCTACTGACAGCCAGATATGTGATTCGCCTATTTCCGAGCGAATTCTGCTCAAAGCCTCTACATATGTACCGTGAACATAATTTTTCTTTATAGTAGATTCTGAAGGAATATTTCTGTGACAGTATTTTTCTAAGAAGCTTTTTCCCGTTCAGTGTTAATCTGATGTACACGTGGTTACTATGTGTTAAGGGCGACTTTTTGCCGCTGGTTACCTACACGCACAGAAAAATCAAATCGCCCTCCTCGGTAGCGTAGATAGTAGTGTCTGCCTCACATTCTAGAGGTACCGAGGTCGAATCTCGGTCAGGGTGAGTTACCTGGATAAGGATTGTCCCAGGGTTTTCCATTTCCCTAAAAGACGAATGACGGGTAACTAAGCTCAATGGAACCTGGACTCATTTGAGCATAATTTCACCCATTCCATTCATTGTATAATATGACTTAACGTGAGAGGACGTAAATTACAAAAAAATGTGATAGGTAAATCAGTGCATTTGCTAATTTTAATGTTGTTGTTTTACCGGAGATTCTGAATTTCAAGCAGGATTTTAGTTATGGAAATTCAAAATTTAGTTTTCAGAAACAGTATCTTCAGCACGCCGGCACCAAAGCATATGAAACTGAGATTTAAAGGAAGAACGTTTTTCCAATAAATTACGCCAGAAAATAACACTAGGGCAATTTATGTAGCAAGCGGTCACTTAGTATAAATTTAGAAGAAAAAAACATATAATATATACATTAAATTGCTCACCTGTTTACTACACGCTTGCTAGAATATTGCTTGGCCAACTGTGATGAAGTTTGGAAACTCTAGAAGCCACTGACGTATCAATAAAGCCTTTGATGTTTTAATTTTTGGCATTGGACTCTCACCAAACCGTCACTTCAAATGCTTAAGACAGAACGTAAATTTTGCAAGGGGAAGGAAGACACGACTGACTGAAGATGCACCATGCAGGTGCGCATTCTCTTTTTCCGGGAACGGGGTGAAGAGCACTCAGTTATTTTACACTGCAGCCACCGCTCCCAAGGTCATATAGTAGTAACCCTCAGATTGACCATGAAAGTTACATGTGTAGTCTAGTTAAAAATGAATATGCACTGCAAAATACGTTTTGGAATTCAAAACATATAGTTTTAGAGAAAGAATGGAGAGATTTTCGGTAAAAGAATGGATGTTTTAACAGAGATTAATCATGGTGCTATTAAAACTGTAATTTTAGGTATGGTTTCGTATGAAACGTCTGATTGCAAGATTTTATGTAGTTAACGTTTAAGGATTAAAAAAGTTTTTTGCCTAATATGCGAAGTCTACTGATGCCAGTCGACAAATATGATAAACATTATTTTGTTCTTGGTTACTTGAGTAAACATTGGTGGCGCAAAGCTTACATTCGATGAAAGGAAGTCAGTGGTACATTAGGTATGAAAACATTAGTGAGATTCAACACCAGTGGCGAAATGAGTATATAACATAGCCACCTAAGCAATGTTAATAGAGAATTGTCTTTCATAAATGGTTAACAAAAAGTGACAACTGTCGACATTCCATAAATTTTCAAGAATTTGTGAAAATATTACATTTGAAAATGTGACGAACCTCAGAGTATGTCACGCACCCTTTTCACTCTCCGACTGCTCTTAGAACTTTTTCTTATATTTTATGTTTAGGGATATTTTCTTCTGCATTTTACACTTTCAGCTATTGGAAAACCTGCTTGTTTTAGATCTTTCACTTGTTTTTTTCTGACATCACATGTTTCTAAACACGTTTTAAACGTGTGTTTTGTTACTGAATGAGGAAATGGCTAGATCTTCTAATAAAATGTTCAGAAAAAAGTCTGGAGGGCCTGGTAGAAAGAAAAAGGTGAGTATAAATAATGAAAACTGTGAAAATAACTAAGTACTTGGAAACTAAACAACATCTAGGGATACCAAAATGTTAGGTTAGGGGATTCAATTCCACAGATTGTGTTATTCCAAGCAAACTTACTTCTAGCTCTAATTTTTTTAAATAAATGAACCCATATTGTGTAACCAAATCTAAAATGGGGGCAGAGGGCATCTATAAAAGTGCTAGACAGAAGAGAAGGAACTACAAGAGGAGTAGAGAAGGTCATGACTACACTGAGTATGGGTCAGGAATGTTTTAACAAACTTTCAGTACTGTAAAACTTAAACTTATTTTCCCGCAAATTTTGTTTTCGTAAGCCTTATGTACCTTTCTTTTGAAACTACTTAGCCTAAAGCAATGAAATTTTCACAGTCGGTTTCCCTGACACATATTTATGAACCGACATTTTGTCACCCCTTAGATCTGATTATCAAGGAAACTGATAATGTTTTTATGTTCAAGCAATGAAAGAGAATTATTAATAAAAAAGTTATTGCAGTTACATATTTAATACTATGCACTCACAAAAATGTCGTTTTATTGCCAAATAATGTAAGTATATGTGATAAAATATCATTGCTGTATTATTCATAGTTCCTCAGAAAAGGTACATTGAAAATGTCAAATTTAACATGGCGGATATTGAAAGGTACCTTCTCCCCTTAATAGAGGAAAGCCACCTGTTATGATAACTGACTGTTATAAATAAAATTAGCTTGTTATTCAACATATATTGTAGACTAAATTGTGTGTGATATAACGTAGAAAATAGCGGTATCAAATACTGCGTATGTCCACAATAAAACTAGGTATATGCCAAATATTAAACTACCGACAATTGAGGAAAAGATCTCTGGGCCGCTTGCTGAAGGGATTTAATGAGACCTTAATACGCCACTAAGACAAATATACGTCAGGAAAACAATGATAAATCTAAAGATTTTAAGGAATATCTCAAAATATATACATGTCAATATATGGCATTAAATGTTACCATACTACATGGGTCATTAAAAATCAGTGGTAACACTGCCTACATTTGGCACTATCAGCGGCAAATCTTATAAGCTGATGACAATAAAAGATAAGAACACCTATACTGCTGCCGTTCTAATAAGCACACCTCCCTCTGAGCAATTTCCGAGAACAAAACCTACTGGTAATCTACTCTGTGCATTCAGCTTCTTTGAATGTATATGCCATAACACATGGATCAAAGTGTCACTGTCGTCTGTCACGCTTGTGCAAGTGGGCGTGGAGTAATACAAAAAGTGTGTTTCCTAAGACGGATGCAGTACAATGTTTAAAAGCTGTAATCTCGAAGACAATAGTTTTATTCAATAACACATTTTTAGTAAGTTTAATTGTAGGCTGTTTTCTTCAGTGCTGTAAATATGCTTAGTAAATACGAACAAAGGTTCTTCATTAAAATTCAGGTTGCAAGAGGTATGAATGCTCGACAATGCCATACAGAATTATTAGAAGCTTGTGGCAGACAGCCTTTACCATATCGTACCGTGGCTAGGTGGGCAAATGCATTTCGTAGAAGAAGGGAAGGCGTTCATAAAAACGTGGGTTGGCGGGCCGCAATCAGCAAGTGATGATGTGCATGTGAATGCTGTTAGAGTACTACTGGAAGAAAATCGTTGTTGGACTTGTATTGAAATAGCAAGGGAAGTTGGAGTTGCACCTGGTACGACTCTCCACATACTTAAGAAGTTAAAGATATGGAAAATCTGCGCTTGATGGATACCACGCAATCTTACAGCGGAAACAATGTGGCAGAGGATGGCGACAGCGAGATTACACTTAGAACGCTATGAACTTGAAGGTGAGCGTTTTCTTCGACGTATCATATCATTAAATGAAACCTGGGTTCGATGCTACCAACCAAATTAAAAGAGATATTCAAATGATTTTCGGCACATTGATTCACCATGGCCAAAATCGTATGGACAAGAACAGGATCCACTTAAAGTCATGTTCATTGTTTATTATAATTTTGACCGTGTTTTTATCACTCTTACAGTTTTCCAAGGAATTCGTGTGAATGGTGTACATTACAGCCTCTTTATAGAACACGATTTACGGCCAACTGTGAGTCGTAAACGTCCAAAGCTCTTGAATGCTCATCCCATTGTGTGACATGATGGAGCTCGCTCTCACGCTTCTGGCCTTGTTGTTAATTTAGTTTGCAGATGGAACTGAGTAATTCTGGAGCATCCTCCATACTTCCCAGGTATGAGCCCATGTTATTTCGACCTTTTTGCGAAAATGAAATTACCACTTATAGTAGTTCGCTTCAGAACCAGAGCAGTAGAGCAGTCTGTTCGAATATTAGGACAACAAGAAGCTGTGGATGGCATCCCTGATGTGTGGAGGCTAGTTCCTCATGTTGAAGGAGATTACTTCTAAGCACTGCAATAATGTGACTGCTACAAAAACGTTCTGTTTGTTGTTAATTGAAATGTTGTCACTAATTATTCTATGACCAAAACATTTCCAGGCAAAAGTTATTGTTATGTATATTCGAACTGTGTGTTGCTGTCACATAACAGTACTTTATTTTATATAGTCCTTCATTTTCATACTACAGCCCATTTCTGTTATAGTTACATATTTATAGGACTTATGAGGTAAGTTGATGTTTATCAGCGAGTGAAAAAATTTAATGCCCGAAGCGTCAGCTCCGAGGGCTTAAATTTCAAGAGCATGATAGACATCAAACTTCTCTAGTCCAATACGAAATGGTATCCGTTATCTAAATAAATGAAACGAAAACAACGAAATTTAATTCTGTACAATGTAGATGTATGTTTGTTTCTTGTTGTTTAGATAACTAAAGGAAAATTGAAAATCGGCTAGGCCATCTACAAAATAATTGATAGCCAGAGAGATTACGTCTTTGTTGCTATATTACAGTATACGTTTTTGAAGAATAATGTGTTTTTGTCTCGCAAACTTTAACTTTATTATTCTGCTGGTCCCGCAATATTGACATTGGTAGAGATAATTCGACCTTTTGCAAAGATTGTTCATTCCTAACTTTAAAAGCCCTACATTTCAGTAATAAAAGTATTACATAATGTGTCTTTTCTTATTCTGACAGATAAAAGAGTCCTTTTGTTAGTTCTATCTACTTTATATTAATCGAGATAAATGTCAACAGAATTAGATTTATTATATAATCATTGTAGATACAAGTGAAACCCATGTCTAATGTTTAAAACAGATTCGCTACATTCTACTTCTGAAATTGCGTGTTCTTTGTATTATATCGTAAGTATGATAATCATTAGACATCGGATCCCGTACACCTTAGAAGTCAATATATGCACACAGCTACTATACAAGGTCAAGCGCGACATCAGCAAATGCCCGTGTCAACAAGTATACCGAAGCGTTGTGTGTGTACAGTCCGGTACGGATACAAAGCGTAACCTACGTTATAACATGCCATCCTTCTCATTGCTTTTATGCGGGAATTACAGTGAACAACCCCGCCAATCGTAAATTGTCCAATGTAAATTTTCTGCCCCTCTTACTGAAACAATATAAAAATATTGGGAGAAAGTTCGTTCAGTGTCAATTGACGTTAGTGGTGCATCTGAGTAGTGCAAATCATTTTCATGCGTTTGTCCGAGGCTTATTCTATTTTCTATATTACGCAGCACTGAAAATCCATTATTTTTGTGTTGAATATTGGGCAGTTCAGTTTTTGTTCGTTTGGTAGGTGCTGCATTCGCTATATTTTTAATTTTTGTAGACACCTCCTCGACTGCTTTTAGACAGTTCGAAAATACATTTTTAAGCTGTTTAATGGTTGTTGATGATACCAATTTTTATATAAAATGGAGATTGCCCAATAATTGTTGGGAATGTGACACTATTAACACAATATGTCTAACACCTTGCACTTCCTGTATCACAGATCTACCTGCTTGGGGAGCAATAGTTGTAATGAAACAAAAGCTACGCGTTGCGAACCGGACTATCCCTGTGTGTTGTCCTCGGGACTGACGTCAGTAGTTATATACTGCGACACTCGTAACCTCCGTATCCCTATAAAGGTGTACGGACGCTGATGTCTGATAATCACTTTTAAATGGACCAGAAATTTAAAATTTCAAGCCAGTAACAACAATACTTTGGAAACGTCTGATACCACAAAGTTTTTCTTCAAATAAATTGATTTTTAAAGGGATTTGCATTTCTTTTGAAGTAAATAACTACTCGCAATTGTCTTACATACTTATGCCCGATCTCACCAACAGATGTTATAACCGACGTTAACAAATGTGAAGTAGCCATTGTAACCGCGCTAACACTACTGTTAAATTTCTTGCATTTCACCAACCTGTTTTCTGAAAATGTTAACAAACACGTTAACGCCAAGAAACTTGTAAATATTACAGCTATAGTCGTATTATTTTCTGAACCTACTGCGATGCGCTTTTGTTTTCACTTTCGTCTGCAAATCGAAGAAAAATTGGCGGGTGAAAACTTTTTAAAAAAAAACCGTGAGCCATGTTTCTATCGATGGAGAAAGAATTATTAATTGAATTGCTGACGAAGTGTAAGGATATCGTGGAAAATAAAGAGGACGGATGCGGTGAATGTAAAAGAGAAAGATGTCACGTGGCAAAATATTGGAAACGAATTTAATTCAAATGCATGTGCTACTAATACAAGCACTAAACAACTTCGTCAGTATTACGTAAATTTAAAACGAGGTGCAAAGGACAGGGGACTTGAACGTTTCAAGACAGGAGGTGGACTGTGTATTATCCACATAATTCAGTGAATTATAAAATAGGAAAAGTATTAATACTTGAAGCAAGGGCGAGATCGACATATTCCTTTCGATGCATGTTCTAACCTCTCTTGTACTTCCGCAGTAACCTTCATAGCAACATGTTTCGGCAGTCTATCCCTCTGTTGAAAATTTTCTTCTGATACCTCCTCAAAATAATTGCTCCTCATAGGCCGTACTCTTATTACTAATGCCATTAACACGGTCTTTTATACAGCAAATCGATATCAACAGCTGAGTTCATGCCCGCCATCTTGACTATGTGCAGTTGTTAAGGACTTAACAACAGAAATTTGGCTTGTTAGTTTAACAAGACATTTAACACGAGTGTTAAGCTAACACTTGTTGGTGAAATGCACTTTTTGTTTTAACTATTGCTAAACTCGCGTTAAGTCTTAACATTGGTGGTGAAATCGGGCATTAGTGTTTTATAAAAAATGATACGCAATTAATTCAGGACAAAGAGGAGTTCATAGCTATTTTTAGAAAACTTGAGGTATAGAGTTTATTTGTCAAGTAATTATCTAAAAGACCCGATACTTTAATTTCCATATAAAGCGTAGTTTGTGGTAAGGCGTTATCTAGATGAAGAGCTGAATATTTTTCGAACACGTCGTTTGAGCACACACACACACACACACACACACACACACACACACACACACACACACACACACACACACACACACACACACACATCCCTTAACCAACATTTTATTTTTTGGATTCAGAGATCCTCAAATATGTCCTTGCAGTGAAATCACGATATCGAAGGTTTAATTGTAATGTGATACATCCGGTACCAACTATTTTCCAGAAGAAAAAGGCAGAATAATGTATTGCGTTAAATTTCTTGTTACCAATAAGGCGTTTGTATTTTTTATGCCTTATCTTTGTTTCCATCTCAATACAGCATCGCTTCTATATTTATTGTAATGCGTGCCCTGGATTATATCTTCCAAGGTTTACTACACCTTTTATTTGCGCTGAGAACGTGGGTGCCCTTAATCATTTGTTTCAGTATTAGCAAGGGGAAAACAACCTTGTATTTTCTGCTCAATGATTCGACCTAGAATGTTGCGGGTTTATTTACCGTAACAATAACCTTTTAATGGGCTCAGAGATATATACAGACCTTGAGTTCAATAGTATTTATGCGTCCATGGCCAGATGTATCTCATTTTAAGATTCCATAGACTCCAAGAAATAGGGTAATTACTGCAATTGTGTTAATCCCACTGCTTTTGTGTATCTATTACCACGATGGAGAGGTCACGTATTAGCATCCCTCTCAAGTCCACCGCTCGAAAGTTCAGAATATCATAATCCATAAACGATTAATATTATTTAGCACGTTCTTAAATCTAATCCTTTAACGTAATAGCCCTTTAGAGCCAAGCGCACGTCTCTATATTCTGTCCCCATCGATATAAAGGTGGGGCACGGCGGTAGAGTCAATATGGCAATGTTTCTCTGGGGCTTAGGTTTACTAAACCGCGAACTACCACTTTGACCTACTTTTCCCAGAGTGTAAATGCATAAAAGCTCCTCTTCACAGTCTGAGAACAATCAAATAGCGGTTTGACGATCATATGCAGCTTCTATTATCACTCTTACGAATGGCACCGCGGTATCCGAAGAAGTGCACCTTCAGAAGGTCCCAGTTCGATTTCCGCTGGAGTGTACTTTGATATTATGTGTTTGGTTTACGGGAATTGCGAAATTATTTCTACAGTGCTGTGGCTTTTCCTGTCAGTTTCTGTAATTTCATTTTCTTGCCACATTTCGGTGGATTGAGCGAGTGGACGGCGCTGGGTGGTTTGGCGATGGAATGTGCTTTGGGTTACTTTCCTGACACCTGGAGCGATGAGTCCACATTCTTATGGAGGTACGCTAATACGTGTGCAATACTAAAAATATTAGCATAGCTAATATATCTTTATCCCTACAAATATATCCTTAAATTGAAGGTACTTTTTCCTTCTATTCTAGCATACTAATTTTATGACATGCATTTATGGCATGTTATGACATGCATTTTTACTAAAGCTCCATCCTTATTTCCAATTAAAACAATAACAGATATATTCAGTTTTTAAATCTTCTGCTAACATTTAAATCTAACAGTATATTGGTTAACAACTTTTATTAGACTCTTTTAATTCCAACAGGCTTAGCATTAATATCTTGATGAAAAAAAATTTAAAAATTTAATTATTAATAAAGTTCATGAGGAATTTAAAATATTAACTGGAAAGGAAAGATTAATATACGCTCAACTCTCTTTCACTTCAACATTTTCAAAAACTTTTTATGACACTTTTATAGCTTTATTCCCTTATATTTTCACTACTCAGTCACTCAGTAACAAGATTACTACTTGTCTTACCTTTATGGTTAAGATTTATACTCTAGAATGAATTAAACTTATATTTACTCCGAGTTATAGTGCCATTTATGTATGTACAGAAACTATTAGTAATATTTTCGATAGATAAAGTCTAACTGAAAAATTCAATGCCACTGCCGAGATTTTAACCACGGAACTCCTGGTTTCCATCCGGTCGCTCTTAACCATTGAGATACCATGGCCAACATGCTGTCATGACATTAAATTCTCCAATTGACTCATATATTTTCCCGGTAATAATATGTATATTACCTCAATTAATCATTATACAAATTATAACTATAGCTTTAAAGTCCAATGCAGCAATTATGCAATGTTACGCTTTTTGTAGTTCTAAAAAACTTATATTTTAGAGAAGTTCATTAATAATTTCAGTACATTAGCTACATATAGCTCCTGGTTATTGTAGGAGCTTTCATAATTATAGCAGCAATGTTAGACTTCATTGAATTCTTATTTAAACTTATTGAAAAATTAATATTTCTAGGGCAGCTACTACGACGTTGGAGACGGGGAGAACTGGAGCTCCCACCGTACTCTCCCGACATTTCGCCCTGGGACTTTGGTCTCATTCGAAAGATTAAGGCACCCTACGTAGTCGGCGGTTTTCAACATCAGAGGACATTCCTAACGCTGTGCGCGAAAAGGTTACCCGATTCACACATGGTGCGGCAAATGTTGAGGCAGATGGTATTCACTACCTCCCGCATTGTTGGCAGCGTGTGGTAACAGTAGCAGGGGCCTACTTTGAGGGTCTTTTGGCCCATGTTTGCCGTGTCAACTGTATGTGTACTGCTTTGTCATTCTTTTGGACCGTGAAGACCATATTTTCCTGTATACTGCCGTAATAAATTAATGTATATTTCAGTGCTATTCATTGTCGACACCTGTAGTTATCACCTTGTCCTTTCGTCTGTATATGTCACATTTCCCAACCGGATTTGTACCTTCAAGAAAGCAAATAGTCTCCATGTCCTTTGCCCCAGTCCTCGTATTAATTACACTGATATGCATGATTCTGGGGTTTCCTCCAAAATAGGTCTACATTACTAAATTTGATGTGCTGATTCCAAAGCTGTAATCTGTTTTTTTTTCCTACCACTTACCATGTTTTCACAATTAGGAGTTATACCTAAAATGTTTCAATGTAGTTCTGTGCATAAATATATTGTATGGAACTGAAAAGAAACCAGTAAACGAAGCAACAATACTGATTTCACTGTTGAAATTAAAGTTCTTCACAATAATATAACAATGTAACAGTATAATAGACAACAATACCTGTCTTAGCTCAGTCTATAACTGCTTTTTAAATAGCGAAGATCTGTTTTTGTGATAGACAGTTGTATGTCATACATATTTTGAGAATTTGAAGCAATCTACCAGAAAGTATAAACATAACCCCGATATATTTTCCCATATCTGTGGCAATTTTGTTGCTCGAAAGAGAAGTCAAAATATTACAAATGTTGTTAAAAAGGCCTACAAAGCCTGTTTTCATATGACTTTTGGAGATCTTGACAAAAGATGGGCTCCAAAAAAGGTATGCCATACCTGTGTAGAACAACTAAGGAAGTCCTGTAAAGGGAAAAAAGCTAGTATGCACTTTGCTATTCCTATGATCTGGCATGAACCTCGCAGCCATGTGGATTACTGCTATTTTTGTGAATTTGATGTTAGAGGCTACAACACAAAACGTATGAAAGAAATCACTTATCCAAATTTATTGTCCACAAAGGGACCCATATTATATGGCCCTATTCTTCCTGTGCCTTCAGCAATAGAAGCGTTTTGAATGGAATCATCGTAAAACTCTGAAAAAAAAAATTCTCAAGACATCAGCAGTGATTTAGATATAGAAGCAGAACAGGAATTTCATCAGTCTCAACAATTCACACAGGCAGAACTCAATGATTTGGTTAGAGACTTAAATCTTCCTAAGGATGCCGCGAATTATTGGTATCCAGAAGAAAAATATCTCCTCTCTCCAGGAGCATCATTATCTTGGTACAGATACCGTTACGAGGACGAAACTCTTACATATTTCCACGATATTCCTGGTTTAGTGATTGCCTTGGGAGCTGATGTATATTGTCACGCGAGCGTTGGAACACCCTATAGAAGCAGCTGAGAGCGGAAAGCAAGGGAGGTCCGTGTTAGCCACGCCCTCCCCTCGTTTGTCTTATAGTGGTGACAGGCGATGGCTGGGAGAAAAATCATCATTGTGCCGTCTGTTTCTGTTCCACCTGTGTTCTCGAAATTACGGGATCTTTCATCTACTGGAGAACCTTCGAGATCGGCAAGCGTACCCTATATAAGCTACACGTCGTGCACGAGGAGTTAGTGAAGAGACAGTCGCAGTTCTTGGTGTAAGTGTTAGTGACGTGCTAGCAAGGAGCGCCGTGTTAATGAACGAGAAGATTGTGCAACGGAAGACTGTGCGTAATTGTGTACGTGCATCTGAACGGTAACGGACGAACTGGTGAATTGTAATTGTGTGCAGCACGTAATTCTGTGTAATTGGCAAGAGTTTAACTGTAAGTCGGTGGAAATAAAGAACATTTTTGAGTGGTGAAATTGGACTTTCATTTCATGAACCTACAAAGTCACACTGGTGTCAGGAAGCGGGAACACAACAGCACCGAACATTACAGCCATGGACGCGGCATTGGAAAAGATTTTGGAGAAGATGATGGAAATGAAGGCGGAACTGACAGAAATGAAGACGGCCAACGGCAACATCACCGAGAAGATGGAAGAAATGAAGGCCGAATTAGCAACAAAAACGGAAGCGGCAAATGACAGCCTGGCCGCGAAGCTGGAGACTACAAATAACAACCTGGCCGCGGAACTGAAACAAATGAAGACGGCCAACGACAACATCACCGGGAGGATGGAAGAAATGAAGGCCGAATTAACAACAAAAATAGAAGCGGCAAATTACAACCTGGCCGCAAAGCTGGAAGAAATGATGACGGCTAACGGTAACCTCACGGAGAAGATGGAAGAAATGAAGGTTGCGAACGAGGCCCTCGCCGCCAAGTTTGAGGAACGGTTGGCCGGCGTGAGGGATGACGTCACGAATCTGGGCAAGCGGATGGGTCAAGCAGACGACCGCCTTAATGATTTAGAGGAAAAGGCCGACAACATCGCAAAACCCCTCACCCGCCTGATGGAGGAACACCGGCCTTATGTGTGGACAGAGGACGCCGAAAACGCTTTCCAGCACCTAAAGGAGACCCTGTGCAGTGCTCCAATTTTGGGTTTCCCACAACCGGGTGGCGCCTTCATTGTGGACACCGACACTAGCGACCATTGCATTGGAGGTGTCCTATCGCAGATCCAGGACGGCCATGAGCGGGTGATAGCCTACTACAACAAGACGCTATCCAAGGCAGAGAAGAACTACTGCGTCACCCGACGAGAATTATTGGCGGTAGTAAAGAACTTGGAGCACTTCCATAAGCACCTGTACGGTCAGCCATTCCACCTGAGGACTGACCATTCCGCCCTAACCTGGCTATTGAGCTTTAAGAACCTGGAAGGCCAGAGGGCACGTTGGGTCCAGAGGCTGCAGGAGTACGACTTCACCTCGGAACATCGTAGAGGGAAGAGCCACGGTAACGCAGGCGCCATGTCCCGAAGACCCTGTCCAGATGAGTGCGGCCAGTGCACAAGAGTGGAAGAGAAGGAGCGTAACGCAGCAGTCCGAGTAGTTGTGGCAGTGCCTGCGGAAGGCTGGGATAGCGCAGGCCTGAGGAGGGAGCAGCTGGCGGACGCAGACTTGGGGCCACTCTTGAGGGAAGTGGAGGCAGGGACGAGACCAACCTGGGAGGACATCGCACCGAGGAGCGCAACCTACAGGTCGTACTGGGCCCAATGGGACTCGTTGAAGACCAGAGAGGGCGTGCTGTTCCGGGTATGGGAGTCACCCGATGGGAAGGCGCAGAGAGAATACTTGGTACTTCCCCGGAGTAAAGTCCCGGAAGTCTTGGAGGAAGTGCACGCCGGTACTTCAGGAGGACACCTGGGAGCGAACCGAACGATTGACAAACTACGGCAGCGCTACTTCTGGCTGAGACTCCGAGCAGATGCTGGTGGCGCACCTGGACCGCCTGGCACGCTACGATGGTGCTGTTCGAGACGACCAGCTTTGAGGAGGGGGCAGTGTCTCGCGAGCGTTGGAACACCCTATAGAAGCAGCTGAGAGCGGAAAGCAAGGGAGGTCCGTGTCAGCCACGCCCTCCCCTCGTTTGTCTTATAGTGGTGACAGGGGATGGCTGGGAGAAAAAACATCATTGTGCCGTCTGTTTCTGTTCCACCTGTGTTCTCGAAATTACGGGATCTTTCATCTACTGGAGAACCTTCGAGATCGGCAAGCGTACCCTATATAAGCTACACGTCGTGCACGAGGAGTTAGTGAGGAGACAGTCGCAGTTCTTGGTGTAAGTGTTAGTCAGTGACGTGCTAGCAAGGAGCGCCGTGTTAATGAACGAGAAGATTGTGCAACGGAAGACTGTGCGTAATTGTGTACGTGCATCTGAACGGTAACGGACGAACTGGTGAATTGTAATTGTGTGCAGCACGTAATTCTGTGTAATTGGCAAGAGTTTAACTGTAAGTCGGTGGAAATAAAGAACATTTTTGAGTGGTGAAATTGGACTTTCATTTCTCGAACCCACAAAGTCACAATATTTTCCAGATGAATGGAGACTTTTTATACATATTGTGACCTTGTGGGTTCGTGAAATCAAAAGTCCAGGTTCAAACACAAAAATTGCACTTTATTTCCGTAGAAGTACGCTTTGTACACATACACAATACAACATACAAGGTCAACACACACAGCTGCTTACCCGCACGCGTTCAATTACCGACTGACTGTCTTTGGCGGTCGGGTTGCCTTTTTATAGATTACTAATACACCCGAAGATTCTTAAACAATCCAGACCCGGCTAGAACAAAGGCGAACTCCCGAGCAATCCATTTCCTCCCGCCGACCATTTCGGCGAGCTTTTATCTCCGCACCGTCTGCCGTCTCTTTGATCTTGTTGCCCGCGTCGCCTTCAATCAACAATGGCCAGGCGACACTGCTCCCTCCTCAAGGCTGGTCGTCCCGAACAGCACTATCGTAACGGGCCAGACGATCCAGGTTTACCACCAACATCTTCCCTCGGGGCACCTTCTGGATGCGGTAGATCACGTCGTTAATCCTCTTCACCACCCGGTACGGTCCTTGCCATGGCTGCTGGAGCTTCGGGCATCGTCGCTTGTTCCGGGTAGGGCGGTACAAACAGACTAGGTCACCATGCTGGAACCCTTGGCTGTTGGCTTGCCTGTGTCTTCTGTCTCCGGTTTAGCGGACGCTCCTCGTTCTCGACGTCGGGATAGCTGTCACTTTGGCTGCCTCCATCCTTAATGCTGCCGTTAGCGACTCGCTAGGATTATATTTCACAAGTCCTTGAACAATCTGAACACTAGGAAGCCCCCTTCACCATTGTTGATTTAGTTTTCAGATAAACGGTGAATGTAGCAGCAGGATTCCATGGTTTACGTATTATTATTTTAGCTACCTTACTTATTACATGTTTATCTCACATATTATTCTGACAATTCACTTCAAAGCACCTCTTTAGATTTGAAGCAGCAACTTGATATTGACACTTTATTTATGTAAGATTATTCTCGAATGTCTATATTTATTAAGGGGGTAGATAAATATCTATTTTTTATAACAAGTATACTATGATTTCCAATCCAGAACTCCAGTTCTTTAGAATAAATAATTCCAACTCTAGGGTCAAAATATGTAATTATTATAACCACCACTTTCATTGTTATATTATTACCTAAGCTTTCAAAGGCAAAGCATTGCCCGCCTCAGTAACGTAGATGGTGGTGTATCTGCCTCACGTTCAAGAGTTCCCGAGTTTGAATCTCGGTCAGGGTGAATTACATGGATGAGGCTTTACCCCGGGTGTGCCCTTATCCTGAAAGACGAATGTCCGGTAGCTCTAAGCTCCATGGACCCTGGTCGCATTTGAGCGTCATTTCACCCATTTCATTCATCGTCCGATACGACTTAACGTTGCAGGACGTAAATTAAAAAAAGTATTGAAAATCAAGAACAAACATCCCCATTTGAATGTGGATTTTGTGGATTTGACCCTATGCATTATCACCTTTTTAATACTTACTCTTACTTCACCTATAACTATTATTCCTGTCCTTTCAAATACACTAAGCTTAACAACAAGATTATTATTATTATTATTATTATTATTATTATTATTATTATTATTATTATTATTATTATTATTATTATTATTATTATTATTATCATCATCATCATCATCATCATCATCATCATCATCATCATCATCATCATCATCATCATCATCATCATCATCATCATCATCATCATCATCATCATCATCATCATCATCATCATCATCATCATCATCATCATCATCATCATCATCATCATCATCATCATCATCATCATCATCATCATCATTATTATTATTATTATTATTATTATTATTATTATTATTATTATTGTTATTATTGTTATTATTATTATTATTATTATTATTATTATTATTATTATTATTATTATTATTATTATTATTATTATTATTATTATTATTATTATTATTATTATTATTATTATTATTATTATTATTATTATTATTATTATTATTATTAAACTTCATCGTGAACTAAATCAAGGTTCACTTGAGCTGCCTAATGTTAACTAAAGGGTTGTTATTTTAATATAATATTTGGTTTTGTCATAAATGGTATTGAATTATCATTCCTCCGCATACCGGGTGGCACACAGCAAGCTCCTTCGTCTTGGAGGGTTATACTTAATTACTCAAACAGGAGAGGAACATAAAGAAAGTACCAATTGAAAGTATAAAATATGCCATTTAATTACGCCATATAAGAAATGTATTAAATAATATCAAAGCGCTTAGAAACATTAAAGCTCCAGGAGTTGATTATACGACAACTAGAATGATAAAATATTGGGTTGAAAACCTAACAGATTATTTACACGAATTAATTGTAGAGATTTGGAAGAAGGAAGAAATCCCAGAACAATGGAATGGGGCTATACTCTGCCCCATAATTAATAAAATTGACAAAACAGATTGCAGTGATATTGATATACTATCCAGTAGGAGACAGCACTTCGAAAGAAAACTGGGAAAGTTGGAACATTATTGTGCTGAGGTGGGACTAAAGATCAATAAGGCAAAGACCAAATTTAGGTTGGCATCTAGGAGAAGTTACAATGACAGGACAAGGACAGTTCATATAAATTGGCAGTGAGCATGAACGCTGCAAAAGCTTTACACACCTTGGGTCAATCGTCACACAGAATAACAACATGTGAGAAGAAATACAAGCCAGGATTGCAGGTGTTAACAGGAGCTGCTATGCATTAGGTAAAATATTCTAAACAAGAAGCCTAAGTAGGAATTTAAACTCAACTGTCTATCAGACAGTTGTAAGACCTGTGGCGATCTATGGTTCAGAGACTTGGACAATGACACAAGGGGATGAGGAGCTATCACTGAGATGGGAAAAGAAAATACTTAGAAAGAAATATGGGCCAGTGAATGATCGTAGCTTTTGGCGAATAAGAAACAACACTGAGATAAAACTGCTATACAAAGAACCAGTAAAAGAATGGTAAACCTGGCGTACGTCGTATGAGAGGTAGACCTAGGAAATGATGGTTGGACAACGCGGAGGATGATTTGAGTAAGGAGATGGAGAACCAAGGCTGTGATCCGAGAAGAGTGGGCGGAGATTGTTCAGGAGTTCAAGGGCCTACAAGGGCTATATCACCAAGGAGTAGTAGTAGTAGAAGTAGATATATGTCTTGAAAATTACATCTTCAAAATGACCACCAGACAGTTCAGACATTCCTGCAAGAGTGTAATGAAACTGGAAAACACTCGATGCAACATGTCTCTATGTACGGCCGCAATTTCTTCATTACTGGCATCTTTCTATGCTTCTGGATTTGCAAGACGCCTAGTTAAGGTCTTTTGTTTCAATCAGCGCCACAAGATCGGGCGAGCGGTCAGGCCATTCAATGATGTTGTATACATTTGCTCTTGAAGGACGACCCTAAGGTCGAAGTATTTCGGTCTCTTGCATTTTGTAAGGGTTAAATATAGGTTCACGTAACATGCGTCCTAAAGATCTTCGAGAAATGTCCAGTGCTCCTGATTGTCTACAAGTTAAACGACGCGGACTGCGTTCAACAGCTTGTGTCAGTGGAGCAGCAGTGTTTGGTTTCAGGTGGGCCATGCTTAATGTCTAGGACTCTACCACATGTTGCAAACTTATTCAACCATTGCATAATTGTTTTCCATGAAGGAATTGGACCGTGCTTTGGCATTGAAATGAACGCGCAATATTATCTGCGTTGTCACAAAAGATTTACTCTCGTGAAAGAAACGCACGGCTGAAGCACAATTTGCCACTGATCAACGCTCCATAACTACTAACGCTGAAGTAAACAGAAACAAAAAAGCCTCGTTCCCGTCGTTCATTGATATGATACTATCAACAGTATGACTTCATATTTTCTCAAGACATAGAATTAAAACTAGGGAACTTGCTACCTGCTTGCTATATGTATAATTAAGAAGCAAACTAATTATGATCACTTTTGGCCTGAGAAAGATATGTTATGTATCTTTATTTAAAAATAAGTAATATTTAAGTAAGGAGAAAATTAATCATGATCAGCTTCGACGTGACTGTAAGATATATTATATATCTTTAATAATTGAAACTAAAATAGAGGCATATCTCAAATAAAGATCTGGGAATCTGATCAAAATATCTTTAATATCTATTATTAAAGGCAAACAAATATAAGGTTCAATTAATTACTCAATTTAATAAACACCCCTTAAAGTTGCAAAAATTCTAGAACCTAATATACCACATAGATACTATTATCGAAGTCTCCTTACTTATTTTAAATATTGGTATTACAGTAAGACATCTTCATAAGGCAAAACAAAATACATGTCAAACCAGTACAGAATATAACTGTATATAAATATATTTAAATTTTAGTTAACTGATGGAAATTAAAAGTTAAATGATGAAGCCTGGGGCTCAAGTACAATAGTAAGTCACCACAAACGGTGTATCTCGAATGCGAGAGCCCCTAGCGGTTTACCGGGGAAATATAAGAGTCAAATGGAGAATTTAATGTCGTGACGGCAAGTTCATCATGGTAGCTCAATGGGTTAGAGAGACTGGACGGAAACCAGGAGATCCGTTGTTCAAATCTCGGCCATGGCATTGACTTGTTCATGTTGACCCTATCTATCAAACAACTATAAAATTAAATTAATTACTCAATTTAATAACCTCACCCTAAAAAGCGCAAAAGCTCTGGAACCTAATATTCCATATACAATTATTCAACTCTCCTTCCATATATTCAATATTGGTAGTAAATTAAAACATCTCCATAAGGCAAAACAAAATAAATGTCAAACCAGGACAGAATATAGCTGTATATAAATATATTTAAATGTCTTATAGAAACCACTTCTGAAATTATATCCTTAAACAAGGTTATACCAAAAATGGTATTTCATATAAAGCAAAATAAAATATTATGAAATAAGCTGAAGCTAAAGGTATAAATAATTATAAATCAATTAGCTATTTATATCAAATTCTTATTATTATACCTAACTCAGTTCAGGTTGATAAAGCAATTTTCTTTTAAAGCATACTCAACTTTTGTTGTTCCTGCTAATATAAACAAATTGAAATTAAACATAACCATTTACTCTGAGATAAGAGAAGATACTGTAGCTCCAATGATGCCAGTTTTTCTTTTGTCTTTGGCTGTGTATGTGAACGGTTATTTCTTTTGAATATTTTGTACTAGTTATTGGTGAGTATATGATATGTATACGCCAAAAACATTTGGAAAGAGTAAGTTTACAGGCAATCGTTTTACAAAAATCAGAAAAGTAAATGTAGAAAATATAAATACAATAGACAATGAAACCACATGTAATATTGAGGTTACTAGGCCCAGTTCGACAATACATGTGCTAATCATGATACTTCTTGTATACGGAAATTGATGAGCTCCGAGTCCTGAAAGCAGATAAAATGGTGGAAGAAATCGCCAAGAAGAGGAACTTGAAAAGAACAAGGGAGAATACAGAGGGACAATACTACACAGCGGGAATTGTTCTCACTCATGTGAGAAATCAATAATCAATATATCAACTTTAAAGCTGTTTTTCTCAGTTTCACATTTTTTTCGGATTCCGGTACACATTTTAAAAAAATATTGAACTAAAATATATGCACTTTTTGTATGAATTAAGCAGACTTATAAGAATATTAATAAGAAGGAATTCTTCGCTCAGATTCATAATACATGTTTAAAAAAATGCAATTATGTGAAATTTCAGTGCTTTTTTTTTAAACAAAACTAAACAATTATAACAAATTATCAGTATCAAATTTTCAAATAATAGTAGGCATTATTCAAGATAAAGGTTTTAAGAACATTTCTGAAAATTTTCATGTACATTTCAATAATAATTTTTTAGTAATGTGCACCCAAATATCATGGAAATAGCATTACGGAGATAGGCAGCACCTTCTCACTTTAAAATTCAAATGCTAAATATAATTTATTCTTCATAATTTGAATAGTAATGCAACAGCTACCACTAAAGCTACATCCAATCCAATTAGATAAAGTAGTTACTGTTCTAGCATTATAAGCCTTTACATTCTAAAATAAATAGCTAAACAATAATAAATTTGCCCCAAACATCACAAGCGATCTAAATACTAATTAAATTAGGATTAATAATTAAAAATATTATTGAGAAAGCAAATATTAAAGCCAAAGACATGAAATGATTAAGGATAACATCTCCCAATATATGATCATCAGGGACGTATTTAAGGGGGGAGGGGTCCAGCGGGTCCGGACCCCCCCCCCCAAACGAATTGTCATTCCGAACCTTTAATAAATAAATAGTTGAAATAAAACTAAGTTTAAAATGAATTGAAGAAGTTTATTTAAGTTTCTCTTCTTAAAGTCTCTATTCACTGCACAAAACAAGGCCGCCTAGTGCAATGAAAACTCTTAATAGGTAGCTAGAGCCAACATGAAAAATTCAATGCGACGGCCGGGATTTGAACCACGGATCTCCTGATTTTCGTCCACTCGCTGTTACTCCATTTGACTCGTATATTTCCCCGGTAAAACACTAGAGGCTCTCGCATCCGAGATACACCGCTTGTGGCGACTTACAATTGTAAGTACTTGCATTGTAAGTATTACTGTGATGAAGCCTGATGAAGCGAGGCTTCATCACAGTCGTACTTAGAATGCAAGTACTTACAATTGTAAGTCGCCACAAACGGTGTATCTGGAATGCGAGTGCCCCTAGTGGTTTACCGGAGAAATATACGAGTCAAATGAAGAATTGAATGTCATTACAGCAAGTTGGCCATGGTAGCTCAATGGGTAAGAGCGACTGGACGGAAATCAGGATATCCGTGGTTCAAATCCCGGCCGTGGCATTGAATTTTTCATGTTGACTCTATCAATGATAAACCTTAGCCTATGTACGGCTAGTGTGAAGAAATGGTTAATTTCCATCAAATAACTAAAATCTTAATAAGTAATTTTATAAAAAAATAATAATAAATAGTTTCACAACAAATAAACATTTCTGAGAAAAATATTAGCAACAAATTACTAAATGATCAAATAAATTTGAAACTGTGACTCTTTCTTTTGTTCCCGACTGTGCACCTCTTGCTTGCCCTCAGGACTGTCTTCAGAATTGAGTTATTTAAACTGAAACAAGGGTCATTGACTAAAGTGAGTGAATATCTTCCTTTGGATGGAAGAACTTTCGTCAATTTTCTGTTCTCAGAAACATGTCTATTGATTACGATTAAAATGCTGCGTGTTTGAGACACGACAATTTTTAATTTTTGGGGAAAAGGCGATAAACACCTCTTTAATTTCCATGAATATTTAACTAAGAAACCAGGTTATCATAGATAAAAACATCAGGTTAAAAGAGAACGTGGAGCTCATAAAATATGCAACTCCCGCAATTTCTACTTCCCTCGTATCAGCTATTTTCGAAACATCTCATCCTATATAACAATTGTTATGCACATTTAACAGTCTCAAAATTGCTTGTTGCATAATTTCATAAGAAACCTAGTATTTTATTTATTTTTAATACTTAAACGTCCTTTAACTGGAGAATCATATTGGGCAGTAAATGAAACGGGGGATACCATCACATCAGCAAACTTCTAAGCAAACTTGAAACCCTGTTAATTAAACTACAGAATGAAAAAAAAAAAGAATAATATTAGCCACAGACTGTAATATTGACGTACTCAAGATAAATGAAACAATTGAGGGGAGCTCAAGTGTTGCTAGAAATTATGAACAAATTGTACAGAGATATGGTTTTAATCACAAACACAGATATCCAACTAGGGTCACAATGTTTTCATCTACTAGCATAGACCATATAATTACTAACAAAACATATGGCCCTGGGGACTGTCAGACCTTAGAAACTGGGATCTCTGACCATAAAATTGTTATTATTAATCTACCGGATACGAAAAATCTCAATAAACCAAGGAAATGTATAACCAAGCGTGTGTATAGTAGGGAAAATATAGATGCATTTAAAGAAAAACTAAAAAATATATGATGGATAGAGTCAACATGAAAAATTCACTGCCATAGCCGGGATTTGAACCACGGATCTTCTGGTTTCCGTCCAGCCGCACTACCATTGTGCTACTATGGCCAACGTGCCGACATGACATTAAATTCTCCATTTGACTCGTATATTTCCCCGGTAGACCACTAGGGGCTCTCGCATCCGAGATACACCGTTCGTGGCGACTTACTATTGTAAGTACTTAAGTCCCAGGCTTCATCATGGCACGTTGGCCATAGTAGCACAATGGTAGTGCGGCTGGACGGAAACCAGAAGATCCGTGGTTCAAATCCCGGCTATGGCAGTGAATTTTTCATGTTGACTCTATCCATCAAATATCTTAGCCTATATACGGCTAGTGTGGAGAAATGATTAATTTCCATCAATTAACTAAAATAATAAGAGTTAAATGATGAAGCCTGGGACTTAAGTACTTACAATAGTAAGTCGCCACGAACGGTGTATCTCGGATGCGAGAGCCCCTAGTGGTCTACCGGGGAAATATACGAGTCAAATGGAGAATTTAATGTCATGTCGGCACGTTGGCCATAGTAGCACAATGGTAGTGCGGCTGGACGGAAACCAGAAGATCCGTGGTTCAAATCCCGGCTATGGCAGTGAATTTTTCATGTTGACTCTATCCATCAAATATCTTAGCCTATATACGGCTAGTGTGGAGAAATGATTAATTTCCATCAATTAACTAAAATAATAAGAGTTAAATGATGAAGCCTGGGACTTAAGTACTTACAATAGTAAGTCGCCACGAACGGTGTATCTCGGATGCGAGAGCCCCTAGTGGTCTACCGGGGAAATATACGAGTCAAATGGAGAATTTAATGTCATGTCGGCACGTTGGCCATAGTAGCACAATGGTAGTGCGGCTGGACGGAAACCAGAAGATCCGTGGTTCAAATCCCGGCTATGGCAGTGAATTTTTCATGTTGACTCTATCCATCAAATATCTTAGCCTATATACGGCTAGTGTGGAGAAATGATTAATTTCCATCAATTAACTAAAATAATAAGAGTTAAATGATGAAGCCTGGGACTTAAGTACTTACAATAGTAAGTCGCCACGAACGGTGTATCTCGGATGCGAGAGCCCCTAGTGGTCTACCGGGGAAATATACGAGTCAAATGGAGAATTTAATGTCATGTCGGCACGTTGGCCATAGTAGCACAATGGTAGTGCGGCTGGACGGAAACCAGAAGATCCGTGGTTCAAATCCCGGCTATGGCAGTGAATTTTTCATGTTGACTCTATCCATCAAATATCTTAGCCTATATACGGCTAGTGTGGAGAAATGATTAATTTCCATCAATTAACTAAAATAATAAGAGTTAAATGATGAAGCCTGGGACTTAAGTACTTACAATAGTAAGTCGCCACGAACGGTGTATCTCGGATGCGAGAGCCCCTAGTGGTCTACCGGGGAAATATACGAGTCAAATGGAGAATTTAATGTCATGTCGGCACGTTGGCCATAGTAGCACAATGGTAGTGCGGCTGGACGGAAACCAGAAGATCCGTGGTTCAAATCCCGGCTATGGCAGTGAATTTTTCATGTTGACTCTATCCATCAAATATCTTAGCCTATATACGGCTAGTGTGGAGAAATGATTAATTTCCATCAATTAACTAAAAAATATATATTGGCCCTTAAGTCCCCTAAATTCAGTAGATACAAATTATAATAACTTTCTCCGTGAACTCCTAAATCACCGAAATGAGTGCTTTCCAAAAATTACTTGTACACAAATTATTAAAAAATACTCACTAAATTGGTGTACAACGGGAATAAGGGTATCAAGTGTGAACAAAAGATTATTATATACACAATATAAAAAAACAGACAACCCACTCATCATAAGTTACTATAAGAAATACAATAAAATTTATAAAAAAGTAATAAGAAAAGCTAAACAAATGGCCATAGACAACTACATAATAAATTCAAACAATAAAAGCAAAGCCACATGGAAAATTGTAAAAGGAGAATTAGGTTTAAACAAAATAGTAAAATCAAATCTTCCCACGTCCATGCCGAAGAATATAAACACCAACTTGTATGCAGAATCATTAAATAAATTCTTTGTAGATGTTAGTGAACAAATTAGAGATGTTCCTCCCTCAATAAGCGAGGCTGAAGACAAACTGTCTACTGAGTATATGAGGTTAACACCTCCTTTTTTATTTTCCAGCATAACCCCAGATAAAATAGTAAAAGAAATTGGTGTCTTAAAATCTAAATCATCTATGGGTTGGGATGAACGTCCACCCTTTCTTATAAAAGAAATTAAATACCAAATATGTGAACCATTAACAGATATAATAAATCAGTCACTAGCTATGGGCATTTTTCCGGATAGAATGAAATATGCCAATGTGACGCCCATTCACAAAGGTGGAATCTGTGAATATAAAAATTTTCGACCCATCTCGATTCTTCCAACGTTCTCAACAATATTTGAAAAAATAGTAAAATCCCAATTAATTTTCTATCTAGAACACTTCAACAAACTGACTGACTCACAACACGGTTTTAGGAGAAACCATTCCACCATATCTGCTCTAATAAATCTTGTAAATGAAATCTCCCAAAAATTAGAAGAAAAGCAACAAACATCAGTGTTAATCTGTGATAACTCAAAGGCTTTCGACTGTGTAATCCATGAAATTTTGTTAAAAAAACTGGAACACTATGGCATAAAAAATAATTCGCTAAATTGGTTCAAATCTTATTTGGAAAATCGTAAGCAACGAATAATCTTAGACGATGGAGAAAAAACTGTTATAACTAATTGGAAACAACTAAAATCTGGTGTTCCACAAGGAAGCGTCTTAGGACCCCTTTTATACATAATATATACAAATGATCTCCCAAACAATATTAAAGCTAAAGCAATAATGTATGCGGATGAAACTTCCATCCTTCTACATGGTGGTAATCAATTTGATTTAATTCAGAATACAAAAGAAACACTAAGCACACTAAAAAATTGGTTCGATAAAAATGGTTTAAAACTGAATATGAAGAAAACTGCACTTATACAATTTAAAACACATTCAAGAAAAACAAATACTACAAATTATACAAGTAACATCCCAGTAAGTTCTGCATCTACATGCAAAATCTTAGGTGTACACATAAATGAACAACCAAGATGGGAAGAACATTTTCAATATCTTAGTAAAAGATTAAATAGTGCTTGCTTCAACATGGATTGCATAACAAAAATTACTAACATACAAACAAGAAAAGCTGTTTACTATAGCTATTTCCACTCCATAATGGCATATGGTATCATACTGTAACGGGAGCGCTGGAACACCCTGTGAAGGCAGCTGGCAGCGGAAGGGCAGGGGAGGTTCGGTTAGCCACACCTCCTCCTCGTTCGTCTTGTGGTGGTGACAGGCTGTGGTCAGGGAAAAAACATGACTGTGTCGCCTGTTTTCTCTACACCTGTTTCTCGATCTTTCTGTTACTAGAACAATCCTGTAAACACCAGAAGGCGGGATATTCCGATATAAAGAGGGTTACAGACAGACGGAGTTAGTTAGTCAGTTGTTGGTTTGGTCAGTCAGTTAGTGTGTGAGTGAGGACAGTTCTTGGTGTAAGAAGGCAGTGTTAGTCAGTGACGTGTTAATGAACGAAAGGGTTGTGCAACGGAAGACTGTACGAACTGTGTATGTGTATCGGAGTTTGTGTAATCGCGAGTACAAGGAAGTTGTAACGGACGAACTGGTGAATTGTAATTGTTGCAGCACGTAATTCTGTGTAATTGGCAAGTGTTAAACTGTAAGTCGGTGGAAATAAAGAACATTTTTGAGTGGTGTAATTGGACTTTTCATTTCACGAACCCACAAAGTCACACTGGTGTCAGGAGTGGGATAACAACATCACCGAACATTACAACCATGGACGCGGCATTGGAAAAATTTTTGGAGAAGATGATGGAAATGAAGGCCGAACTAATCTTGGAAATGAAGACGGCTAAAGACAACATCACCAGGAAGATGGAAGAAATGCAGGCCGAATTAACAGAGACGCTGGAGACTAGAAATAACCTGGCCGCGGAACTGAAACTAATCAGGACGGCTAGGGGCAACATCGCCGAGAAGATGGAACAAATGAAGGCCGAGTTAACCACGGAAATGAGAGCAGCGAACGACGGTCTGGCTACCGAAATGAAGGTGGCGAACGAGGCTCTCGCCGCCAAGTTTGAGGAACGGTTGGCCGGTGTGGGGGATGACGTCACGAACCTGGGCAAGCGGAAGGGTCAAGTAGACGACCGCCTTAATGATTTAGAGGAAAAGGCCGACAACATCGCAAAACCCCTCACCCGCCTGACGGAGGAAAACCGGCCTTATGTGTGGACGGAGGACGCCGAAGACGCTTTCCAGCACCCGAAGGGGACCCTGTGCAGTGCTCCAATTTTGGGTTTCCCACAACCGGGTGGCGCCTTCATTGTGGACACCGACGCTAGCGACCATTGCATTGGAGGTGTCCTATCGCAGATCCAGGACGGCCATGAGCGCACAAGAGTGGAAGAGAAGGAGCGTGCCGCAGCAGTCCGAGTAGTTGTGGCAGTGCCTGCTGAAGGCTGGGATAGCGCAGGCCTGAGGAGGGAGCAGCTGGTGGACGCAGACTTGGGGCCACTCTTGAGGGAAGTGGACGCAGGGACGAGACCGACCTGGGAGGACATCGCACCGAGGAGCGCCACCTACAAGTCGCACTGGGCCCAATGGGACTCGTTGAAGACCAGAGAGGGCGTGCTGTTCCGGGTATGGGAGTCACCCGATGGGAAGGCGCAGAGAGGACAGTTGGTACTTCCCCGGAGCAAGGTCCCGGAAGTCTTAGAGGAAGTGCACGCCGGTACTTCAGGAGGACACTTGGGAGCGAACCGAATGATTCACAAACTACGGCAGCGCTACTTCTGGCTGAGACTCCGAGCTGATGCTGGTGGTACACCTTGACCGCCTCACACGCTACGATGGGGCTGTTCGAGGCGAACAGCTTTGAGGAGGGAGCAGTGTAACGGGAGCGCTGGAACACCCTGTGAAGGCAGCTGGCAGCGGAAGGGCAGGGGAGGTTCGGTTAGCCACACCTCCTCCTCGTTCGTCTTGTGGTGGTGACAGGCTGTGGTCAGGGAAAAAACATGACTGTGTCGCCTGTTTTCTCTACACCTGTTTCTCGATCTTTCTGTTACTAGAACAATCCTGTAAACACCAGAAGGCGGGATATTCCGATATAAAGAGGGTTACAGACAGACGGAGTTAGTTAGTCAGTTGTTGGTTTGGTCAGTCAGTGTGTGAGTGAGGACAGTTCTTGGTGTAAGAAGGCAGTGTTAGTCAGTGACGTGTTAATGAACGAAAGGGTTGTGCAACGGAAGACTGTACGAACTGTGTATGTGTATCGGAGTTTGTGTAATCGCGAGTACAAGGAAGTTGTAACGGACGAACTGGTGAATTGTAATTGTTACAGCACGTAATTCTGTGTAATTGGCAAGAGTTTAACTGTAAGTCGGTGGAAATAAAGAACATTTTTGAGTGGTGTAATTGGACTTTTCATTTCACGAACCCACAAAGTCACAATACTCTGGGGAGCAGCCATGGGTTTTGATAAAATTTTTAAATTACAAAAAAAGATTATCCGTATTATGATGCAGGTTAGCTCCAGAAGTTCCTGTAGAAACTTATTTCGTAAATTAAATATACTTACTCTGCCTTCTCAGTATATTTATGAATTAACCAAATACATGTATGAAAATTTTGATAATTATTATATAAAACAGAATGAACACACTCATGGGACCAGAACACAAAAATATCTGAAAGTGCCGGCCCATAGACTTACATTATTTGAAAAAAGTCCTTTCTATGCAGGCATAAAAATATATAATAAATTACCGCCAAAATTTAGAGAAATTACAAATAAAACCCAGTTTCCAAACACATTAAAAAGACTCTTGCTGAAAAAGCATATTATTCAGTAAGAGAATATATGGCAGACAGTCTCTAGGACCAATGTAGCAACTACAAGATTGCATTTGCACATAATTGTTTAAGCATCACTGTACATATTATCTTTAATTGTTTTTTATATATTCTCTTGTATTTCTAATGTTAATCTTGACGAGTCATCTGTTTACTGGGCTCTTGCCCAACCAGTGTAAATGTTTATGACGAATAAATTATTCTATTCTATTCAGCCTAGAGCGACTAGAACATAAGATTTACCCGACAATCGTCTTATTAAGATAAGGGAATACCAAGTAAAAGGACCTATTGAGAAAACTATCTTGATCTCGATTGGATATCGCATTTGCGGTGCCCAACTTGCGCTCATATGAGCAAAGGTGGAGTTTTTTCACTTCACCCCACCTCATGAAAGCATTTCCCTTTTTCTCGCTCTCTCTACATAATGGAACGTTGCGTCTTAAATTCGAAGACAGTGGGTGGAGGTAAACCCTCCTTCCCCTTACGCGGCAAGGTTGGCCAAGATCTCTTCACTGGGAGTCAGACACGCTACCACCAAATTATGGAGGCGCGCTCCAGTTGAAATCATTTATAACCAAACAGTTTGCCTGATGACGATACGCAATGGAGCAATCGTGCTTTATATGAGTTGCGAAATTGTGAGAACCAGAGAGACTCATGTCAGTGTACGGGAGTACGGGATCAATGTTTATTGCCTGTACCACGTGCTTAGTAAGCCCAAACGTGTTACATTCCATTTAAAAAGTTGATATTGGGATGTCATCAGGAATGTAAGTTTTGAAGACACCAGAACAGGGGGAAAAAACTTAAATGTCTGCGCGCGCGCGCTCCAGAACCCAAATATTGGAGGAATATAAAATGTAGGATTTAATCTCGTTATCTTTCAAAGATGCTAAACGAAAACTTTCAATAAAATCGTCCGAAAATGGCTTCAATAATTTGAATTTAAACACTTCATATTTAAGATAGCTGCATAACAAATAGAATGCCTATTGTGAATTTTCTGAGGATAAACCTGAAGTTTGCTTAACTGGAAGTGAAGTCTGTATTACTATCCTAAACCTAATAGATATACGAAAAGTTACTGCACAAGTAACTCGTTAAAATACACAAATAATGGCAGTTATAATAATGTATTGCAAAGTTAACTAATTCCGATATATTATTTGTTAGTGATTAAAATTCTCCGACACTTACTTAAAGGTATGTAATTTTTAACTTCTAAGATCCTATTCCCCTTTTCATTCAAGGAGAACTAATACTTCAAATGTATCAATTAGTGGTTGGTTTTTTAAATATCTAATTGCTGCTTATATCACTTTATCCCAGGTATGAGAACAAAAGTGTGCAATTAAAGGTCTTTCTATAGACTTTATCCAAAGAAACAAGACAAAAACAAGCTTTTCTGAGAACAATTTGTAGAAGATTGGGTGGAGAAAGTAATATATTACATCTGTTTTTAGTTTTACTAACATGATAAAAATACATCCCTGATTAATTATTAAAAGCAAATAATTCCACGTAGATTTTTAGACCCCCCCCCCCCCCCGGAAATTGACTTCTGAATACGTGCCTGATGATCCTCACTATATAAAAGAAATAAAATGAAATTTATGTAGCAGATCTTTTGAATAATAAAGATATTTAATCCAATAATAAGGTTATAACAACAGAAGTAAAGTCTAATGTAACAATTTCTCAGTTAATATAGTATATAAAATGAATTATAATATAATGTATTATGAAGTAAATAATCTCAGCAAAAAATACTAATAAATACTAATTAAAAATATATCCTGACATAAGAAGAGTTTTTATATGTATTACACCACAAATCATATTTTTTTATTTAACCAATTAAGTAAGATAAACTAAAAATTAGTTCGTCACTTTTTAAAATTAACATATTCAAAGATAATAAGAGTAATATGAATAATTAATATTCACAGCAATAACATTTAACTCTTCTCTAAATACTTAAATTATCAATTCCCTGAATGAATATAAGAAATATTATCACTATCCACATTCAACCTATTATATTCTTAAATAATTTAATTTGACTTAATAAATTTAAAGAAGGAGGTGAAATTATATTACAGGATGATATTAAAATCACCAAAGATTAATAATTTATTAACTAATATAATCTGGCTTCCTAAAGACTCATTACTAATGTTAGCCAAACAAAATACACCAGTAAAATGTAAATCATGAGAGCTTATTAATACAAACATTTTATAAAATTCTTATAAATTAAATGTATTTAATCCTCCTTGTACTAGTCCTATGTGAGCTACAGATGGATAAGCAATTAGTGTTAATATCAACCTGACATAAACATATCTGTCTTAGTAAAAATCCTCCTTCCATTCTGGTATACAGCCTTAATATGTTAATTACTATCAAAGTTCTACAAAATATTCAAAAACTTGTAGTAACCCACAAACACAGCTTCTCAATAAGCTTTAGTTAATGATCAATGTACTAAATATATAAGTAGTTTTACTGAAATTGCTAAATTTGTTCTTAAATATCAGTAAAATTTATAAAATCCCTTATATGTATATACTAAAAGGAAAAGCTACATTACTTTAATTATTATAAAGCTAGTTAATACCTGTAGCCACAATGTTAAATAAGCAAAAAAATACTAGATTGTAACATTCAGGTTGATAACATCATACAAAAATTAAAAATAATATACGAAATGGTCCTTCTTCAAAAAATCAAAATTAATAATAAATTTAATATTAAAGTAAGGAAAAAACAAATATAACAAGAGGAAGTAATACTGACGTTTAAAAAGTGAAACACAATATTAAATCTTAAAATCATAAAAAAATAAAGTATTATAAAATGAACACCAAATTATCAAGTACCTTACAATAAGTATAAGAGCATGAATACAGAATTTTAATATTGCCAAATTATAAGACAAATAGTGATACCCAAATATATATTAAGTATCTTCAATAACAAAAATTAGTATGAATTAAATAATTTAAAGGAACAAGAAGTAATAAGTGCAGAATTAATTACCATTAATAGCATTACTAATAAAATATAGAGGGATTAAAGATACCTTTTACAAACTATAACCCAACATTGAAACAAACAGAACAAATTACAATAATAATTTCCTTTACTTTGGATTATACGTAGTAAAATAGCAGAGCAAAAAGCCCCTTCACAAACTGCAAAAATTAAAGAAGTATAGAAATTAATTGTTTTTCCTCGCTATCTGTGTGTAGGACAAAGTTTGGATATGTTGAGTTCAGAGTGAAGCAATCAATGCCATAGCTAGGATTTGAACCACAGATCTCGTAGTGTTCATCCAGTTGCTTTTAAGCATTCAGCTGAAATAGCAACATGCTAATATGACACTAAATTCCTCTACTGACTTGTATTGTTCCCGGGAAACCACTACGGAGTCTCATATACAATGAGATCATTCTTTTTAGTTCTAATTTACTATGCTTTTGTCCTTTAAACTCAGGCTTCATAGTTTAAAACACTATTAGGTCAATTTTTGAAGATTATTTGTTAAGCCACATCAGCTGTGTGTAGGACAAGGTTTGAATAAGTACAGTCAGACTGCAGAATTCAGTGGCATAGCTGAGATTTGAACCAGGGATCTCTCGGTCTCCATCTCTTTCATTATTACATAATAGTACCACATAGTAAATAAAATTACAATTAATGATGTTAAAAATGGTCTCACTCAGAAGAAAAATACCTATATACAAACAAATATGTCAAATAAAGTGTTACTTTTTAACATTTCATATTAATTTCTTAAAATAACACATAGACTTATAAACCAAAAATAACTTCTACTATTAAAACCTAGGAGGACAGCCGTTCTTATCATTAATATCAAAAATTTATAATTTACTTTAATTATCCTTTGATATTTTATATTTATTATTAAGAATTTTTATTACTATAAGAAGTATTTTATTAGGCTTATATATAAGTATTCAAATTACAAAACGATTACTATTTGCTACAGATTATTCTGCACATCTTGATTTAGATTTCTACAGGCAGCACATATTTGTTGATACGCAAATTATGGGTGATTGTTACAAACGCTGTATGCTAATGCTGCCTCTACATTCTTTATTTGTATTAATCTATATTTTGAATAGGGGTATATTGGAGGTCATATAAACTCTATTACATATGAACTGTTGGAGACTTACCATTTTTAGTAACAAAGTCTGCATTCATAGGATATATTTTACTATGAGACCAAATAGCCTTAGGATGTACTACAGTAATTCCTAAATTATTATCTGCAAAACCAAGTTGTTATTTTATTAATATCAAATGAAGCCTCTCCTGTTGAAGATCTTTATATTTTAACAGGAAAATTAGTAACTATTCTGTATTTTCTTTACTGTATTTAAAGTCCTTTAATTATTAAAGTCTGAGGTGATATACTTTGTCAATAATTAATACATTAAACACTTGAATAATCAGCTTATACTTATGGAAAAAGCTGAAGGTGCTGACATAAAGTAAGCTAAGTATTAAGAATAACTAAACACTATAGTAACACAACATCACTATTTACAAATTTAAATTTACCAAGAGAGTTGAGATATTCATACTCACCCCGTACAAGGTGACCTTTTCTGTACTTCAACCAATTCACAATTACTAATGTAAAAAACTGAAGCTGCTGACAGTGAGGTAAACTAAATATTAATTACTAAACACAATAGTAACACAATGTCACTATTTAAAAATTTAAATTTACCAAGAGAATTCTCTTCTTTGAGTTATTCATACTCACCCCGCACAGGGTGACCATTTCAGTACTTCAACCAATTCACACTTACTAATGTAAAAAACTGAAGCTACTGACAGTGTTGTAAACTAAATATTAATTTAATAACACAATAGCAACACAATTTCACTATTTACAAATTTAAATTTACCAAGAGAATTCTCTTCTTTGAGCTATTCATACTCACCCCGTACAAGGTGACCATTTCAGTACTTCAACCAATTCATACTTACTAATGTAAAAAACTGAAGCTGCTGACAGTTTTGTAAACTAAATATTAATTAATAACACAATAGTAACACAATTTCACTATTTAGTAAAGTTGTGTTAATATAGGGTTTAGTTATTCTTAATGACTTGATCTCTTATCTTGAGATCATAATGAAATGTGTAAAATCGCTTATTAACTTATTTTCTTAAGTAAACCTTGAAGGAAAAACTGTTAGTCTTAAATAAACAACTAAATAAAATGATAAGAATCCCTTCCATGCTAAGTAAACCAATTTAAATTACTGAACCCATTGTGAGATACCTCAAACTCATAAGTATAAAAAAGCAATAAAGTTTCATTTAAAGTAAAAATTATCTAAATAAATTTCAGTAGATCCAAGAAAACTTATCTACTAATATATAACAATTAACATTTTTTAATATTTACTTTAAAAAATTAAACCTCCTCTCCCAAACTTCCACAAAACCTGAAAAAGTTCTGATTCACTCTCTTCAAATACAAGTAGACTCAGATATCTTTCAACAAGACATGATACAAAGTGAACATTACAGATAGGTAAACACAACAATAAAAGTCATACCTATTTCTGAATATAAAGAAATTAAATAATGAATAACATCTAAGCAAAACATTAAAAGAAAATAAACTTAAAGTTAATTAATATAAAAATTATTTGTGGTTGGTTTATTGACACTCATCACTTACTTTTTCATATATTTATGAGAGACTAGTTTCAAAGGCCCTGGGCTCCATTTTCAATCTCTTTCCAACTGCCATCTGTTTTTGTCTGCTCTGTCTGGTGGTGGAACTATGAACTTTTTTGTCGAATAGTTCATAGTTCCACCACCAGACAGAGCAGACAAAAACAGATGGCAGTTGGAAAGAGATTGAAAATGGAGCCCAGGGCCTTTGAAACTAGTCTCTCATAAATATATGAAAAAGTAAGTGATGAGTGTCAATAAAACAACCACAAATAATTTTTATATTAATTTTAACGTCACTGTTACTAAATTCCTCCAAACACACATTAAAGTTAATTGCTTCATATACACATTTTGGACTGCTAAATATAAACTCCCTAATAAAGCATAGAAGATCAGGCATCTAATACTGAAGTATGTCCTCATTTACTAATGTGTACTAGAAAGTGTACACGAAATCAATAGTATTTGACCTCTCATGTAAGTTATTATTATTATTCATAAAGTTAATGATAGTAAACCAGGAAAATTGGAACACATGTAGTATCATAATAAGTAATCTCACATTAAAGGATTGATATGCTTAAAAAATAACATGGTAACATCATTAAAAGTTTTAAAATCTCTGCAACGCCTACTTTTTTAGGTTATTTATGTAAATTAGTATAAACAAATAGCTTTTGCTCTAATAAAGTAAAAAGGTTACTCTAGATATAGCAAAAATAAATAGAATAAATACTACTAATATAAATAATTCTTACCCAAACATTTATTTCTTAACTAATTATATTTACATATTCTATATTCACTGCACTTAATTCTGCCAATATAATGTTCAATTACTATAAAAGTATTTTAAATATATGGTCCTCTTGTACTAAGATATTCAATAAACCTAAACGCAGAAGCCAACCTGATCCACACTGATTTAATTTCACATCATGTAAGATTTTCAAAGACGAACATACCTAGTTATTGAAAATCTATACCCAAAACCAATCTTAATACAGCATTGAAGTCATAATCCCCTTTTTAAATATGAACTCTCAAAAGGAATTAGGCTATTATGCTTAAGGTTATCTAATCATCTAATCTCTAACACAGTTCATACTACTAATTATAATATTAAATTCAAAGAAGTCTTAATTTTATCTTTAAACAGCCCAATTAAACAAATTACATAATAATTGAAAATTAATTTTTAATTGCTGCATTAATAAATATATTAAACGATAGGGGCTACAAGTCCCTTAACAATACTTGTATCTTTATTTAAAATCTTAGTTGATCTTAATTGAATATAAACAGGATTTATCTATTCGAACAATTCATACCAGCCTTCAATTAAATGACTAATGAATACGCTATGAACAGTACAAATACTGCAGCCCTTCAAAATACCTTCAGTGGACAGGTTGGATATCCGAAATAAGACAAAGAAATCATCTTCTAATAAGCAGGCGAGCAATATCTTAAATTAATTCTTTACGTTCACATTAGGTATAAGTATATTGTGATTTTGTGGGTTCGTAGATTAAAGGTCCAGGTTATGTAATTTCAAAATGCTTTTTAATTACACAGAAAGACACTCTTTGCACAACCCTGAGCAGCCGAATTACGTAGCATACACATATTTACCCTTCAAAGTCGTCTTCCACTCGACCACAAATAGAAGTGTTCACTTTCAAATCACAGCTGCAGGCCCACGATTATCAGTTCCGATTACGAGAGTCGCGGCGTCTTTATATACCTCTACTCTTGCCTACACAAATTTATCGAATGTTGTGTAACAAACAATAAATCTAAATTTGCAGTCCTCCATCTGTCTCTTTATCTGTTGCGGCAAGCTTTAATCTTCGCGTTTCATGTCTGCCTCTTTAAAGCACGCCGGCCGCCCCGGTTGTAACAGTGCGATCGGTGACAATATAAACCAAATATATTAAAATTTGACTTTAATGTAACTTCCAAATTTACTTCAACATTTTAATATACAACTGAAATAAAAATAAACATTCATCATAACATAATTTTAGTATTAACAACTTCTATTATATTAACATTCTCTAATTACCTTTCTATTACCCATACCTATATCCTCCAAAGCTATTCTAACACTCTGTATAAATGTTACATCTGTTTAGCTCTTCTGTATTCTCATATTTTTTAGGTAATATCACATAGGGAATGTCCTGTCCATTGCACATTGAATTTTGATGCCTTCTTGAGTTTGTATCTTGATTTTGCTATACCTTATTGGTTTCCTTGATTTCATTGTCATCTTATTCATTATCGCCCTGCTGGCAGTTTATATTTCAGAATGTGAATAATTTATTTTCTTTTTGTAATTTCAAATCATCTTCCCAAAATATTTCCTTCCTGCTTAGGGAACCGCTATTCCAGTTATGTCGCACAGCCTGCCATCTACAACCACCTAAGAACTCTTTCAACTAGCAATTTCAAATTTCAACATAGATGGCAGCACCACGCTCTTCCTTAATTTCCTAAAAACGTTCTTAGAGCTTACGGGCTAATGGTCTATGATATATAGAATATATCTGGTGTAATCCCAGTGGAGAAACTGTATTACATTGACATTTTAGCAGTTCAATTACGAGATTTTCTAGTTGGAACAAAACAAGTGAATGAATCAAAGTTTTAATGTTGATACCAAAATTATGGTTTGAGAGAAGCAAAGAATAATGATAGACGTCGAAGGAATGTTGGTCTTTGTGACGACCAAGGCCAGTTTAGTTGGGGAAACTGTTTATAACAATGCCATGAATGAAAGGAACAGTGTCCTTAGAAGGTTTCTAAAGGAATTGTCACTTGACGTACATGAATAGGGTATTCTTCGGATCGTTTACAATAGCGACCAAAACAGCCACAGAGGGTCTTTGGTTTGAAAAAGGAATTTGGAGAGTGAAAGTTATATAAGGACACACGCGCAGCTGTGGTGAAGGCAGTCGTAGGTGTATGGCCGATATGGCTATATCGTGGCTAGAAAGCCATTATAAAGTCTTCGGCGTGCAGCAGATATATGAGGGTAGAGTCAGACGTGAAGCCTATTAGAGCGGTCAACTTGTTCGGTCTTGAATATTTGTCAGGTCATCAAAATTTATCGAGAAATATAATTAGCATTCAGTCACTATAAACCGTGATTGGTAACCCTCGGTCGGCAGCTTCCAGTTCGAGGTTTGAAATAAGAAGCAGTGAATAAATAATTTGGAAACGGGCATTCAAGTGTTGTAAAATTTCCTTCTCACACACATCCACGCATACCCTGAGAGAAACCTCATTGCTCACTATAATATTTGCTTCAAACTGATGTACAACGTAGAGCAGTGGTAACCTGTGATCACCACTATTAAAATCAGTTACAAACTGGTGCACAACGTGGAGCGGTGGTAACCTGTGATCACCACCACCACTTTCGCATCAAACTGGCGCGCCAACGCGGGGCCCGATAGGAGAAGGACGTTCGACAACAGGAGGAGATTCAACCTAGAGGGAGGTTCAACCCTAGAAGAAGTTTCAACCCGACAACGAGGTTCAACAGGAGAAGGTGTTTCGACGGGAGGACGGTTGACCCATCAAGAAATTCGTCAACAGTACGACTGTAAAGAAGAAAGGAGGCCGGCATCGTCATCAGTGACATCATCAGGAGCCAGTAAAAACAATCAAAGGTACAGAGTGTAAAATTATATACTAGACGATGGTGAATTTATTTGAGAAGTGAAAAACAAGATTTTAAGTAAAAATTTGTAGAACACATGGAAGTTCAAGAGGTTTATAGTAATAACAGCAGGCAGGAAGTAGTTGAAGTGGGAGAGTGTGGTAGAACTGTACCAAATGATGTAGAAATGGAACAAATTATGTTAGAGGAAATTAGAAAAGTGTTCGCAAGTGTTGAACGTTTAGGTGAAAGTTTAAGTAACAAGTTAGATGATATGCATCAACGTTTAAGTAAAGTGATAGATGATAATTATCAAAGTTTAAGTGAAAGTTTAAGTAAAAAGATAGATGATGATAATCAAAGTTTAATAACAGAGATGAAGGCTAATAATCAAAGTTTAATAAAAGAGATGAAGGATAATAATCAAAGTTTAAAAAAGATAGAAGGAAAGATAGAAAGTGGTTTTCAGAAGTTAGAGGCAGGACAAATAGAATTAGGAAAGAAGTTAGACAATCAACAACAGTCGTTAGAAAATTTCGGGAAAGTTAGTCAGGAAGTAGAGAACGTAAGAGAAGAAGCTGATCAGGTAACAGACAATGTAGGAAAATATGTTAGTGAGGAGACGCAGAACGCTGAAAATGAAGTTTTTAATCTAGTTAGTGAAAGGTCAGATAGTGAAAACAGAAAACAGATGGAGGAAGTAGCACAGAAATTAGGCAAAGATAGAGAAATAGCTACAAAAGTGCTAGAAGAAACTAGGAGTAGACTAGAAGGATCAGAAAGGGAAAATAGAAAACCGACGAGGTATTTGGAGGAAAATGCAAATCAAATTAATGAGTTAGCAATAAAGATCACGGTGACAAACGAAATATTGAAAAGCATTCAAAATCCAGGGAGAAACGAAAGAGAAATATTAAAATATTTCGGGCAAGGGGCACAGTTCCATCAGAATATGTGTAAGAAAGATAGGAAAAGAGATCGATGTCCGATATCTAAGCTAGATATGGAAAACTCATGGGGATGTAGAATAAAGAAGTCCTTTATACATGGAAAAGTCCGCAAAATTCTCTTGTATTTCGAAGTACGTTGTAGGATGATGAATTTTCTTGTAAATGGTGGGAACTTAGGCTAAAGTATTTAAAATTGCCATAACAAATTGTAAAAGGAGAAGAAACAAACTTGTAAAATGTATAGGCTAAGTATAAATAGTGTAGTGTAAAATGTATAGAATAAGTATAAACAGTGTTGTGACAGTGCACTGAAACTTAAAACGAAACAAGTGAAAAAAAATATAGTAATGAAAATCAGAACACTAAAGACTTTTGAAAATCATATTTATATAGAATCATAAAGAAGTATTCGGAAATGTATGAAAAAAAATTAACCAGTTAAAGAAAATATCAGAAGAATGGAAGACTTTTGAAAAGCATATTTATAGAGAATCAAGAAGAAGAACTCAGAAATGTTGTACACAAATATAATATTATTAATGTACCATTGATTTAAACATGGAGGTGTATTTTTAGGAATTGTTTCAAGTGTAACAACAAGATGAAGTAATTTTAAGTAGATCAGATGAAAAAAAAAGAAGATGTAGATTGAAATATTTTCTGAGTAATAGTTAAAAGTTGAAAATTGCAGAACAGAATGTTGGTAAATTTTAAAGGAACTGTTGTTATGTAACCATGTGAATAATTTTTAGGAAATGTCATGTAAAAAAAAAAAAAAAAAAAAAAATAATAATAATAATAATAATAATAATAATAATAATAATAATAATAATAATAATAATAATAATAATAATAATAATAATAATAATAATAATAATAATAATAATAATAATAATAATAATAATAATAATAATAATAATAATAATAATAATAATAATAATAATAATAATAATAATAATAATAATAATAATAATAATAATAATAATAATAATAATAATAATAATAATAATAATAATAATAATAATAATAATAATAATAATAATAATAATAATAATAATAATAATAATAATAATAATAATAATAATAATAATAATAATAATAATAATAATAATAATAATAATAATAATAATAATAATAATAATAATAATAATAATAATAATAATAATAATAATAATAATAATAATAATAATAATAATAATAATAATAATAATAATAATAATAATAATAATAATAATAATAATAATAATAATAATAATAATAATAATAATAATAATAATAATAATAATAATAATAATAATAATAATAATAATAATAATAATAATAATAATAATAATAATAATAATAATAATAATAATAATAATAATAATAATAATAATAATAATAATAATAATAATAATAATAATAATAATAATAATAATAATAATAATAATAATAATAATAATAATAATAATAATAATAATAATAATAATAATAATAATAATGTTGTGAGAAGAAATTGTAAAATGAATTGGAAGTTGCTGACAAAGGTCTAATATTTTGCGTTATATTCGGGCAAGACATATATATTATTTCATTATTGGATAATAAAATAATATCTATGGGGGCATTTGATACCAAAATTATGGTTTGACAGAAGTAAAGAATAATGATAGACGTCGATGGAATGTTGGTCTTTGTGACGACCAAGGCCAGTTTAGTTGGGGAAACTGTTTATAACAATGCCATGAATGAAAGGAACAGTGTCCTTAGAAGGTTTCTAAAGGAATTGTCACTTGACGTACATGAATAGGGTATTCTTCGGATCGTTTACAATAGCGACCAAAACAGCCACAAAGGGTCTTTGGTTTGAAAAAGGAATTTGGAGAGTGAAAGTTATATAAAGACACACGCGCAGCTGTGGTGAAGGCAGTCGTAGGTGTATGGCCGATATGGCTATATCGTGGCTAGAAAGCCATTATAAAGTCTTCGGCGTGCAGCAGATATATGAGGGTAGAGTCAGACGTGAAGCCTATTAGAGCGGTCAACTTGTTCGGTCTTGAATATTTGTCAGGTCATCAAAATTTATCGACAAATATAATTAGCATTCAATCACTATAAACCGTGATTGGTAACCCTCGGTCGGCAGCCTCCATTTCGAGGTTTGAAATAAGAAGCAGTGAATAAATAATTTGGAAACGGGCATTCAAGTGTTGTAAAATTTCCTTCTCACACACATCCACGCATACCCTGAGAGAAACCTCATTGCTCACTATAATATTTGCTTCAAACTGGTGTACAACGTAGAGCAGTGGTAACCTGTGATCACCACTATTAAAATCAGTTACAAACTGGTGCACAACGTGGAGCGGTGGTAACCTGTGATCACCACCACCACTTTCCCATCAATGTGCTGATCACAGATAGAAGTATTGTTTGTTCTACCATATTACAATATCTAAATCGTTATGATTTACTTGGCGCGCCATGGCTGAGTGTTTCGACCGCTTGGATCTCAACTGGGTGGCCCGGGTTCGATCCCAGGTGGACAACGTGGTGCTGGAGTGGGTTTCCTCCGGATCCTCCGGTTTCCCCGAACACATTTCCACCTATTTCTCCATCTTTCATTCATCTCAGGCGTTAGCCAAACCCTGAAACCTGATTTCATTATTCAAGACAAATGCTTCGACTGTCCCGATAATCTAGCCACGGTTTCATTTCTTTCCAGAGATTGTTCCACAAATTAGTTGAATATATTCTAAACGTTAGAATAGAAAGGTGAATCTTCCAGTCATTTATTTTTATATGTTTTGACAAGGTATTTATCTCCGTTGGACTATCTATCTGTTTGGGCCCACTAGCCGCTCCAGCCACGCTAACGAATGTCGCTGTCTCGTATCCCGGCAACGAAGGTGTATGCAGCTTCCCGGGATACGAAGTTTGGTGGGAGTTCGACTAAGGCTTTGCTGGCCAGCTGTTCGATTGCCAGGGTGAACTCCTACAGTGTCTACCCTGACTGCTGTATCCTTGACGTCAGTTCGTTGCGGTAAACTGCGGCTAAGCGGTGGTTCCGAAGTGGTTTTTCAGGGCTTCCCAGATATTCCTGGGCACCACCGGAGCCTGAGCCGTGTCAGCACCTCTGCCGCTTGTCCCTGGAGGCTGGCTCTTAGCTGTGCGGCCTATTCCTCTGATGACCACTTGTGTTTGGCCACTGTGTAGAATTGAAGGCGGAAGACTTCGAACGTTGACGTGCAGTGGTACTTCAGTCTCTTGACGCGCCCAGAAGTTGTGTCGCGTCCCGGCGCGTCGGCCTCTAAATCCTTCATCCTTCTGCCGAGGATGACGTCCACCATGGCGTTCCGGGACATTGTGTTGGTGTCGGTCTTTCCGTCTAAATCGTTAGGTGCTAGTCTATTTAGCCCATCCGCTTGCCCGGCTCCACGGCGACATTACCAACGTTGGTCAACTGCTCTTCAAATGTTTCGGTGAGGTCCTCGTTTGCCGCCTTTATTTCCGTAGTCAATTCGGTCATCGTGGCGGCCAAATTGCTATTTGCAGCTTTTGTCTTCGCAGCGAGGATATCCTTCGCTGACTTCACTTCCTTCAACTCGGTGGTGAGGTTGTCGTTAGCCGTCTTCATTTCTTTCAACTCCGCGGCCAGGTTTTATTTGCCGTTCCCGTATTCGTTGTTAATTCGGACTTCCTTTCTTCCACCTTCTCTAAAATCTTTTCCAATGCAGCCTCCATCGTACTATGTTCCAGTTCTGACACCAAATGTGACTTTGTGAGTTCGTAAATTTAAAATTCCTGGTTGCAAAATTACAAAATACTCTTTAAATCCGTAAAAGGACACTCTCTGTACAGCCCTGAGCAGCCGAATTACATAACATCCACATATACAACTTTCAAGGTCCTCTACTACTCGACCACAAACAAAAGGGTTCACTTTCAAATCACAGCTGCAGGCACACGACTATCAGTTCCGATTACGACTCTGTCTACTCGAGAGTCGCGGCGTCTTTATATACCTCTACTCATGGCTACATAAATTAATCGAATGTTGTGTAACAAACAATAAATCTAAATTTGCAGTTCTCCATCTGTCTCTTTATCTGTTGCGGCAAGCTTTAATCTCCGCGTTTCATGTCTGCCTGTTTGAGCACGCCAGCCACCCCAGTTGCAACATGGCGATCGGTGACAATATAAACCAAATATATTAAAATTTGACGGTTAATGTATCTTCCAAATTTACTTCAACATTTTAATATACAACTGAAATTAAAATATAAATTCATCGTAACATCACTTTAGTATTAAAAACTTCTATTATTATAACTTTCTCTCATTACCTTTCTATTGCAAGTACCTAAATTCTCCAAAGCTATTCCCATTTAAAATTAAGAACATGATATTTTATTGGCAAAGTATTAAATTAATCATGGACACACTCCGAATTAATTTAATCTATTAAAAACTAGATTTCCTTGAAAAGGATTAGCATTCCATTACCAACGAAGAAATTTTAATATTGTATAGTACGGAATATGTGTGAGAACCTGTAAACGAATATTCCAATGGTATTACTTCATTTATTTTGATCTTCTGTTTCATTCCGATTTCATGCAGAACTTTCAGGTGCAAGTTTTGATAAGTTCAAAAAGGTTCTTAATTTGTCTAATAAATGATAATTCAGGAAGGTGTTTTTGCATGATTTATTTGTTACAAGTCGAGCTGTAAAATTTATTTCCAAATCTTGGTCTCTACGTTTTGATGTTCACTCATGTATGGATAATACATATTTCTAACACTCTGTATAAATGTTACAACTGTTTACCTCTTCTGTATTCTTATTCTTTTTAGGTAATATCACATAGGGAGTTTCCTGTCTATTGCACATTGAATTTTCATGCCTTCTTGGGTTTGTATCTTGATTTTGCTTAAACTTATTGGTTACCTTGATTTCATTCTCATCTTATTCATTATCGCCCTGCTGGCAGTTTATATTTCAGAATGTGAATAATTTATTTTCTTTTTGTAATTTCAAATCATCTTCCCAAAATAGTTCCTTCCTGCTTAGGGAACCGCTATTCCAGTTATGTCGCACAGCCTGCCATCTACAACCACCTATGAACTCTTTCAACTAGCAATTTCAAATTTCAACATAGATGGCAACACAAAGCTCCTCCTGTCTTTCGTTTGAAAAATTGAATATAAAATAGGAAACTATGAAAGCAGAATTAAAGATACCGAATGCTGTTATTTAAAAATAACAAAACTATAGGAACTGAACAACCTTATTCACTGAATTTAACGTAATGTTTATTTTTTATACAAAAGTTCTTAGAGCTTACGGGCTAATGGCCTATGATATATACAATAAATCTGGTGTAATACCAATACAACATAACAACCGTACGTAATTTTTATATTTTGAACAAAACAAGTGAATGAATCCTAATTTCAGTGTCCTGACGTTTGTTCTACCGTATTACAATATCTAAATCGTTATTATTTACTTGGCACACCATGGTGAGTGGTTCGACCGCTTGGATCTCACCTGGGCGGCCCGGGTTCGATTCCAGTCGCCCATAAAGTGGGATCTGTGGTGGACAACGTGGTGCTGGAGTGGGTTACCTCCGGGTCCTCCAGTTTCCCCGACCATAATTCCACCAATTGCTCCATCTTTCATTCATCTCAGACGTTAGGCCAAACCCTGAAACCTAATTTCATCCTCCATGTCAAATGCTTCGACTGTCCCGATAATCTAGCCACGATTTCTTTTCTTTCCAGTCACTGTTCCACAAATTAGTTGAATATATTCTAAACGTTAGAATAAAAGGATGAAAGGTGAATCCTCCAGTCCTTTATTTTTATATGTTTTGGCAAGGTATTTATCTCCGCGTTGCACTATCTATCTCTTTGGGCCCACTAGCCGCGCCAGCCACGCTGACGAATATCGGTGTCTCGTATCCCGGCAATGAAGGTGTATGCAGCTTCCCGGGATACGAAGTTTGGTGGGAGTTCGACTAAGGCTTTGCTGGCCAGCTGTTCGATTGCCAGGGTGAACTCCTGCAGTGTCTACCCTGACTGCTGTGTCCTTGACGTCAGTGGGTTGCGGTAAACTGCGGCTCAGCGGTGTTTTCCGAAGCGGTTTTCCAGGGCTTTCCAGATATTCCTGGGCGCCACCGGAACCTGAGCCGTGTTCAGCACCTCTGCCGCTTGTCCCTGGAGGCTGGCTCTTAGCTGTGCGGCCTATTCCTCTGATGACCACTTGTGTTTGGCCACTGTGTAGAATTGACGGCGGAAGACTTCGAACGTTGACGTGTCGTGGTACTTCGGTCTCTTGACGCGCCCAGATGTTGTTTCGCGTCCCGGCGCGTTGGCCTTTAAATGCTTCATCCTTCTCCCGAGGATGACCTCCACCATGGCGTTCCGGTACATTGTGTTGGTGTAGGTCTTTCCGTCTAAATCGTAAGGTGCTAGTCTATTTGGCCCATCCGCTTGCCCATCTCCACGGCGTCATTCCCCACGTTGGTCAAATGCTCTTGAAATTTTTCGGTGAGGACCTCATTTGCCGCCTTTATTTCCGTAGTCAGTTTGGACATCGTGGCGGCCAAGTTGCTATTTGCAGCTTTTGTTTTCGCAGCGAGGATATCCTTCGCTGACTTCACTTCCTTCAACTCGGCGGTGAGGTTGTCGTTAGCTGTCTTCCTTTCTTTCAGCTCCGCGGCCAGATTTTTATTTGCCGTTCCCGTATTCCTTGTTAATTCAGACTTCCTTTCTACCACCTGCTCTAAAATCTTTTCCAATGCAGCCTCCATCGTACTATGTTCCCGCTCTGACACCAAATGTGACTTTGTGAGTTCGTAAATTTAAAATTCCAGGTTGCAAAATTTCAAAGTACTCTTTATATCCATAAAAGGACACTCTGTGTACAGCCCTGAGCAGGCGAATCACATAAGATCCACAATTACAACTTTCAAGGTCCTCTGCCACTCGACCACAAACAAAAGAGTTCACTTTCAAATCACAACTGCAGGCACACGAATATCAGTTCCGATTACGACTCTGTCTACTGGCGAGTCGCGGCTTCTTTATATACCTCTACGCATTTTTTTTTAGAAATTAATCGCATGTACTGTAACAAACAAGAAATCGAAGCTTTCAGTCAGCTGTCTCTTTATCTGTTGCAGCAAGCTTTTAAGTCCGCGTTGCACTATCTGTCTCTTTGTGCACGGCAGCCGCCCCAGTTGAGACAATGCGATCGGCGACAGTAAAAATCGAATAAATTTAAATTTTACTTTAAATTGCAACATCCAAATTCACTTCAAAATTTTAAAATACAACTGAAATAGAAGTAAAATTCGCCATAACATCCTTTAAGTGTTAACAGCTCCTATTATATTAACATTCTCTCATTACCTTTCTATTACAACGACATATATTCTCCAGGGCTTTTCCCATTAACAATTAAGAATATGTTATTTTAATGGCAAAATATTAAATTATCACAGATACAATCCGAATTAATTTAATGTATGGAAAAACTAGATTTCCTTGAAAAGCATTATCGTTCCATTACCGACGAAGAACTTTTAATATTATATATGATACGGAATATGTGTTTAGAATCTGAAAACGAAAATTCTAGCGCTTGTACTTCATGTATTTTGATCCTATGTTTCATTCCGACTCCATGCAGAACTTTCAGCTGCGAGTTTTGTTAAGTTCAACAATGTTCTTATTTTGTCTAATAAATGATAATTCAGAAAGTTGCTATTCCATGATTTATTAGCTGCATGTCGAGCTATAAACCTTATTTGCCAATCTTGGTCTCTGCTTATTGGTATACAATCATGTACGGCTATACATTTTTCTAACACTGTATAAATTTTCCATCAGTTTACCTCTTCTGTGGGAATCAGTATTTTCATTCCTTTTAGGTAATATCTCATATGGAGATTCGTGACCACTGCACTTTCAAATGTGATCCCTTCTTGCGTTTATATCTTGACTTTGTTAAAGGTTATTAGTTTCCTTGATTTCATTCTCACCTTATTCATTACCGCCCTGCTGGCAGTTGATATTTGAGAATGTCTATAATTTATTTTCTTCAAACTGGCTATAGGGTCTTGGCATTTGTAGTGCGTTTCCTTTAAATCTCTTTCTTAAATGTATCTTCATCATTCAGTTTTTTATTTCTGAATAACGTAATTGCGATGAATATTCCTAAGGTGTTATAATTTCAAATCCTCTTTCTCTTATGCAGGGAATACTTTTTTCTGCCGTCCGCATTGCAACAAATTCACAATTTCCCTCCTGCTTAGGGAATTGCTATTCTAGTTGAGTCGCACAGCCTGCAATATACAAAAATTTCTGAACTCCTTCAACTAGCAATTTCAAATTTCAACGTAGATCGTAGGACTATGCTCTTTCTGTCTTTTGTTTGTAAAAATGAATAGAAAATTGGAAACTAAGAAAGCATAATTAAAGATACCGAATGCTGTTATTTAAAAATAACAAAAGTATTGCAACTAAACAACCTTATACACCAAATTTAACCTAAAATTTATTTTTATACAAACTTTCTGAGCGCTTATTTAGATGGTATGATACTATATATATTTAGGTTTGCTTCACCTAACATACATAAGAATCACCTATGGAAATTAATGTGTGCTTTTATTGACGATAATTCGTCTTTTTTCAGAATTCCAAAAGTTAATATGACTAATAAAAGAAGATGTTAACCATGCAGACAATTTTTGCTATATCTGTTGGAAATTTACATCACATAGCCTGCGCAAGAACGTGAGAACTCAAGTGAATACTACTTAGACGCATTAATGTTGACTATGTCTAGGCACATTATCTTTGTTGCACATTATGTTTCACTGGTCTTACATAATGGTTATCTGGAAAAAAAGAGATGTATGACATTTTCAGTGCCAGTCATTTGGCGTGATCTAAAGGACCACATCTCAAACTGCTGTTTCTGCATGACAGAAATTTTTGGGTTCTCAGCAAAAACAAATAAAAGATTGTACGCCCAGACTGTGACTGCTCTGAAACTAGTACCTCATGATTCAGAAAATCATTTACTGCTTACCCCCAAATGTTTCTCCCCTGAAAATGACGTTCTCATGCAGAGGAGGAAGAGAGAGAAAGTAATACTAATGCCGATGCTTACAAAGGCCAATTAGAATCTTCTAAGCCTCATTTGCTAAGTCAAGATGCTGTTAATGACCTAATCAGGGATTTGTCACTTCCCAAACAGAAGATTGTAATCTTAGTTTCAAGACTGAAGAAATGGAATTTATTGCAAAAGGGTACCATGGTTACGCATTATGGTGACCGCAATAAGAAACTGGCTTCTTTTTATACACTAGATAGTTATGTGTATTGTTGCAATGATATAAGTGCACTCGTCTAAGAATTAGACTATGTACAACTGCTCCATGAATGTAGATTGTACATTGGCTGACCTAGATTACGTTTAAAATGTATTTCTTTATAAACTAGCTGATCCGGCAAACTTTGTACCGCCAATAAGGGCTGTATAAACGTATCTATATAACTAAAACTAATTCGGATTAGTTAGTTATTTATTCTGCATTTGGGGCTGAAGTTTAAGAACAAAACAATTACAATTAAGCTAATCAATTTAAAGCTTTCTAATAAACAATATTTCTTGTTTTTTTTTTGGAGTGCGTAAAACATAAAAGATGATGGTAATCCGACCCGAACACGCGACCTATAATTGTCAATGAGACTTATGTCTGGTGATCGCAAAGGCCAAACGTAGAGGCAATTAATTTTGTGTCTAATCTTCGAAAGGCATAGTAACGTGTTACCTTAAAATGTTTCAGTCTGATAACAAACGATAAATGTTATTTAATAAAATATGGTAACATAAATAAATACCTTTGAAATCACTTGTAAGTAGTGGGATATCTGACAAATGTGTAATGCTTTTGTTTGTCGAAAACAAAAGAAAGGAATATTCAAGATATTCTCTGGATACACTCAAGCCAACGCCTGATCTGGTATCTACTGCAAACAGTCTTTTGTTCAGAGATGCGAGTGTTGCTAGTGTTTTGTTTATTTTTTGTGTTATTTTAATTTAGAGTTTACAATATTTCTGATATATATATATATATATATATATATATATATATATATATATATATATATATATATATATATTGATGGTGGGAGTGATGCACGCTCCCGAATCGTTTATTTCTAATCTAATTTCTATTCAGCTGACTTGTTTCTTAAAACTACCTTGAATATATTCATCGCCAGGAACGCTTCAGTTCTTATTTTATAAAAGAAAATACATGTGTTCCGGGAAATTTTGCGTGTGTACTTTTATATTTAATCACCCGGTCCATTATCTCTTCAGGACATTATACTGTGTGGTCACATATTGTTAGTATTAAACTACGTACAGGAATTAAATTATTGTCTAAAGTTCGAAAGGTATATCGTCATGGTAAATAAAAAAATTCAGTCTTGATAACAAACGATAAACGTTATTTAATAAAACTATGGTAAGTGAAATAGCTTTGAAGACTTTGGCAAGGAGTGACATATACTTCTGCTTTATAATATTTTTATTCATCGAAAATATAATTGAGACTATGTGGCCCAAGTAGTTAACTTCTTTGCAGAAGAGCTGGCACTTCTTTTCGTTCAGCTTCAAGTTGGTTGCCTGCAGTCTCTGTAGCACCTTGCTCAGGTTGTCTAGATGGTCTTCGAACGTCTTGCCGACGATGATGATGTCGTCCAGGTATAGCAGGCATGTGTCATATGTCAATCCTCTCATCACAGATTCCATGAGGTGTTGAAATGTGCCTGGTGCATTGCAGAGACCAAATGGAATAACTGTGAACTGCCAAAGCCCTTGGCCTGTCGAGAATGCAGTCTTCTACTTGTCTCTCGGGTCTAGAGCCATCTGCCAGTAACCCGACTTTAGGTCCAGGGTCGAGATCCACTGTGCACCAGCTAGCGTTTCCAGGGTATCGTCGATCCGGGGTAAGGGGAAACAGTCCTTCCGCGTGACTGCATTCAGCTTCCTGTAGTCCACGCAGAAGTGTAGCACGGCATTCTTCTTCGTCACCAGAACTACAGGGGAACACCAAGGGCTGTCAGACTCTTCAGTCACTCCCCTGGATTTCATGTCGTCTACCATATCCCGTACCGCCGCTTGTTTGGCCAACGGATCGCGTCTAGGTGTTTGCCGAATAGGCCGGTCATCTCCGGTGTCGATGCGGTGAAGCACTTTATCCGTGTGGCCGTAGTCACCGTCGTCTTTGCTGAAGACGCACTGGTATCGCCTCAGTAGTTGTCGAACATCCTCCAGCTGTCCTGCGGTCAGGTGATCGGCCACCCTCTTCAGTTAGCTTTCCAGCCGGGGCCCCAGGTGTTGCGTTGGCACCGGCTCCTGTGTCTTGTCGATAGCTGTCACGCTGACCACGGGCTAGCACGTCCCCAGCTCCGTTCCGGCCTGGACGTCGTGGTCGGTGTGTGCCAGGTTCAGCAGGCTTACTGGCACCTCCTCTCGGCACGGCAATAATGTCCTGGCTAAACGGAGTCCGCGCACAGGCGTCATCTGGTCCAGCATAATGTTCTACGTCCGCTGACCTTCCAGTCGCGCCGTCACCACCACCTCACTTCTTGCGGGGACCACCACGTCTTCCTTCAAGATGACCCTACAGATTCCAAGGCGCTCATCGGGTTGCCGGAGTATCACCTCTTCTCCATTGAGTCGCAGGACCCTCCTGCCGACGTCGACCATCGCGTCGTGACTCCTGAGGGCATCCAATCCCAGTATCACCTCCTCAGCAACCTTCGCGACGAACACGCATTGACGCACGACACTCCGTCCCAAGGTCAACTTCAGCAGGGCCTCCTTCTCCACAGGCAAGGTGTCACCCGATGCCGTGAAAAGCTGGTATGGTCGGCTCCGCATCCTTGTCGGCCAACCACTTCGCCACGTCAGGACTGATGATGGTCACGGCAGTCCCGGTGTCCACCAGCACGCGGCACGACTTCCTTCTCACCCAACCGTCCACGATGAGGCTGTCATCGATACGCCCGCTGACGGCGTGCAGTGTCACTCGAGGGGGTGGTGGTGATGGCACCAACGTGCCCCTCTCCACGACGGCCCTTACTCGTTTTCCGGCTGTTCTTCCTGGTGTGGGCAGTCTCTCTTGAGGTGTCCGGGCTGTCCACACCCGCAATACAGGCCACGTCGTTCTTGACGTCGGGATAGCTGTTACCTTTTCCACCTCCATCTTTAATGCTGCCGTTAGCGCCTCGTGGATGGTTTTATAATCGCTGGCACTGACATATCTCCATGTCTCGTACCCCGTCAACGAATGTGTAGGCAGCTTCCCGGGATACGAAATCTGGTGGGAGGTCGACTAGGGCCTTGCTAGCCATTTGCTCAACTGCCAGGGCGAACTCCTGTATAGTCTCCCCTGGTTGCTGTGACCTTGCCTTTAGCTGGCTGAGGTGCGCTGCGGCTAAGCGGTGGTTTCCAAAACGATTCTCCAGGGCCTCCCAGATGTCCTGGGCACAACCGTTGTCTGTCCCGCTCTCAGGGCTTCCGCGGCCTGTCTCTGGAGGCTGGCTATTAAGTGTGTGGCCCCTTCCTCTGGTGGCCATTTGTTGTGCTTGGCCACTGCGTCGAACTGGCGGCGGAATACTTCGAAAGTTATCGCGCCGTCCTATTTAGGAGGTTTGACGCTCGCCGATGTTGTGTCGCGTCCCGGCGCGTCGGCCTTCTAGTCCTTCAAACTCCTGCCGACGAAGTCCTCTACCATGGCGTTCAGGAACATTGTGTTTCTGTCGGCCTTTCCCTCTATGTGCGCTCGTCCACTTGACCCATCCCCTTTCCCAGCTCCGTAAAGTCATCCCTCACGCCGGTCAATTACTCTTCAAATTTTTCGGCTAGGGCCTCGTTTGCAGCCTTCATTTCCGTGGTCAGTTCGGCCATCTTTGTAGTCAGGTTGTGATTTGTCGTCTGCAACTTTGCAGCCAGGTCGGTATTTGCCGCCTCCGCCTTGGCTGTTAATTCGGCCTTCATTTCTTCCATCTTCTCGGTAATGTTGTTGTTAGCCTCATTTATTTCAGCTCTGCAGCCAAGCTATTATTTTTCGCTTCTGTTTTCGCAGCGAGGTTGTCATTTGCTGCTTTCATTTCCAAGGTGAGTTCGGCTTTCATTTCCATCATCTCCAGAATCCTTTGAAATGCAGCCTCCATGGTGCTAATATCCCGCTTCCAGACACCAATTGTAACAATGTGTGTTCGTAGAATTAAAAGACCGAGTTGCAGAAATCAAAAATCTCCTTTATTTGCGTAGCAATACACTGTTCAATTCTCACGTAACAACATTACATCACACAATCTTCCAAGGTCGATGACAATAACAAACACTTGCAGCAGATTACATTAGCTCTGGTTACAACAACACTGACTGTTGCACAACTTGCAACTGCTTCACAACTACAAGTCCCTGCTAGCGTGTCACAATCCCTTTTATATCTCCATTCATGATTACCAGACTGTTCTGTCAATCACTTGAGGTTTCTGGAAAACAAGCATCTAGTTACATAATTCGAACATTGTATCGCCTTCTAGAAGCGTAACCTAATCTACCCGGCGAGGCCTTTGACTCAGTTATCTTGCCTGCCGGTACGATCTGTTTACACACGTTCGTGAAACATTATTATCCGCCGTCTATTATCGATTTGTGCCGACACCTTTACGTCCATCGCCGTGACTATACTTTTGTATACTTCTGCTGAAAATAATGTATGTACTAATTCTTATTAAATATAAGCATTAACAGAACTGCTTTGTTCTCATTTTAAAGAGATTGTGCTAGTTACTTTGTGGCATAGCTTTTGGTGTCCTCATTTAAAATTTTTATATACATTTCTTTAGTTGTTTTTGTCCTTTTTTGCATTTTTATTCCAGGGAATTTTTCAACATTCTGTGTACAAAGAAATTATGTTACACACAACCTTATGATAGCCTTTCTTGTTTTCCTGTACCTACAGAATCGTTATTTTAGTGTTAAGTTACCTTTCATGTAATTATTACACTAAGAAGCTTGAAGGAAAGGGAATACTGATATGCTGTATAACCTCAACAACATCTTGAGTGATCTCACTCTCTCCTTTATTAAAGTTCTAATTGTTTTTAAAGACAACATTATTAATTGCAACAGAAATATTAAATATATAGGACCTTGTAGAAGTCATAATTATTCATATTTATCATGAAATTTTCAAGTTGAGAAGTGGATTCTTGAGATACTAATCACAAATTCTCTGGTAAACTTCTTCGAAGTCACATCTCGCAAACTGATGAATAGTGTACCGCACATTTACTCAGCGTATTTGACGTGTGTTTTGCTAATATGAGATAGTTGAAAGGTGCCGTAAACTATTCATGTGTGGCGAGATAAGACTTCGAAAGAAACTGGTTCTATCAGTTGCTGAACACGTGAGAACAGTGGGCGGAAGCGCATGCATTATAGTTCGGTCGCAATAGAAGCCCTCTACATTACCGACCTTAGTTGCAACAGGTGCCGGGAGAAAGGTTCAGGAGGAGCGCCCTATGCGGCTTCAATCCCCACCACGGAGTTGATAATCTGTTATTTATCTGTGATATGAACCAAACTGAGCGCCCTTGAACTCGAAGCTTGAGACAAATTCGGGCTCGTGGCAACTAGGTTTCTAGGAAATTATCGAGCTGATAATTATGCTAATCTGGTATATAAAGTGCATAGAGATTATCAAAATCTAGGTTGCCGTATGTCATTAAAGATACATTTTCTCAATTCTCACCTAGAGTTTTCCCGCCAAATCTCGGGACTGTAAGTGTGGTACATGGTGAGATGTTCCACCAGGATGTATTAACTATGGAATCCAAATACCAGGGGCAATATTCACCGAGCATGAGGGGTGATTACTGCTGGTTCCTACAGCGATTATTCAAAAGTCAACATTAAAAAAAGTAAAGGTCTCAAGCACTTTTGAATGCTTTTAAATAGGTTATCTGTTGCTCACTTCACGTTGTAAGTCTGAATTTACGTATTAAAGTATTTAAATAACATAATAAATAGGTATTTATTTCACATGATTTATGGGACAGGTATTTATATGAAATATCATATTATACTTAATAGCTACATTCTCATGATCCAAAACCTTGACGCGCTAGAAGAAGTCTGACTTCATATCTGAAATCAACGCTTCATTACCACAAAGTTTCCTCAGTAGTAGACAAAAATATATTTAGTAGACAATTGTTGTTTAATATCCAATAGTTCTTAAGACTTACAGCCGAATTGTCTATGACATTAAGAATAAATCTTATGTAATGCGAGTGAGGAAATTAATCTTGAGCACTAATGTAATTTCACATTTTGTTCTTTGCTAAAAGACAATTATAGACGTTAAATTCTCTAGTTTATGTACTTAAGCACTCCGGTAACTGAAGCCCAACAAGGCATCGGGGCCTTACGGGTTAACTCCTGTCACGATTCGTCAACTTTCGTTCAAGGTCCTGCTCTATCTCACACGTATCTTCAACATGTGTCTAGCCCTATATTATTTTCCACGCCAGTGGGACGAAGCTCGGGTGACTTGCATTTTGAAGCCGGGGAAAGATCCGGTGCATCCTGCCAAATACCTTTCCATTAATCTGTTAGTTCCCTCGAAAGTATTCGAGAGGATATTTTTAAATCGCTTGTCACCCTTTTTGGGTGACATTCAAATCTTCCCCACGCATCAGTTTGGTTTTCTTCCTGGGCACTCGAATTTTCAGCAGTTGCTGCGGGTGGTGGAGGCTGCTGCCCCGGGTGTCAAGGACTACGGCAGTGTCTCTGGACGCCGACCTCCACGATTTGACATGCACGGATCCTGCATAAACTCATGACCCTTGAGCTACCCACATACGCTATTCATCTACTACACTCTTCCCTAAAACATAGACAATTTTCAGTTTCAGTGGCACGAGAGTGCCCTTCAAGAACCTCCATCAGACGTGGGGTCCAGGAACGCTTTCTACTATCCCCAACCCTGCTTCAACCTCTACGTTGCTGACCTTGCCACTGAGCTGCACCTCAACATAGCACAATTTGCTGACGGCGTGCTGGTTTTCTCCACGGATAAACACCCACGCAGAGCTTTTAACCCCTTCAGAGGGAGCTATGCCTCATCCAAGAATGGTGCAGGCTCTGACGATTGTCCATTAACCCGGAGAGATCAAGCCTTCTTGTTTAACAAGAACCGCTTTTCCACCAATTCCCGCCTCGGTAGCGTACATAGTAGCGTGTCTGCCTCAGGTTCAAGAGGTCCCAAGTTCGAATCTCGTTTAGGGTGAGTTACCTGGATAAGGTTTTTTCCGGGTTTTTCCCTTATCCTGTTAGACTAATGTCGGGTAACTCTAAGCTCCATGAACCCCGAATTCATTTGAGCATCACTTCACCCATTTCATTCATCGTCCGATATGACTTAACTTTGGAGGTCGTAAATTACCAAAAAAGAACAAAATCCGCCAATATCACTACATTTACCTATCCTAGGCGAAGGATAGGTTGGACGAGTTCCGAAAAATAGTTGGGAGTCAAGCTGGGCAAGAATCTGACTTTTAGGGAACATATCCGGGATCTGTCACATTTGGCATGTGGAGCTTCGGCTTCATTATACTCTATGCTGAGGTCCGGGATGTTTATCGCTCTTATGATACGCCTTTTCAAGGCTATAGTGCTTCCTGTCATGCTTTATGTGTGCGAAGTCTGGGTCATGACTGCAGACTCAAACTTGCTGCTCTTGCAATGGGTACAGAATTTTTCCGATGATCTTCGGATCATCTATTTTGTCTGCAGATGCTTTCCAGTGAGATTACTACACGTAGCCTCATCTCTCCCCTATGTCGAGGATGTGGTTAAGTGACGAGCAAAGAAATTTTACGATCATTTACTAACGCATCAGAACGCCCTGGTTAGGTCTCTTGGGAACTATCGCCCTAATAAATGCCGCCTAAACCGTTACGGGGTTCCCCGCATGGCTTACGGGTATAGCCGGTAACCCTAAGATTGACATCCAAACTTAAAAATTATTCCCAAACAAGAATTGCCAGGATTCTCAAGCTTTAATCTTCTTTCCAAAAGTTTACATCCAGTGTTGCACAAAAATCCATTGCAGCTGAATTTTTAACCATTCTTTTACCCCAACTTAAATTTTTACCGCTAACGGCCGCATTGAGAATGGAGGCGGCCAAGGTGACGGCTACCCCGACTTCGAGAACAAGGAGTACCTGCTACAATGGAGACCTTAGACCATTCGAGGGAAGCCGGCGAAGACCTAATGCCGTGTGTTAATGGTTTGGTCAGCCGGGAGACCTCGAGAGAGACTACCCACACAAGGGAGGGCAGCCGGAAAACGGGCAAGGCCTCGTCAGCGTCGTCACCACCATCCCCTCGAGTGACATTGCGCGCCGTCACCCGACGTATGCATGACGGCCTCAACGCGGACGGCTGGGTGAGAGGGAAGCCGTACTGCGTGCTTGTGGACACCGGGGCAGCCATGACAATCATCAAAACTGGTGTAGCCAGGAGTTTGCCGACGATAAAATCGAGCCGACCGTACCAGCTGGTCACGGCATCGGGCGACACCTTGCCTGTGGAGATGGAGTTCGTGCTGCATTTGACCTTCGGACGGAGTGCCGTGCGTCTTTGAGTGTTCGCCGCGGAGGTGTCTGAGGAGTTTATACCGGGATCGGTTGCCCTCAGGAGCCACTAGGCGACGGTCGACGTCGGCAGGAAGGTTCTGCGACTAGATGGAGAAGAGGTGATATTCCTGCAATTCGAAAAGCGCCCTGAAATCTGCAGGATCGTCCTAAGGGATGACGTGGTTGTCCCCGCGAGAAGCGAGGTTGTGGTGACGGCGCGACTAGAAGGCCAGCGGACGAAGAACATGACGGTCGACCGGAAGATACTTTTTACCGGATTTTTGTGGCCAGGTCATTGTTGCCCTGCCGAGAGGATGTACTGGTGAGGCTGCTTAATCCAACAGACACCGACCACGACGTCCAGGCTGGGACGGATTTGGGGACGTGCGAGCCCGTTGTCAGCGTAATGCCAATCAACCAGAGCCAGAAGCCAGTGCCGACGCAACACGTGGAGCCGCAGCTGGAAGACTTAGTGGAGAGGGCGCCAACCGTCTGACCGCAGAGTAGCCAGTAAAGGTTCGACAACTTCTGGGACGATAGCAGCGCGTCTTCAGCCAGGGCGACATTGACTACGGCCGCACGGACCGAGTGCTTCACCGCATCGACACCGGAGTACCCAGGCCTATTCGGCAACCACCAAGCCACGTTCCGCTAGCAAAACAAGCGGCGCTACGGCATATGCTGGAGGACATGAGATCCAGAGGAGCGATTGAAGAGTCTGACAGCCCTTGGTGTTATCCTGTAGTCTTGGTGAAGGACGGCCAGCTACGCTTCTTCGTGGACTACAGGAAACTGAACGCTGTTCACCAGGAAGGATTGCTTCCCCTTACCCCGGATAGATGACATCCTGGACAAATTTGCTGGTGCAGAGTGGTTCTCGACCGTGTACATATGCTCTGAGTGTAAGACTTCCTCCTCCGTTAGATCGTTTGCCATTCTCCGAAGCGACTACTAGGACCGTCTTCGAAATACAGGGCGGAAGAATGTCCGTTGTCCTATCCTACCGGTGGTGGTTTCCATATAAGTAAAATTTAGGCACCCTGCCCTCTGCACTGTAGAGGCTCCTTGGGCTGCCTACCCTCTGTCTCCTCTCGTCTCATCCTTCCTCACGGGGGATGCCCCACTTGAGGACATAAGGTACAATTGACCAAGAGTGGTCACAGTACCGAATCCCTTCCCCCCCCCCCCCAAAAAAAAAGATAGTAATAATTTGGCTAATTAAGTTAGGCTATAGTAGCATATTTATTTCGCATTTTAAATTGCACAGTTTGATTTGTGCCCGAACAACACTTATAAATTAAATTGTTTAGTTTGAGCTCAAATTAAATTTAGACAAATGTTTAGAATGTGTGCCAAAAATAATATTGGTGTATATGAAATGTGGAGTGCAAGCATGGATCTTTTGTTTTGATAATTTTGTATGTATTGACTGTGTTGTTGCTGTTCAGGCTAAACTGTGTATCAAAATACGTATCAATGTTTTCACTACTCCGACTACAGCTCAACATGTTTACATGAATGACAAATTCGAATGAAGACGTGATTACGATGATCCTAACGTAACGCGAGACGAACACATAGTATTATACGTAGCTATATAGGGTTGATTTCATGTATCTTGACTGGAGATAGCTTAAGCGTTTAGCAATTTCAAACTTTTTCCTCGCGTTACGTCAAATTTACTGCCGTAGAGCAGTAAACTGTAGATATTTCTCTGTGAAACTATTTGCATATTTCTTTGTTTATTTTGTAATAGTCCTGAAGATAATTTGGCCAAATTAATAATTCTTCGTTTAAAATGGGCGTAATACAAATTTTTGTGTTTGTCTTTTTTTTTTCGTTTTTAGAAAAGTTTATCTATTGATTGGAAAAAGAAAGCTTCTTCGAATATCCGCCGTGTCTGTCAAGCATAGCCAATCAGAATAGTTTCCATTGCGTTAAATGCATCCTAATATACCTTCTAGTTTAGCGGCATTTGTTACTTCACGTTACGTCTCGCCGTATTGAATAAAGCTCATCGTAATTCTGGCTTAACTCGACCATTGAGATTGCCCATCTTCAAAATAAACACGAGCAGAAAGAATTTACTCAGTCATTTAGTTCACATCAAGTGTTCGACAAAGCAATTTGTTTCTTATTGTTCCATTTATCCCACCTGTAACTTCAATGGTCACATCGGCGGCTTTTGCTTTGCAATATATTGTCTGTGCGCAATGGTATTAACTAGTGTGTTTTGTGCTTTTGATTCTTTTTTTCCTTTTTAGTTCACACACACACACACACACACACACACACACACACACACACACACAAACACATCCACACTCCCATTCATGATTCCAGACCCTGGGACAGACAGATGTAGAATAGAGAAAATTCCCAATTCCGAGGCATGAATAGAACCCTCGCATAGCAGGCAGATGCTTCATCTAGTGAAATAGGAGACCACCCGAATAAACCTTGAGTTTATTTTATTTTTTGTTGTTCATATCTCAATCTTGTGAACAAATAACAAGCATCCTAATAGCTTACATGCATAATTGATCAGAACACAATACTGAAACTCAAAATAATTGTACTTAGTACCCATAAATAGTATTATTTCAGAAAACTATATGTGTAAGAATTTGAGTTTCTAAGTTTACACTACTAGCAAAAAAAGCAAATTATGTATTTCTTTTCCATTCCGTCCAACTAACACATTATTTAATTTGTCATAATTCGTGATGACTGTTTTTAGAAAAGCATCACCTTTCCCGTCAGAGTTGTGGATGACAAAGGGAAAGCAGAATTGTGATCGGCTCTGTTGGAGGAGGTAGTTATTTCCAACCACATGTTCCAGTTGTGAATCTCTAGCGCGTACGTCATGTTCTTCTTTGCAACTTCTTTTATTTCCTTTCCTTTTTTAAGGTGCTACAGAGTCTCAAAAACGATGTCATCGCCGAATAATGATTCAGAAAGAAGAAATCCTTTGTGGCGAGGTGTGGCAAGCATTGAAAGTGTCAAGAAAGGCTCAGGAAGTCTTTGAGGAAGAAGAATATGTGAAGATCCATGGGAATCTCTGGTAATTTATTTTACATATATAGAATTGCATATGCTCAGATGTAATTAGTTTAAGTTCGCTACGTACGTGAAATTTTTGTGCAGGTTGAATAAGAAAGGAGAGCAATAAGTAGTTGTTTACTTGCTATTTTGGCAACGTCGCAACAACAATATAGCCTACGTTACGCGAGGCCATGCGAACTGTTAAGTGCAACGTTGCAGCTCCAGGGTAATATATATAATATTTAAATGTTATACACAACGTTTTAAATATATTAATGTAGCAAGACATCCTAGCATTAACGAACTTGACATTCAATGGCGCTGATAACATAAGCTTTTTAATTACATTGTCTAACCATCAGTGTCTGAAAACCTGTATTCTTTGTGATTTCGTAAACCGGAATCATTCACTCCCGTGTTTACTGTAAATAAGCAGCAAGGTTCCTGTACATTCCAGTAAATCTTCTGATATGGCTGTGGCATTTTAGCATACCTAAAGACCCACCGTGTTTGATTAGAAGTCCAGCGTCTAATCAGCTGGGACATCCAGAGTGACTTGTGTATATACTGTGTGGTTTCCGGTGTTAGTGTGCGTGCCATTATAGTCCTAGAAAGCTAAGACTACATTAAGTGTAGGGTTATATAACTCAATAACTTATCCCTTTGAGAATGAGAACTAGATAAAAGTATAGTAGAAAATATACTATCCTAAAGCATGACAATGCAGATTAACGGTTTTATTTCCAAATATAAATAGAATTATAGTAAAGATTGATCATTTATATGGAATATTCGTATCCCCAAAAAGTGTTTGATTTAAGAGAATAATCTGTAAGTGAACACTTACGTCTTTTAAGGATTCAATTGCATGTAAACATCATTTTGCTTTTTAGGTGAATTGATGGAAATAATCATTTCTTGCACACTAGCCGTGTTTAGGCTAAGTTATGATTGAATAGAGCCAGACTGGAAAATTCAATGTCATAGCCGGGATTTGAACTACGGATCTCCCGCTTTTCGTGCGGTAGCTCTAAACCACTGAGCTACTATGGCCAACAGGCCGACATGTCATTAAATTCTCCAACTGACTCGTATATTTCCCGGTAGACCACTAGGGATTCTCATAAGTTATGAGACAAACAAATCTTAGCCTACACACGGCTAGTGTGGAAGAAATTACTATTTCCACCAGTTTTCCTAAAAAACATAATGGTTTAACTATGAAGCCTGGGTCTTAAGTACTTAAAGCATAGTAAGTCGCCACAAAAGGTGCGTGTATCATAACACAAGAGAACCCCTAGTAGTCTACCGGAAAATATACGAGTCAGTTCGAAAATTTAATGTCATGTCGGCATGTTGGCCACAGTAGCTCAGTGGTTTAGAGCAATCGCACGGAGAGCGGAAGATCCGCGGTTCAAATCCCGGCTATGGCATTGAATTTTTCAGTCTAGTTCTATTCATCATTTTACCTCCTACTTCATTACCAGAATATACATTTCCTTGTGATAACCGTTTTTCATTAACAGCTCCAAGAAGGAAGAGGATTTAATATATCTCCGTCTGTCGATGTGAATTCAGTGAAAACTAAACCAAACCCCCCTAAAAATTCTAAATTTAATCGCTAATTGCACTAAACATCATTTCGTTTGTCACTCAGGGTGTATAGTATTCTCCCCAGAGTGATAAACCGTAAACAGTAATATATTTAGTATCCATTAGCTCAATCACTGCCAGCTGGAATATCAGCAGATATATTTAGGTTTCTAAATAAATTTTTCTTTTAGAGTTATCTCTATAGCTTTTTAGTTGAGGCTGCTATGCAGTAGCAAATAGTTGCTACGCCACAGAATACTGATTGCATGTGCTTCGTTTCCTTGTTTCTTTTATATGTACAAAAAGGTTAGCTCAGATACACTGGTATACCTACAAGTTTAGGTGGGTCAGTTGGTTATTTTTTGCTACCTTTATTTATTTATTTATTTATTTATTTATTTATTTATTTATTTATTTATTTATTTATTTATTTATTTATTTATTTATTTATTTATTTATTTATTTATTTATTTATTTATTTATTTATTTATTTATTTATTTATTTATTTATTTATTTATTTATTTATTTATTTATTTATTTATTTATTTATTTATTTATTTATTTATTTATTTATTTATTTATTTATTTATTTATTTATTTATTTATTTATTTATTTATTTATTTATTTATTTATTTATTTATTTATTTATTTATTTATTTATTTATTTATTTATTTATTTATTTATTTATTTATTTATTTATTTATTTATTTATTTATTTATTTATTTATTTATTTATTTATTTATTTATTTATTTATTTATTTATTTATTTATTTATTTATTTATTTATTTATTTATTTATTTATTTATTTATTTATTTATTTATTTATTTATTTATTTATTTATTTATTTATTTATTTATTTATTTATTTATTTATTTATTTATTTATTTATTTATTTATTTATTTATTTATTTATTTATTTATTTATTTATTTATTTATTTATTTATTTATTTATTTATTTATTTATTTATTTATTTATTTATTTATTTATTTATTTATTTATTTATTTATTTATTTATTTATTTATTTATTTATTTATTTATTTATTTATTTATTTATTTATTTATTTATTTATTTATTTATTTATTTATTTATTTATTTATTTATTTATTTATTTATTTATTTATTTATTTATTTATTTATTTATTTATTTATTTATTTATTTATTTATTTATTTATTTATTTATTTATTTATTTATTTATTTATTTATTTATTTATTTATTTATTTATTTATTTATTTATTTATTTATTTATTTATTTATTTATTTATTTATTTATTTATTTATTTATTTATTTATTTATTTATTTATTTATTTATTTATTTATTTATTTATTTATTTATTTATTTATTTATTTATTTATTTATTTATTTATTTATTTATTTATTTATTTATTTATTTATTTATTTATTTATTTATTTATTTATTTATTTATTTATTTATTTATTTATTTATTTATTTTTGTTTGTAATTTACGTCCTCCAACGTTGTCATATCAGAGGATGAATGAAATGGGTGAAATGATGCTCAAAAGAGCCCGGGGTCCATAGAGCTTAGAGTTACACGACATTCGTCTTTCAGGATAAGGGATAAACCCCGAAAAAACCTTATCCACATAACTCACCCTGACCGAGATTCAAACTCGGGACCTCTTGAACGTGAGGCAGACATACTACCCCCACGCTACCGAGATGGGCGGTCAGCTGTTTAGGTGCCAGCCTACTGATTCCAAGGTCACGGATTCAAATTCGACCCAGAGCAAAGTTTTTAAGTGTGTAGTCCAGAGGAAGACAGCATCGAGAGTTGTGACGTATTTCAGAAGGAGCGAGGCCTGGAGTGCGCGGGACGTCAGACTAGAGCCTCCTTGTATAGTAGCCGCGTTCATTCTATCCCACGCGACAGCATAGCTTTCCCTTCTGACCACACTTCCTCACATGTAAGCAATTATGCGGGTCTTTCACGCTTAAAGATATGGGGTGGTCCTTCTCAATACGTTCACCAAGTTAAGGAGCTGTTGCAATATTTTTCTTGTATTCTCAGAATTGCATAAAACTAAATAAATCTCAGAGAACTGGAAATTATACTACAATTTGCGCAATGCACATTTCGTATTTCTACAATAAACACAATTAGAATGGTGCCTGGGATTCGAACCTTCCATTAGCTTAGACTGTGCAAACGTGCTTCTTATGTGTGTTAATCAAACTTATATTTACAGAAGTTACATAGTGTTTTACTTAGTTAGTTTTTAAAATTAATTAGTGTTTAATAGTTTTTGGCGTTTAGCACTTGCGTAATTTAATTAAGATGTGGAGACCGTGGGTATCGAACCTAACATGAATATGCTAACATGGATTTCCATTCATACTTGTAATATATACCTAACAGAATTTCTAACCTTTCTCGAGTTCTAAAACCTTTATGCCATATTAAATTATTATGCGGAATGTACGTGATTATTTATTTAAATTGTATTTAACAGAAGCCCCCCACCCTCCAGAAAAAATTAAATTGCTTAACTTTATTCAAAACTTGTAAACTTAGCAGACATACATGTAAAAAGCTTCCAGCGTTTAAATAGAGTAATACATTTTCCTTACTAGATTTTCTTTAATTCCTTGGTTCGTTTTTTGTGTAACTTTTGAGGTATTTACTGCTTTGTTAAATTAATTGAAATTCACCACCTGTAGCTGCCATAGAATATAGGAAAATGTTTTAGGATAAATCAGCTCACGATTGCAATAAACAAAGCTCTAACGTACAATCTTTGCTTATAAATTGTTATTAACTACCAGAATATTCAAAGTGCTTCTTTAATTTGCAAGTAAATATCCCTCTCAAATTCATGCACATTGATGCAATTTAACCCTTTTAAAATTGTAATGATATTTTACGAAGATTTCCTTGGATATTATGTTAATAATACGCATTTAGTTCTTCTGGGTAATATAAGTACTATACCATAACAGCATAGGTAATATATCTCTTTTCGGTTATGTTATAAAGCATTGTAACATTATGTATTATAATAGGATACATTAATTATTTAAAATTTATTTGAAAATATCAATAAGTAAACCAAATGACTAGTTCGTACAGTAAAATCAGTTTGAACTTTTTCCTTCAACATTTTATTTTAAACAACGGCAACCCTGGGTATTTTCAGCTCTAAACACGAGCCTAACATTCTTCACCCCTCCACCCCGGTAAGTGTAACCTAATATGTTTATGACATTGTGGTTAGGGGTGAGAACAGTTTTTCCTTACAAAGCGAAGCTTCTGGGAATGGTTTGAGCGCGGCTACTATACCAAGTTGCCTATATAAATGGCGCTGTGAGTATAGAATCTGAGGGTTCAGTAAGGTGTAGCGCACTCGAGTACAAAAATGTAGCTGCCACGTACCAAATGGAACTGCTAAATTAACAATGTGACGATTTATTGAAGGACAAATATACACACAACTAAGACTTGGCTGACTGTTACAAGAATGTCCTCCAAACCAGATTTTCGAGGTTGTATTCACTTGCCGCATGGACATTGTGTATGTTTGGCTCGACATATGTGCGTGAACGATTTTTTTCTGATATGAAATTAGCTAATTCCAACCCCCGAAGTACCTTGTCGTATCACAATCTAACATGCTGCCTTCGATTACAAATTTCCCAGACATTACGCCTTGACATTGATAAACTAGTTAAAGAAAAAACGAAATGGAAAGTGTCGGATAAGGTCCACGTAATTTTTTTCTGAATGAGTCTCCTCTAATTTTCAGAGAAATTTACATTATGTTTTATTTTATTTATTATTTAACATGCATCACCTTCAGCTAAACTACGAGTTGAAGATTTATGTATTTTCTCATAGCACAGAACCAAAATGTAATTGTTTATAAATTGTGACCAATTGTGTTATTACAGCAATCAGCATTAATATTACAACACTTAATATTTAAGTTGTACATATTATTAATACCCGATACGTTTCCTATCTTTTCTACACTGTTGGAACTCAAAAACATCAAACTATTTGAGCAGCAGAAATAAGCGTGGTGACGACACACGCTAACCTGCCTTTCGTTGGGGGGCATATTTGGTGGTTAGAGCTGACGGAGCAGCCGTCACACTGCCACTACCGGTCTTCCCCTTGTGTAGTCCCATGCTAGTAGACCTACTAACCGTAGAACTCCGGCGGGACCTTATTCCAGCATAGCGGTGACGTTGACGTGGTCCTGGCAATTCACATTGCCATTAACAAGTATGATATTTAATTTTATTCAGATAAAAATGCTGAAAACGAAATTAATGATTTCTTACACTGTTATTCGCCCCACCTTCAACTTCTCCAACATTATGAGTTACTTTCTAGCATGAGGTTTAATAACCAAAATGTTACTTCATGAGAAATTAACTTTCTTATCCTTAGAAGCTTTGCGCCGTCTGAAAATTCCGACACTTTAAATACCCAACGTCATTTCAATAGTACTTCTAATCTCCAGCTGTTACACAAAATGTTTTCAACACAGAAACAACAAACACCTCAAAGACTTACAAACAACAAATATCATACCAAAGCACAGCGAAATTAGGTTAATTATCAAGCAGTGGCTAAACTAAACCATGCAAGCGAAGCGAGACTGTGCTCTTTCCATTTGAGGATGTACTATCGTGCGAGTCTTAATTTTCCCGCTTAAGGGAAATGTTTATCTGCCCAAATACGGCCTGTAACATTGCGCGTGTTCAGGTTAGTGAGCTTCAAGTATTTCTGTTTCCATTCTTTGCCTACAGAGGCAGTCAGAAACGGTCAAAATCTGTTAAACAGAAGATCAAACTAATAGAAGTGAACCTCCCGTGCTATTTGTTTGCAACACGAAGTAATCGCAGTAATCGCAGTGAGGGTACACGAAACTAAATTATGAAAAATCGCGCACTCAAATGTTTACGTTGTCGGTTGTTACTACAGCTGTATTTTCATACCTGGATATGTTTCAATATCGCATAGTAACAGATGACTTACAAAAATAATTACGTGAGCCTTGAGAGTTGTGAATGAAGTTTCAAATTTGTTGCACTTTATAAAAGGTCACATAATCATCTCCTATCAACTGTAGCAATACAGTATTAGAACATACAATAATCAGCTGAACACCGAACAGTTAGACTGCTAACTGAAATACAGCACTTCATTTTATGTTTTTATGTAATAAAATGATCTCTATAATGGTTGGAGGTTCAAGAAGCTAATTATCTAAATAATAACACCTATAGCAATGCCAAACTACATAATCCAATTACTTTATTCGTTCTCCAGTTCTGAGTCCTGCAATGGATTTTCTGCCTGGCACATATTCATTACTTCTTTCTTTAAAGAATTGCCTCAGAAATTTATATGGCCTTTCAAGAAATTAACCATAGGATGTGCCATTTGAGAGGGGCATTTAAATTGTTTTAACAGTTATTAATTTCTTTTGATATTCTTTTTTCTTTTAAGTTTCGTCCTCCAAAGTTATTATATCGGACGATGAATGAATGTGATGAAATGTTACTCAAAAGAGACTACGGTCCACACAGCTTAGAGTTATCAGACATTCGCCTTTCAGGATAAGGAAAAACCCCGGAAAAACGTTATCCTGGAAACCCACCTTGTCCAAGATTCGAACTCGGGACCTATTGAGCTTAAGGCAGATACGCTACGAACTACTGTACCAAAGCGAACTCCTATTTATTAGCATAATTTGGTTATATTCGCATTTACTTAATTAACGAGTAATTCAATTGAATCAAGTACAAAGGTTCTATAGCATATCACTAGTTCCAACATTGTACATGTAACAATACTTAAAATTGATGTAACATCGGTAATTTAATTTCAAAGAAGCTTTAACGAAACATTCTTTGTAAGATTACATATATCGGTAAATAATTTTAACGATATAAATAATATGAGTAAAATTCTTCATTAGACAGTTTAACATAAAACTGTAGCTATTGTTAAATCATATAAATTGATGTGAATAACATATTTAATAAACGGGAATAATTTAAAAATAAACTTTAACACAAGGCTCTGTAAAACACTGAAGTGATTTTGAAGCATTTAGTAACACGAGTAATTCAATGTATTACAATGAAACTGTAGCATACCATTATACCATTGAAGCTATTTATCAATCATAATACAAGTTACAATATTAATAAGTTTAGTTGCTCCAAGGAAACCAAAAGCAAGATTGGGTATTTGCCCTAGAGTGAGTAAGAACCTTTTGGAAAGAACCTCAAACAGGTAATGAAATACACAAGCAAAATCATAAAAAAAAAAAACAGTCAAATCAATGTAACCACAGGAATTATACTCAGGGCAAGAACTTAAGACACCGAACCTGGTAAGTTTCCTACTCCGAGACCATATATTTAGGTTTGTTTACTGGGAACTGCGGTTGAGAGAAGGACGTTTGTAGAGCACGCTACACCTGATTGCGACCTTGGGTACACAGTCAATCGACGACAACAAATAGAGGTTCTTGACTAAGCGCGTATATATGAATAACATGAGAAAGTCCCTAAGCTCATTCATTCTCTCTTATGTGAACAGGTTACACAGGCCTATTGAAATAATACTGGTTAAAGTTTAACCAAAGTCATTAATTTCATTGCAATGTACAACTGCGTACTTTCGTAAATCCTCAAATCTGTAACTTGTTCTGTTGTCTGATAAAATATATTTGTATTGAGAGAATGTCCTCTCTACATCCCATGATGTGATTGGAGCATATTTAAAGGACTTTATATTTGAATCTGTGTTGCTATTTAAACTATTTCGCACTTCGCACAGTTTCGAATATTATGCATTGCTTTTAAGAGCACGTTGCAGCTTCGTTTAACACAATTACTATTAATATCATCAGGGACTTCGTTTATTAGTTCACAAACTTTTTCCAACGCACCTAAAGCAGCACATATTTCAATATTTCAAGTCTCACCTCATGGATGTTACCCTGCGCATCTACACCGACTACGTCTCATCGATTCCCCTGTATGTCCTGATGACCCAGGCGAGCCGCTGACCTCAATCATCCCCTGTTCAGTTGCTCTCGCTACCGAGCCCACCGTTCTTCCTTCCTCCGCCGCCTACTTCAGCAGTCTGTTCCTTTTCCCGCTAGCGTCAACACCATATTACAGTTATGCAACAAACCTGTATACCAAGTTCTTCTACAATTTCTTAAAGAAAGTGATCTACAGATCTAGTCTCCTCCCATCCTCTTAAACTTCCTTACATTATTTTTCTTAATTTTCCCTACGATGGCCATATGGGATTTTACCGAAGGCCAAAAAAAAAAAAAAAAAAAAAAAAAAAAAAAGTCTCACCTCAGACCCTCCCTCGGAACGTGATTGTACATCAGGACAGCGGTGGATCGCGAGGTTTCATAGGCCAGTGTCTCGCAACCTGCAGTCGCCTCGTTCCAATGCTTTGGTGTCCAAAGTTCCTGACCTAATTATAACATACCATAGTATTAGGTACGAAGAATCACTGCTTTTATGAAAACTATTGTTAAGAATATTAACTAGTAGACATCCAAACACTGTAAACATTATACATTATTACTACAAATTATAATAATACCCTGTACTTTTACATTGATTATAGGTTATAAAAGTGAGTGTTAAGTGCAATGTTTAGTGTATTATTCTGTATCATCTTCATTATAGTCACTGTTCTTTTGTAAATGTTTCTTGAATTGATGAACTACGAGAGCTGATTCCACTATCACCCACACACTCAAACATAATATTACAGAGGACAATTTACAAAATTTTTCGTACCACTCCAAGATTAAGTCTAGAGCTCTTCATAGAAACCTGCTCCATAAAATGATCCATTTAGTATAGGAAAAGAAATTTCATTTGAAAGATTGCAGATATCTGTCCATTGATGTAGCAATGCAGGCTTTTAGGGAATTTATAAAGGTGCATGATTAAAAATTTGCTTGCTATTCCTATAAGCTCATAATAGCTACATCACAACTTCAGCAACTTTTCAACGTAACTTACTACTTTAGTGATCTTGTTAAGAGTAAACCGACATGCATGTTGAAGTATCCTGAAAATAACTTTAACAAGAGAGATCTTGAATAATAAATTAATGAACGATAATGGGGCCCGGCAGAAAGTAATTTCATTGAAACGCATGCCTTCTTTAAGGCCCATTGACAACAATGCCATTTTTAAACTGACGCAAAAGGAGCATAAAAACGTCAGGTGTAAAGAGTATTTGTACGCCTCTGTAGCGTATCTGCATCACGTTCAAGAGGTCCCGAGGTCAAGTCTCAGACAGAATGAGTTATCCCGATGAGGATATTTTCCGGTGTTTTCCTTATCCTTAAGTAAGAATGTCTGATAGCTCTAAGATCTATGGTCGCTGGAGTCATTTGAGCATCATTTAATCACTAATAAAGATCAAATATTCCTTATAAAACTATTTTCTTCCTGAAGTAATTGCTTCAGAAACATTCTGATTAAACTGACAGACTACAGCTTTGGAACTTCCAAAGTTACCATCTACCATATCATTAAAAGTTGTAGCTACATAACATACAAAATAAACTAAAAATCATATCAGAGGAGAATGACATGGAATATGGCATACTGTTATAGGTAATATTTTGACCTCTGCACTATGGAATATCTATATCGCTGTAGGAGTTTCTCCTTTTGCAGATTTCTATGTTGTTATCACATATAAGGTATGGCATTTAATCAGATCCAAGAGAAGTTCCCAATTGTTATATACTTATAATTAAAATTCTTGAATAGTCACTTTAAAAAATTAAATATCTCCCCATACTCACATTAAGATCTGAAAAAAGATATATGTTCTGGTTCACCCTTAGCAAACACAAATAGAGTCAGATTTCTTTCAGTAAGACAGGCTAGGAACATAAAAATTAACAGAAAAGATAAAAAGCCTTACACCTTTCTGATAATAACGGAATCAAGTAATGAATTACAGCTAACCCAAAAATTAAAATACAATAAAATTAAATCTGATGTCGTATCATATGAATATGTTTGGACTAAGGCATGCAAAACCCTAATAAAGCATAACTGGAATTAGAAGATCAACCAGCTAATACTAAAATATGAAGTCCTATACATAATACAAAGAGAACACTTAAATTAAAAGTATTTAAACTCTCATATAAGTTACTATTATTCATAAGGTTCATAATAAGAAATTAAAATAAGGGGCACACATAAGATAATAAATAATTTGAAGTTAAAGGATTCATATATTTACGAAATAACATAAACATCATTACAAGGTTTGGGCGTCGGGGTAGCGTAGTGGTTTCGTTCGCGGCTCCTGTGCAAAGGGACACGAGTTCGATTCCCAGCTCTGCAGCTGGCAATTTTAAGTCTGCTCTACCCTGCCCTTCACCTCTGTATGACACATGTAAAGTACCCCCTATACCCAACGGGTTCGGAGTCTACGGTGTAAGCTGTGGTTCCTCCCGGGTTTGATCCCAGGCGCCCGCAAAGTGGAATCTGTGGTGGGCGACATGGTGCTGGAGTGGGTTTTCTCCGGGTCCTTCGGTTTCCCCCACCATCATTTTACCAATTGTTCCATCCTTCATCCATCTCAGGCGTTGGGCCGACCCCCCTGAATCCTGATTTCATCTCACAGGTCAGATGCTTCGGCTCCCTCGGCGCCAGCTAACGTCGGCATTGACCAGAGAGGGTGGGACAACAAACCATTTACTTAATCTCATTGCATATATAGATTATATCATATTCTTGTCTTGGCCTCCTTGATTTTGACAGTTATTTTGACATTTCAGCTGCTTCTTATCAGTTGTATTCATTTTCCTGCCAAAAATTGCTTATTTCCATTAAAGTGACTTTATTTGTGAAGGAATACAGAAAGCTGAAGTAAAATAAAACCTAGTTGATTAAAGTTTAGCAATATCGTGATATAAGTAATTTTTTCCTCCCTTCCTTACCAATGCTGGTGCTAGGATTCGCGAGGGAGCCGAAGCATTTGACCTGGGATACCAGGGTTGAGGCTTCGGCTTGGTATGATAACGAGATGAATCATGGAGCAATTGGTGGAATGATGATGGGGATACCGGAGGAACCGAAGGAAAAGCACTCAAGCGCCATGTTGTCCACCATAAATCCCACTTTGCACTTGCATGGGATAGAATTCGGGCAGCCTAGATGAGAACCAAGCCGTCTAACCACTCAGCCATGGCGCAACCATGTAAGTAAATGTATAAATAAATACATTGTAGGACTTTCTTTGTACGTTTTATGCATTTAGATAGTATGATACTATATATATATAGTAACTTATATGAGGTTCACCTATGAAAGTTAACGTGTACTTTCATTGACGATTATTGGTTCAGAAGTTCAAAGGTTAATATGATTAATAAAAGAAGATGTTAACCATCCAGACAACTTCTGCTATATCTGCGGTAAAATTTGCATCACATAACCAGCGTAATTTTGTCTCTTATCTTCGAAAGGTACAGTAACGTGTTACCTTAAAATATTTCAGTCTGATTACAAACGATAAAAGTTGTATAATAAAATATAACAGAAATAAATACCTTTGTAGACCTTTGTAATTAGTGGGATATCTTTCAAATGTGTAATGCTTTTGTTTGTCGAAAATAAAAGAAGGTACATTCAAGATATTCTTTGGATACAATCAAGCCATCTCCTGAGTTGGTGTTTACTTTACTGCAAACAGTCTTTTGTTCAGAGATGCGAGTGTTGCTAGTGTTTTGTTTATTTTTTGTGTTATTTTAATTTGAAGTTTACAGTATTTCTTATTTACTAATGTATTTATGGTGGGAGTGATGTACGCTCCCGAAAAGTCAATTTCTAATCTAATTTCTATTTAGCTGGCTTGTTTCTTAAAACTATCTTTATATATTCGTTGCCAGGAACGCTTTAGGTCTTATTTTATAAAAGAAAGTATATGTGTTCCGTGAAAGCTTGCGTGTGTACTCTTATATTTTGTTAATTACCCGGTCCATTATCTCTTCTGGACGTTAATCTCTGTGGTCAAATATTGGTAGTATTAAACTACGTAAGGAATTAAATTATTGTCCAATGTTCGAAAGGTATACCATCATGGTAATAAAAAAAATCAGTCTTGATAACAAACGATAAACGTTATTTAATAAAATATCTTAAGTGAAATAGCTTTGAAGACTTTGGCAAGGAGTGAAATATACTTCTACTTTATAATGTTTTTATTCATCGAAAATAAAAGATGTATCTGTTTCGTGAATATTTGCGAGTTTACTTTTATGTTTCGTTAATAACACGACCCATATCACTTCAGGCTTTTAGACCTTCTTTGAACTTAAATATTTCAAAACCTAAATGAGGCAAATGAGTTCAGACGTTCACGAGCTTTTGCGAGACTAACAAACGTCAATTCATATATATAGACCCACACATACACACACGTACACACACACATTACATAAATTATATACACATACATTATATATTGGGAAGAGAAAACCATAAATACTTTTAGCTCATGCTACAGGACTGAAGGAGACATACGAATCCATGGTGATCCTCCTACGGGTAATATACTTCACAACATTTAAGTTTCGCGTTTTTAGATATCTTAAGGTTGTATCACTTTTACTTGGTCTACAGTTAGGCTAAACTGAAAACACGTGCTCCTTTTGTTTGTATGATAGCCGTGATGATAATAATAACTTTAAGGTTCAACCCTGGCCAGCAAGAATTGAACCTGCTGGTGGAAAAGACAATGTGAAGTACGAGGCGCTTTTATATCCACCGAAGCTATTTCCTCCACTTTTTATACAAACATTTGGCTACTAAAAGCTTTGTGAAAGCTATGAAACATAATGGTGATGGTTTTAAGTATCTAAAGAAGTTTGGGAGAGTAAAAAGTGATGCGAAATAAAAGGAGATAATCTTAATTAGTGGACCAGGGATGCGACAGTTGATGCCTGTCACTACGCTCAGAACCAAGCCCTGCTATTTAAGATAGGAAGTTCCAGTGCCGCATAAAGGTTCGCGAAACGGGCGGGGGTGAAAGGTACATCTCGAGCGCTGCATGCACGCTTACAACCGGATGCGAATTCCATTGTGTCAATACAATTATTTTGGCTGCCGTGTTGCATACTAACTAATATAAAACATAACGTCTGTTTAGTTCAAAATTTAATAGCTATTGTTTTATTTTGCTGCTTATGAAGTCATTTCCGTAATATTATTGGCCTATTTTGCACGTTATTCGAGCTCAACGTACGACATGAATAAGCACTACGTTGGCTAACCTGGATATATTTGAGCGAAATTTTTAAGCTTTAACGGTATCGAAGCCAAGAGAAACTAAATCTGAATAAAATGCTCATCGATATGTGAAATTGTAAAGAATTGCGATGCCTGCGAGGACGTATGGGAAGCAAGAAGAAGGAGAATGGATTTTCACAAAACCTATTGGTAAATAAGATTTAGCATGCAGCTAAACACCGAAATTTAATATCATGATATATCCTGAATTGTGCGTTCATACACATTCATGTATAGCTAAATTCTTTACATTTATGTAGCACTTTATACTGGATAAAGGATGTTTCACATACAAAATCATTAGTTTCATTTACCTTTTTACTTTGTTATTGCAAAAATGAGGTTTTCTGTTTCTTCTTCTTCTTCTTCTTCTTCTTCTTCTTCTTCTTCTTCTTCTTCTTCTTCTTCTTCTTCTTCTTCTTCTTCTTCTTCTTCTTCTTCTTCTTCTTCTTCTTCTTCTTCTTCTTCTTCTTCTTCTTCTTCTTCTTCTTCTTCTTCTTCTTCTTCTTCTTCTTCTTCTTCTTCTTCTTCTTCTTCTTCTTCTTCTTCTTCTTCTTCTTCTTCTTCTTCTTCTTCTTCTTCTTCTTCTTCTTCTTCTTCTTCTTCTTCTTCTTCTTCTTCTTCTTCTTCTTCTTCTTCTTCTTCTTCTTCTTCTTCTTCTTCTTCTTCTTCTTCTTCTTCTTCTTCTTCTTCTTCTTCTTCTTCTTCTTCTTCTTCTTCTTCTTCTTCTTCTTCTTCTTCTTCTTCTTCTTCTTCTTCTTCTTCTTCTTCTTCTTCTTCTTCTTCTTCTTCTTCTTCTTCTTCTTCTTCTTCTTCTTCTTCTTCTTCTTCTTCTTCTTCTTCTTCTTCTTCTTCTTCTTCTTCTTCTTCTTCTTCTTCTTCTTCTTCTTCTTCTTCTTCTTCTTCTTCTTCTTCTTCTTATTATTATTATTATTATTATTATTATTATTATTATTATTATTATTATTATTATTATTATTATTATTATTATTATTATTATTATTATTATTATTATTATTATTATTATTAATATTATTATTATTATTATTATTATTATTATTATTATTATTATTATTATTATTATTATTATTATTATTATTACTATTATTATTATTATTATTATTATTATTATTATTATTATTATTATTATTATTATTATTATTATTATTATTATTATTATTATTATTATTATTATTATTATTATTATTATTATTATTATTATTATTATTATTATTATTATTATTATTATTATTATTATTATTATTATTATTATTATTATTATTATTATTATTATTATTATTATTATTATTATTATTATTATTATTATTATTATTATTATTATTATTATTATTATTATTATTATTATTATTATTATTATTATTATTATTATTATTATTATTATTATTATTTTTTTTTTTTTTTTTTTTCGTCTTTCAGGTGTCATCATGTGAAGCTACCAGGAATACGATGGCAGAAACCGAAGGTGCAGTATTATTGGATATTGTGTATATTTCTTGTTTTGTTGGTGTGCAGTGATCTTCAGGAACATTAGTAATGTAGCACAAATATTTCTTTCCCGTGTATGCACCAATTTAATGTGGCATATCAAATATTACTTTAAGTTTAAGTTTCATTTCACATCAGTGGAAAAATTAATTATAGCTTTGAGGAATACAATGAGCAACGTATTCTAAATTTTTGGGAAAAGTTGAAGTTATTTTAGGCAGTTGATTGGGTATATTAGCTTTTGTGTTATTCATTTTATATTTACAATATTTGAGTCATATATAGGTCCATGTCAAGTAAGCAAAATCCAGTTTAAATTACTGCAGAAATAGCTGTTAATAATCAGATATACCAAAACTTTGGTTGCGGACTTGTACAAAATTCAATTCTCTTTGATTTCTGTAGAATTTCTTTGTTGATAATTGGCAGCATCTGTGTTCACATATGATCTTGGCGGCTTAAATTAAAACCTTTGGGCGAGTTGCTTAAAATGAATTTTATAAACTTTTTATTTAAATTTCAATGATAAATATTTTGAAGAATTAGGTTCTCTTATTCTTACTCATCAGTGTATACCTACATCATTGATAAAGAATACCACAGCTTTTAGCAGCAATTAGAAATATGATCTGAGATACCATGAACCCAGTCTGTTCTATGTTGTTTAATGTAGTAATCACTATGTAATAATATTGTACACACTACACTAAATTATGTACCTGAATAACCATCTAAGAAGAGATCTGGTGGGATTATATTTGATTTGAGAAATATTTACACGTTTTTAAGTGTGATTGTACACTGCAAGAGATTATTAAAATGGCATTGTGTCATCATCATTATAAGCCACTTTTACTTTTATTTCTAGTATTCCACTTATTCTTAAAACATGTACATTGTCAACTGTAGCTAGAATTTAAAGACAGTGTTGCTTTGATCTCAACTTAGTAAAGCTTCACAATAAATAATAGGTTATTAATCCTCTTCCTTGTTAACATTATATATAAACAGTGCCTAGCACTTGTTCTTCTGTAATGTAGGGTTACCACGTCTTAAGGATGACCTTGAGTACACTTGACATTAAAGGCACATATTGTTGAGCACCTCAAATATCGCAACAGAATTTGGACAAATGAGTTTCGAGAAATGTCAAGTTACAGTGAAATTTGCACGACATAGATTTATTATTCTGTGGTAGATCTGTAATCAACATGTAGTTGCCATCGTTTATTTGGTACACAATTTCTGTAATGCTAACAATGTTAAGCGTGATGTAACTTTACTAGCTTGACCCACAGAAGTGTTACATGTGACATGAAACTGGCACTGTTAGGTATCCTCTCATTGTTGTAAGTTGGGATGAGAACCTCAATCTTCAGCATGGAAAACAGATGCTTAACCTAATATATGAGCCATCCGTTACATGCAGTGATGCGAAGCCACATTATAATTATGAAAAGTAGATAAAACTGCACATTATTTTGCTATATAATTCACTTATTGTTTCTTTCTGGTAAACACATAAGGGAATTATGTACTGCCAAAAGAAATAATGGTTAAATGTGTAAGCTATTAATTTTCACAACTAAATTATTTTCTCTTAACTTAAACACACAGTTCCATTACTTCCACTGCATAAGTAAAACTACAAATAGAATTAATAGTTCGGAGTGTAATCCTTCATTCAGTTATTTGACATACATTCAGATGTATGTCAGCGTCTGTTAGGTGTACATTATGCAGAGGGCTCCATTTGACATCTTAATCAGAAAGTACCTTGCTTAGTCTTACAAAGTTAAGGTAAGCGTTTTTCCAACTAATTGCTGTGCACATTAAGCAAATAATACTTTACAATCAGATAACTACATGAAATATTCTCTTATTGGAAGGTACACTGTGCATTAAATTTTATTTTTAAAACTGCACATTTTCTATTTCTTCAGCAGTCATTACTGTGCTTATACATGACATTGAAGCATTTAAAAATTCAACGCTGTGTTGCAAAGACAAAGTTAAGCTTAGAACAATTTTGAATGAATGATACAGCTTTAAGGTGATTATTAGTTTTCATAATTTATTCTGAACTTGTACATGCTAATTCAACCAAAGTGACTAGAAGTATATAAAATGGTGCCATTTATGATATTTATGTCAACAGCTGCTGACACTGACTCATGTACTAATTTGATATTATTAATGCCAATCACAAATTTAAAGTTTTCTCTGAATATACTTTTGTATACTTCTGCTGAAAATAACGTATGTATTATAGAGCTTTTAAATATATATGTATATATACATTTATTTAGTTGATTTTTGTCTTTTTTGCATTTTTATTCCAGGGAACTTTTCAACATTCTGTGTACAAAGAAATTACAATACGCATTATCTAACAATATCCTTTCCTGTTTTCTTGTATCCACAGAATCGTAATTTTAGTTTTAAGTTAGCTTTCTTGTAATTATTACACTAACAAGCTTGAGGGAAAGGGAATACAGATGTGTTGTACATCCTCAACGGCATCTTGAGGAATCTCACTCTCTCCTTTCTTAACGTTCTATTTGTTTTTAAAGACAAAATTGTTAATTTGCAACAGGAATATTAAAGATATATCACTTTGTGGAAGTCATAATTATTCATATTGAACAGGAAAATTTCAAGTTGACAACCTTTCAAACCTCACGATGTATGTTGTACATATTATTATTTCCGATACGTCTCCTCTACGCTGTCTCAACCCGAACACATAAAACTGCTTCCTTCCTCTTGGTCATTCGAAATGAGCCGAGGCTAACGAAAGAGACAGGCTATGGTGCGTTTGAATCAGCTGATAACAGCAGTCCTAACCTGTACAGTATAGGCTTTGAACTGTATGTCGTTCGTGTGGTCTGTGTGATATTACGTTTGTTTTACTTTTTTAACTAGTGAAATTAATAATATTTAGTGGTTCAGGTTAGTGAAAAAGTGTTATATTATCATGTAGTTAACACATATTCCAGTTTGTTCGTAAATTTTATGTATTTAGTAGTGTTTTCAAGTAGGCTGTAAGTTAACCTCTGGGAACGTTCTAACGGCTTCGATGCCATATTGCATCTTCTCATTTGAATCTAGATTGAAGCATTTATTTTAGTAAATTCTGCTTATTCTTTTATTATACGTGTGATATTACATAGTTCTATCTTTGTTTAAACGTACAGAAAAATTATCTCCATTATTAAACAAAATAATAACTTCTGTGTTCAACCACATGGTGGATACAAGTTAATGTTACTATTACTATTTTCCTTTTTAGGTACTCAGAGTTGTAAAAGATGCCTCGACGTTGTAGTGTCTTTGGGTGTAGATCAAATTATGACACAGAAAGTGAAAAAACTACAACATTTTCACTACCAAGAGACGAAAATCTTCGTAAGATCTGGCTACGGCATATTCCGACGGATTTTTCAAAATTAAAAAATCCTTTTGTGTGCATAAAGCATTTTGAGGAGTCGTGTGTTATAAGAATAGACAGGATTTCTACTTCAAAGGGAGAGTTGATAGAATATGAAAGAAAAATCCCTAAACTCACAGAAAATGCTGTACCAACAATATTTCCTAATACACCCTCTTACTGTTCTAAAACGATTCCCAAAATAAAACGTCTTGCTGATAAAGAAGACGAAAATTTGGTCCAGGCATTTCGAGACAGTATTCAATCAAATAAACAGCATGTGGAAAGGGATTTAATAAATAATGTAGATAGCATTATTTCTTTTGTAGATATAAGAAAACTCAATTCCAGTAAGGCTAATTGGACAGTAATTAAGGACGAGGGAACAATTTATATTTGTTTAATGGGTATAAACAATGGCACACCTTGTGTCATTTCTTTTATAACAGTCAAAGATGATTTAACTTATACTGTTGTATTGGACAACGTTTGCATCAATGCTTCTAGTACTAATAATGTGAAAAAATTGAATTCATTAAATGTTTTGGATAGTATTATGACACAAATTGAAAATGGTGAAATATTACCCACAGTTAGAGATAAAATAGAATCTGCTATCCAGCTGCTACAGTCTCTACCATACCATGATGAGAATGAGCATATGAAGTTTATTGTAGAGCAATTAAATCTGTCACAGACTCCAAAGAATAACAGGCGTTATGGCAACAAATGCATGATTCTTGCTTCCACTCTGTATGTCCATTCATCATCTGCCTACAATGCACTAAGAAAATGCGATATGTTGATTTTGCCACACCCACGTACACTGCAGAAACTAATTTCATTCTATGAATTGTCCTTGGAAAGTAGTTCTTACTTGGAAAACAGATTTAAACATTTAAAAAGTCATGAACACTTAGTATTCTCGTGATGGATGAAATATATATTCAGCCACAACTGTCATTTAAAGGAGGTGCTATTTATGGCAGTAGTGCAACTGATCCTCAGAAATGTGCAAAAACTGCTCAAGTCTTCATGATATCCTCACTACTTTTTAAATATGTTGATGTCGTTTCCATTATACCAGTTATCAATTTAACAAGTGAACAGCTGAAGACATACATTATAGAAGTTCTGGGTATGTTGGAAAGAATTGGTTTTACAGTTATTAGTTTAATTGCAGACAATAATATTGTGAACAGAAAAGCATATGAACTTATGACCCCAAATAAAATTTTGCAGCCTACCATTACTCACCCACTAGACTCATCAAGAAGGCTTTTCTTTATATTTGACACCGTCCACATTTTAAAATGTATCAGAAATAATTGGGAGACCAAAAGAAATGCAAATAAGACCTTATATTTTTCTGATTTCAATCATCACTCCAATATACTTTCAGCTCAATACAGGCACTTAGAGTTGATGTATGAAAAAGAAAAGAAAAACCTAGTTAAGTATGGGCACACACTTTCCACCAAAGTGTTATATCCATCGTCAATTCAGAAGCAGAATGTGAGCTTGACATTGAAAATTTTCAATGACAATAACATTGTGGCCTTGAAACATGTCACAAAAGATCTTGGTGTTTCTGAAAATATTGATGAGACTGCAGATTTCTTAAATATCATTGTTAACTGGTGGAAAATAGTTAATGTTAAAAGTGTGTTCGAAGGGAAACGATTCAATGATCCATACAGAGAGGCCATTAAAAGCCAAAGAGATATGCAATTTGAATTTCTAAGTAAAATGTGTCATTGGCTAAAAATTTGGAGGTTGTCTGTTCCATCAGTAAATGCTTTAACTCCGCAGACATTTCAGTCCTTGATTACTACGCTGGAATCTTTCCTGGAAATCATTCCATATCTATTTGAGAAATACAACATAGATTACATTTTGCTAAGCAAATTTCAGAGTGATAATTTGGAGGGTCGTTTTGGATCATACAGACAGCTAAGTGGTGCAAATTACTATATAACTTACTTACAGGTATTGGAAAATGAGAGGAAATTAAGATTTAAAAATACTGTGTTGTTTGCTGCTCATAATGGTAGTGTAAATTTGAAAGAACTGTTACCTACCCAACAAAATTATGATAATGATATTGACCTGAATGGTTTTTCTGATATTTTGGATGAAGAGTTTGAAATGCAAGTAATTCCTAATGATACAGTGCCAATACTGACATATTTGGGGGGATTTGCATCTAGACAAGTGCTACGTAAATCTAAGTGTAATATATGCAGTTCATGGCTCCAATTAAATAAACAAGTGGAAGTGGATTCTTCATATGACTTTGTAAAGGACTTGGACAGAGGAAAATTAACATTACCCACAGACAAAGTGATATTCACTGTTGGTTTGGCATGGCATACAATGTCATTATTTACAAGAGACTCAAAATTTCTTAACCTCTGGGAAACAGCTCTCTGTAGTTCAGAAAATTTGTAAAATTAAACTTCTGAGATCAGATGTACACAATACTGGTACTGAATGTAAATGTTTACATAAGAAGACCCTATTTGAGAAACTGGATAGTGTTGCTCTTTGTGTTAACAAAATATTGATTAGTAATTTTGTGAAAATGACCAATGAGAAATCTTGTGATTCAGACACTACAAGAAAAGTGAAAAAACTGAAAACATAAATTTTGGCATTATTTGTGATGATAAGACTTGTTCCATAAACTGTTTTGATGGATTACATTACATTCTGTACTTTGTATATACTCAGTGTATATATCAGTATTAAACCTGTGGATTTATCACTAATATCTGTAAAAATAATTATGCTAAAGTATGGAGTTTGACAGAATACAAGGATCACCTCATTCGTTTGGTACGTATAAATATCTTCATATAGTGGTGTAATTGCATATAACTCTCATTTGTTTATTTCATTACCTCACCTTTTTTTCTAGGTATTATCCTAACATTTTACATTCATAGTTCCTGATTCGATAAACAATTAAACTGAAATTATTGTGCGAGAAATATAAGTAATTTTTTTAGGAAAAAGGGATTCAAAATGTCTTCTGAAAACTTTATTTGAAGGTGAGCGATATACTGTATCTTATCATTTATACATTATTTCTTTATTCTTTAAAGTATTATGTTTATAGATCTAAAAAGTATAATAACATAAGTGGTATATATTATAAATACGTAAGTAATTATAAGAAACGTAATATAGCTTAGTAGTACGAGTATACCAAAAATCAGTTCCGAGACATAAAATCCCTTCTAATATAATATTGCTTGTATAATTATGTTAATTAAAGTATAATTGTCTAGAATGATGAACATATGTGAAATACTGTTTATTCATAATCATTCAGTTCACTAACAAAACAATGTAACTTCTGCGCTACGCTGTCCACTCTCTCAGACTGCCTGTGTGACGTCACACGAAAGTTTTCCTGTCGCGCCGAAGCCTATCTCTTTCGTTAGCCTCGGAAATGAGCGCGGTGATGTCACACGCTAACCTGCCCTTCGTTCGGGTACATATTTGGCAGTTAGAGCTGACGGAGCTGACGTCAAACCGCCACTACCTGTCTTCCCCTGGTCCAGTCCCATGCTAGTACTGTCCTCCACAGGAGAGATAATCTCCGTGGCCTGAGACGCAGGGGGGTTGGCGAAGGGTCCCACACCCTCCCTGGACAGATTTATGACACACAATGTCAAGACAGTTACAGACCATTCAAAAACATTCTCAAAGCTTCTACTTTTGTGAATTAATCTTCTCGGTTTTAGTGTACAGAGTGAATAGGCCGCATGCTTTTTAGCGTTCTGCTCCTTGTGTAGCAGATGATCTCTGCCAAACACATTCGCTGTCCTTGTCCCACTGTGTAAGGCAGCACATACCTTTCAGGAAACTCCCTATGTGATATTATCTAAAAAGAATGAGAATACAGAGGAGCTAAACAGATGTAACATTTATACAGGGTGTTAGAATAGCTTTGGAGAATTTAGGTATGGGTAATGGAAAAGTAATGAGAGATTGTTAATATAATAGAGGTTGTTAATACTAAAATGATATTATGATGAATTTTTATTTTTATTTCAGTTGTATATTAAAATGTTGAAGTAAATTTGCAAGTTACATTAAAAGTCAAATTTTAATATATTTGGTTTATATTGTCACCGATCGCACTGTTACAACCGGGGCGGCCGCCGTGCTTTAAAGAGGCAGACAGGAAACGCGGAGATTAAAGCTTGCCGCAACAGATAAAGAGACAGATGGAGGCCTGCAAATTTAGATTTATTTTTTGTTACACAGCATTCGATTAATGTGTGTAGGCATGAGTAGAGGTACATAAAGACGCCGCGACTCTCGTAATCGGAGCTGATAATCGTGGGCCTGCAGCTGTGATTTGAAAGTGAACTCTTTTATTGGTGGCCGAGTGGCAGACGACTTTGAAGGGTAAATATGTGTATGCCAGGTAATTCGGCTGGCCAGGGTTGTGCAAAAAGTGTCTTTCTGTTTAAATAAACAGCATTTTGAAATTACATAACCTGGACCTTTAATTTACGAACCCACAAAGTCACAATATACTTATACCTAATGTGAACGTAAAGAATTAATTTAAGATATTGCTCGCCTGCTTATTAGAAGATGATTTCTTTGTCGTATTTCGGAGAGCCAACCTGTCCACTGAAGGTATTTTGAAGGGCTGCAGTATTTGTACTGTTCATAGCGTATTCATTAGTCATTTAATTGACGGCTGGTATGAATTGTTCGAATAGATAATTCCTGTTTATATTCAATTAAGTTCAACTAAGATTTTAAATAAAGATACAAGTATTGTTAAGGGACTTGTAGCCGCTATCGTGTAATATATTTTTTAATGCAGCAATTAAAAATTAATTTTCAATTATTATGTAATTTGTTTAATTGGGCTGTTTAAAGATAAAATTAACACTTCCTTGAATTTAATATTATAATTAATGGTATGAACTGTGTTAGAGATTAGATGATTAGATAACCTTAGGCATAATAGCTTAATTCCTTTTGAGAGTTCATATTTAATAAAGGGATTATGACTTCAATGTTGTATTAAGATTCGTTTTGGGTATAGATTTTCAATAACTATGTATGCTGGTCTTTGAAAATCTTACATGATGTGAAATTAAATAAGTGTGAATCAGTTTGGCTTCTGCGTTTAGGTTTATTGAATATCTTATTACAAGAGGACCATATATTTAAAATACTTTTATAGTAATTGAACATTATATTGGCAGAATTAACTGCAGTGAATATACATTATGTAAATATAATTAATTAAGAAATAAATGTCTGGGTAAGAATTATTTATATCAGTAGTATTTATTTTATTTATTTTTGCTAAATTTAGAGTAACCTTTTTACTTTATTAGAGCAAAAGCTGTTTGTTTTTACTAATTTACATAAGTAACCTAAAAAAGTAGGCGTTGCAGAGATTTTAAAACTTTTAATGATGTTACCATGTTATTTTTAAGCATATAAATCCTTTAATGTGAGATTACTTATTATGAAACTACATGTGTTCCAATTTTCCTGGTTTACTATCATTAACTTTATGAATAATAATAATAACTTACATGAGAGGTCAAATACTACTGATTTCGTGTACACTTTCTAGTACACATTAGTAAATGAACTCATACTTCAGTATTAGATGCCTGATCTTGTATGCTTTATTAGGGAGTTTATATTTAGCAGTCCAAATTGTGTATATGAAGCCATTAACTTTAAGTTTATTTTCTTTTAATGTTTTGGTTAGATGTTATTCATTATTTAATTTCTTTATATTCAGAAAGAAGTATGACTTTTATTGTTGTGTTTACCTATCTGTAGTGTTTACTTTGTATCATGTCTTGTTGAAAGATATCTGAGTCTACTTGTATTTGAAGAGAGTGAATCAGAACCTTTTCAGGTTTTTGTGGAAGTTTGGGAGAGGAGGTTTAATTTTTTAAAGTAAACATTAAAAAATGTTAATTGTTACATATTAGTAGATAAGTGTTCTTGGATCTACTGAAATTTATTTAGATAATTTTTACTTTAAATGAAACTTTATTGCTTTTTTATACTTATGAGTTTGAGGTATCTCACAATGGGTTCAGTAATGTAAATTGGTTTACTTAGCATGGAAGGGATTCTTATTATTTTATTTAGTTGTTTTTTTAAGACTAACAGTTTCTACTTCAAGATTTACTTAAGAAAATAGGTTAATAAGCGATTTTACACATTTCTTTATGATCTCAAGATAAGAGATCAAGTCATTAAGAATAACTCAACCCTATATTAACACAATTTTACTAAATAGTGAAATTGTGTTACTATTGTGTTATTAATTAATATTTAGTTTACAACACTGTCAGCAGCTTCAGTTTTTTACATTAGTAAGTGTGAATTGGTTGAAATACTGAAATGGTCACCTTGTACGGGGTGAGTATGAATAGCTCAAAGAAGAGAATTCTCTTGGTAAATTTAAATTTGTAAATAGTGACATTGTGTTACTATTGTGTTTAGTAATTAATATTTAGTTTACCTCACTGTCAGCAGCTTCAGTTTTTTACATTAGTAATTGTGAATTGGTTGAAGTACTGAAATGGTCACCTTGTACTGGGTGAGTATGAATATCTCAACTCTCTTGGTAAATTTAAATTTGTAAATAGTGACGTTGTGTTACTATAGTGTTTAGTTATTCTTAATAATTAGCTTACTTTACTGTCAGCACCTTCAGCTTTTTCCATAAGTATAAGCTGATTATTCAAGTGTTTAATGTATTAATTATTGACAAAGTATATCACCTCAGACATTAATAATTAAAGGTCTTTAAATACAGTAAAGAAAATACAGAATAGTTACTAATTTTCCTGTAAAAATATAAAGATCTTCAACAGGAGATGCTTCATTTGTTATTAATAAAATAACAACTTGGTTTTGCAGATAATAATTTAGAAATTACTGTAGTACATCCTAAGGCTATTTGGTCTCATAGTAAAATATATCCTATGAATGCAGATGCTGTTACTAAAAATGGTATGTCTCCAACGGTTCATGTGTAATAGAGTTTATATGACCTCTAATATACCCCTATTCAAAATATAGATTAATACAAATAAAGAATGTAGAGGCAGCATTAGCATACAGCGTTTGTAACAGTCACCCATAATTTGCGTATCAACAAATATGTGCTGCCTGTAGAAATCTAAATCAAGATTGTCAGAATAATGTGTAGCAAGGAGTAATCCTTTTGTAATTTGAATACTTATGTATAATACTTCTTATAGTAATAAAAATTCTTAATAAGAAATATAAAATATCAAAGGATAATTAAAGTAAATTATAAATTTTTGATATTAATGATAAGAACGGCTGTCCTCCTAGGTTTTAATAGTAGAGGTTATTTTTGGTTTATAAGTCAATGCCTTATTTTAAGAAATTAATATGAAATGTTAAAAAGTAATACTTTATTTGACATATTTGTTTGTATATAGGTATTTTTCTTCTGAGTGAGACCATTTTTAACATCATTAATTGTAATTTTATTTACTATGTGGTATTATTATGTAATAATGAAAGAGATGTAGACCGAGAAATCCCTGGTTCAAATCCCAGCTATGCCATTGAATTCTGCAGTCTGACTGTACTTATCCAAACCTTGTCCTACACACAGCTGATGTGGCTTAACAAATAATCTCCAAAAATTGACCTAATAGTGATTTAAACTATGAAGCCTGAATTTAAAGCACAAAAGCATAGTAAATTAGAACTAAAAGGAATGATCTCATTGTATATGAGATTCCGTAGTGGTTTACCGGGAACAATACAAGTCAGTAGAGGAATTTAGTGTCATATTTGCATGTTGCTATGTTAGCTGAATGCTTAAAAGCAACTGGATGAACACTAGGAGATCTGTGGTTCATATCCTAGCTATGGCATTGATTGTTTCACTCTGAACTCAACATATCCAAACTTTGTCCTACACACAGATAGCGAGGAAAAACAATTAATTTCTATACTTCTTTAATTTTTGCAGTTTGTGAAGGGGCTTTTTGCTCAACTATTTTACTATGTATAATCCAAAGTAAAGGAAATTATTATTGTAATATGTTTTGTTTGTTTCAATGTTAGGTTATAGTTTGTAAAAGGTATCTTTAATCCCTCTATATTTTATTAGTATTGCTATTAATGGTAATTAATTCTGCACTTATTACTTCTTGTTCCTTTAAATTATTTAATTCATATTAATTTTTGTTATTGAGGATACTTTATATATATATATATATATATATTTGGGTATCACTATTTGTCTTATAATTTGGCAATATTAAAATTCTGTATTCATGCTCTTATACTTATTTTAAGGTACTTGATAATTTGGTGTTCATTTTATAAATGTTTATTTTTTTATGATTTTAATATATAATATTGTGTTTCACTTTTTAAACGTCAGTATAACTTCCTCTTATTATATTTGTTTTTTCCTTACTTTAATATTAAATTTATTATTAATTTTGATTTTTTGAAGAAGGACCATTTCATATATTATTTTTAATTGTTGTAGTGAGTGAGTGAGTGAGTGGTGTTTAAGGGCCCGTCTACAACAAGGTCATTTGGGCCCCAAGTCAACACTAAAACCTAAAAACTATAAAAATTTAGTTAAAAAGGCAAAAAACAATAAAAACACTCAAATGTTAAAAGGGCATTAAAACGATCTAAAGACTAATAATTTAAAATCTCTAAAAGCAATAAATATAAAACACAAGTCACACTTGTTTATTAAAACCTATTTCAGAAATAAACCGCAGTGCCTTATCCACGGCCACTGGGTCGTTACCTAAAACACCGTGCAAGTTAGTCCCCAAGCCCAAAGACTGGCGAACGCGGGCGTACTGCGGGCAGTCAAGCAGTACATGCCGCACAGTGAGGCGTACTGCACATGGAGCACACACAGGGGCCGGTTCCCCTCTTAGCAAATGGCCATGAGTTGCTCGTGTGTGCCCAATTCTCAGCCGGGTGAGTATCACCTCGGCTCGCCGGTTATCCCTGCAGGAAGTCAGCCAGGGTTGTACGCTTTACTTTATTGCCCGGAGTTGTGTGCCTTCTAAAGCTGTCCAGGATTGCTGCCAAGCAGATAGAAGCTGGCGACGGAAAAAACGTTGCACATCCTGGTACGGCACCGTAGTTGTTAAACTCCGGGGCAAACGGCAAGCAGACTTAGCAGCCGCGTCCGCCTCCTCGTTTCCGGAAATGCCCATATGCCCAGGGGTCCAAGTAAAAACAAAATGGTATCCTCGACCGAGCATTTGCGAGATTTGGGCCTGTATTTTTAAAACAAGAGAGTGAGCGGCAGTGTGCTGTTTCAAGGCCTGAAGAGCACTGAGAGAGTCGGAGCAAACAATAAAAGAGCCAGGGGCTAACTTGCAAATAAAAAGGAGCATATAGTAAATGGCATACAGCTCTGCTGAGAAGACCGAAGTTGAGTCCAGAAGTCGAAATTTGTGAGCCTCAAAGTTAACGAAGAACGCGCAACCCGTAGCGTTACCTAACTGAGAACCGTCTGTAAGGACCGGAACATAGTTAGGGTAACGGCCCAGTAATTCGGCAAAAAGTTGTTGGAACACCGAATGTGGAGTAGCGAGTCTAGGATTGTTTGAAAGAGCGAGATCGAACTGCGTACGATTGAACTGCCATGCAGGATAGGGGCAGATGGACGACCTCTCCACGCGAGGCATTCGGAGGCCATGCGAATGTAGTAGATCCCGAAATCTTATTCCCACGGGGCGTGTCTGAGAACCAGGGCGCATATAACGGTGGACTAAATCTGGACACAGAACTGGTTTAAAACAAGGATGATTAGGATAACTTGCCAACTTCGAGACGTATGAGCAGAGTAAGAGCGAGCGACGAATATGCAGTGGAGGTTCGCCTGAGTCTGCATACAGGCAGTCGACTCGACTGGTGCGGAAAGCTCCTGTGGCAAGGCGGATGCCAGTATGATGTACGGTGTCTAAAAGGCGAAGTTTAGAGGCGGTCGCTGCGCCATAAATAAAACTGCCATAGTCCAGCTTGGACCGAACCAGAGAGCGGTACAGCCTCAACATTACCGTGCGATCGCCCCCCCCCCCAAGATGCTCCAGATAATACCTTCAGCACCCGAAGAGAACGATCGCAAGAGGCTCGAAGGTGACGAATGTGGTGCTCCCAATTGAGTTGTCGGTCCAAGTAGAGGCCCAAGAACTTCAGGTGCGAGACAAATGGCAGGAGTGTGCCGTTCAAATGAATATCAGGAGGCGGGTGAATACCTCGTAGGCGGTGAAAGTGGATACACTGCGTCTTCGCAGCTGAAAAACGGAAGCCGGTTTGAAGCGCCCAAGCTGCTAGCTGGGTGATGGTCAGCTGCAGTTGGCGCTCAATGTGATCTAGGTTGGCAGACCTATAATATACTGCGAAGTCGTCAACATAGAGGGATGATGGAATTCCACTTCTAACGGCACTAGTGATGCCGTTAATCGCTACGGCAAAAAGGGTGACGCTCAAAATCGACCCTTGAGGTACACCGTTCTCCTGTATCCGCTCCCGTGATATCGTGTTTCCTATGCGAACCCGAAAACGGCGAAGTTTTAAAAAGTTGCATAGGAATTCGGGTAGATGACCACGCATACCGTAACCATGTAGGTTACGGAGTATGCCGTACCGCCAGGTGGTGTCATAAGCCTTCTCCAGGTCGAGGAACACGCCCACGGCGTGCTGTTTCAGTAGAAACGCATTGGAAATATACCCCTCAAGGCGTGTTAGATTATCGACACTTGAGCGATGGCGACGAAAACCGCATTGCAAGTTGGACAGATGGTTATGTTTTTCTAGCCACCAATTTAACCGAGCGTTTATCATCCGCTCGAAGGTCTTACATATGACACTCGTCAGGCAAATGGGGCGGTAGCTAGATGGTAGCGTGCGGTCCTTTCCGGGTCGAGGGATGGGGATGACAATACCCTCTCGCCAGGAGGAAGGGAAAACCCGCTCATGCCAAATGCGGTTATAGATGTTTAAAAGGAAACATAGCGCCTCAGATGGAAGATGTAGCAGCATCTGTCGGTGTACGTCATCGGGACCTGGAGAAGAATCCTTTGCTAACGCCAGAGAATGGGCGAGCTCGGCTGCGGTAAAAGGTTGGTTGTACGGCTTGGTGCAGTCACTATTAAAATTAAGTGGTACCCGCTCCGCCTTTTCCTTAATACGCAGGAAGAGAGCGTCATAGCGGGCATTTTGGCTCGTGGCAGCAAATGTGGTAGCTAGGGCTTCAGCTATGTCCTGCTCGGTGGTGCACATGGAACCGTTGATGGCAAGGCCGGGAATTACCATCCGGCGATACTTGCCATACATCAGCCGAACAGCTGACCATACTTGTTGGGTAGAGCTGCGCCGGGAAATCGAAGACACATAGGCTTCCCAGGATTTACGCTTTGCGTTGCGCAGTATAAAGCGTGCCCTAGCGCGAGAACGTTTGAAGGCGACGAAGTTCCCTTCCGTCGGGTGCCGCTGAAAAACGCGCAAAGCACGTTTGCGTGCTCTGACAGCCAAACTGCATTCCTCGGACCACCACGGTACAGGGATACGACGTGGTGTAGGTGAACCTCGAGGAATGCTGGATTCTGCTGCGAGCAGCATCGAGCAAGTAAAATATTCGACCATTTCGTCGATGGTGTCGAAACCATCGTCGATGAGGTGTATGAGGGATTGGAATTTTCCCCAGTTAGCTTTGGAAATAATCCAGCGAGGATGTCGAGAAGGTACACATTGGCGGCCAGAAAAATGAATGTTAATGGGGTAATGATCACTGCCAAAGAGGTCGGAAAGTACTGACCACTCAAGTAGTGGTACTAATGACGGACTGCAGAAAGAAAGGTCTAGTACGGAATGTGTACCATAAGCGGATGATAGGAATGTCGGGTCACCAGTATTTAGCAGAAGCAGGTCAGACTTATCGAAGACGTCTAGGAGGAGGCATCCAAGGGCGTCATCAGTGTCTGATCCCCAGAGCGTGTGCTTGGCATTCAAATCTCCCACAAGGAGTAGTGGTGAGGGGAGCTGAGCCAATAGCGCTAGAAGGTCACGCTCTGGAACTATACTGAGCGGCGGCAGGTACATGTTGCAGATGGTAAAACTGATGCTCTCCAGCTGTATTCGAACGGCCACAGCTTGCAATGGTGTGGTGAGAGGAACGTTGGCGGCGGAAATGTTAGCCGCCACTAAGGTAGCAACGCCACCGCTTACACGCATACCTGCAAGAGAGTCGCTTCTAAATGCAGAGATAGAGTGAAGGTGTAACGAGTGATTGGGATGTAAGTGGGTTTCTTGGAGACAAATAATTGATGGTGACCGTTGAGAAACTAAATGTTGTAGGTCTTAAGCACGAGCTCGAAAGCCATTGACATTTCACTGGATTATTTCCATTTACAGTGATTTAATGGGCTGTCTTAACTTTTTTCTTGACCTTGGATGACTTGGGGCCCACGATGCGAAAGGCGCTAGCGTCCTGCGACTCTCCAGATGTACGAGAGTCAGAAGAACTCCTTCGGCTCGCTGAGCGAGACCGGGATTTCTTCGAAGGTGTCCGACTGCGTGATCTGTGTGATGGCCGCGATCTGTTTCTTACAAGCACTACTTGGTTAGCAGTACTTGTGGACGGCTTGGGTACTGGTGTCTGTGACGTAGAAGTGGTGGCGGTGGTGGTGGTAGTGGTAGTGCTGGTAGTAGCTGTAAGTGTGTCTCGAGACGTGGGAGGAGCCGCTAGAAAGTCGGTCTGTGTGGAGGCGTGAGCAACAGGGACGTGTTGGACGGCAACAGTGGTACCAGGAGTGCGGCGGATGGCTGATGCATAGTTGCTGGTGGTAGCGGGCTTAAGTTGTTCGAAGCGCCGTCGTGCCTCAGGAAATGTGAGGCGTTCCTTGACGCGCAGCTCCTGAATACTCTTTTCGTCCAAGAATCGTGGACACTGTCGCGAGCTCGAAGGGTGTTCTCCCCCACAGTTAACGCAGCAGGGTTTTCGGCTGCAGTTCGGGTCCTCGTGAGCCGGAAGGCCACATCGTTCACACAGAGCTGGATGGTTACACGAGCCCTTAGTATGTCCGAAGCGCTGGCACTGAAAACAGCGCATGGGGTTCGGCACATATTGACGGACGCTAGCACGTTCATATCCGCAGTAGATATATTCCGGTAATTTCGTGCCTGAGAAGGTTAAAAAGACCGTGCGGAGGGGGTATTCCTTGCCATCTTGTTTACGGGTTAATCGGTAGGCCTGACAGACCAGCTGATCTGAGAGGCAGCTAACGATTTCCTCATTGGCGAGACCAACCAAGCTGGAGGTGGTGACTACTCCTCTGCAAGTGTTCAGTGACTTGTGTGGGGCTACCCGGATTGGGTAGGAGCCCAACAAATTTGCTTTCTACAGCTTCTTGGATTGGTCGGCACTGGTACTTTCTAATAATAACGTCCCGTCTCGGAGGCGCGTCGCATTTTTCAGTGGGCCACTTATCTTGTCCAGTTCTCGCTTTATGGAAAACGGACTCAGATCTTTAAACGTTTTGCCTTCACATGCCAAGGTCATTACTAAGAACGAATCAATGAAAGAGGGTTTGCGCGGATACATTTTTATTAGGACCCCCATCCGGAACCGACGGCGTCAGCCTGCCTTCCGGGGGTTAAAGAAAGAAAGACACCGAATCTTCACGGTCTGTGCCGTCATGGGGACCCCACCCATGACCGATCTCATTTGTACCTCAGAAAAGCTACCCTTCAATATCCACTGCTTGTCCGTATGAGTAAACCGTTCACCACGCACACCCCGGCTTTATGCCCCTACCACAGGAATAACCGCCTGTGGCTCCCCACTTTAGGCCGCGCTACGCATAAAGGGCACACGCGGATTCAGGGGACTTGTGGTTGATTACACCGGGGTTCCGTCAGCGGTAACACGTCCGGTCCGTGATACTAACCCAACGGCAACACGGCCGTCGGGAGATTAACACAGACCGGGCCCTCAAGGAGCTACGTGGGTGTACTTGACGGTGTGGACGGGCTCCGCACCTAAGGCTACACATAGGGGCAGTGCGAAGGGTCCGCTCAACCTTCACTTTTGAGACCTCCGGAGAGCACACATGTCGGAAGCCGCGCTGAAAACCGTGGGACAGAACCACGGAGATAGGAGAGATCCCTGCTGGTGAGACAGGAGTTATAAACCTAAGACCTTACGTGCTAATAAGAATAATAAAAACTAGAAGAGGAAGAATGTGATGCTTACTGACAAGCAGTAGCTACACGTGGCACAGTTGATGGAGATGAAGGGGATGCATTGAGGGTGAATGGCTAGGAACCCCGGGATCGCCAATCCCGTACCTACCGTAGTAGGTCCCTGGGGAAAAATACCAGAGCCTCTTCTGCCAGTTTTCGGGGTTACTGATGGGCCTTCTCGGCAGCCGTAGCGGTCCTGGGGTACACCAAGTCCCCACCGTACATCACCCTATCAGTCAGTCCCCTACTTCCTGTTGCCCACCCCTCGGGACGAGGACCGCAGAGGTTGGATTTTGAGGGGTTAATTTTTGAATGATGTTATTAAGCTGAATGTTACAATCTAGTATTTATTTGCTTATTTAACATTGTGGCTACAGGTATTAACTAGCTTTATAATAAATAAAGTAATTTAGCTTTTCCTTTTAGGATATACGTATAAGGGATTTTATAAATTTTACTGATATTTAAGAACAAATTTAGCAATTTCAGTAAAACTACTTATATATTTAGTACATTGATCATTAACTAAAGCTTATTGAGAAGCTGTGTTTGTGGGTTACTACAAGTTTTTGAATATTTAGTAGAACTTTGATAGTAATTAACATATTAAGGCTGTATACCAGAATGGTAGGAGGATTTTTACTAAGACAGATATGATTATGTCAGTTTGATATTAACACTAATTGCTTATCCATCTGTAGCTCACATAGGATTAGTACAAGGAGGATTAAATACATTTAATTTATAAGAAATTTAAATAGTGTTTGTATTAAAAAGCTCTCATGATTTACGTTTTACTGGTATATTTTGTTTGGTCAACATTACTAATGAGTCCTTAGGAAGCCAGACTATATTAATTAATAAATTAGTAATCTTTGGTGATTTTAATATCATCCTGTAATATAATTGCACCTCCTTCTTTAAATTTGTTAAGGCAAATTAGATTATTTAAGAATATAATAGGTTGAATGTGGATAGTGATAATATTTCTTATATTCATTCAGGGAATTTATAATCTAGGTATTTAGAGAGGAGTTAAATGTTATTGCTGTGGATATTAATTATTTATATTACTCTTATTATCTTTGAATATGTTAATTTTAAAAAGTGACGAACTAATTTTTAGTTTATCTTACTTAATTGGTTAAATAAAAAGTTATGATTTGTGGTGTAATACATATAAAAATTCTTCTCATGTCAGGATATATTTTTAATTAGTATTTATTAGTATTTTTTGCTGAGATTTTTTACTTCATAATGCATTATATTATAATTCATTTGATACATTATATTGACTGAGAAATTGTTACATTAGACTTTACTTCTGTTGTTATAACCTTATTATTGGATTAAATATCATTATTATTCAAAAGAACTGTTATATAAATTTCATTTTATTTCTTTTATATAGTGAGCATCATCAGGCACGTATTCAGAAGTCAATTTCCGGGGGGGGGGGGGGGGTCCAAAAATCTACGTGGAATTATTTGCTTTTAATAATTAATCAGGGATGTATTTTTATCATGTTAGTAAAACTAAAAACAGATGTAATATATTACTTTCTCCACCCAATGTTCTACAAATTGTTCTCAGAAAAGTTTGTTTTTTTCTTGTTTCTTTGGATAAAGTCTATAGAAAGACCTTTAATTGCACACTTTTGTTCTCATACCTGGGATAAAGTGATATAAGCAGCAATCAGATATTTAAAAACCAACTAATTGATGCATTTGAAGTATTAGTTCTCCTTGAGTGAAAAGGGAATAGGATCTTAGAAGTTAAAAATTACATACCTTTAAGTAAGTATCGGAGAATTTTAATCACTAACAAATAATATATCGGAATTAGTTAACTTTGCAATACATTATTATAACTGCCATTATTTGTGTATTTTAACGAGTTACTTGTGCAGTAACTTTTCGTATATCTATTAGGTTTAGGATAGTAATACAGACTTCACTTCCAGTTAAGCAAACTTCAGGGTTTATCCTCAGAAAATTCACAATAGGCATTCTATTTGTTATGCAGCTATCTTAAATAGGTAGTGTTTAAATTCAAATTATTGAAGCCATTTTCGGACGATTTTATTGAAAGTTTTCGTTTAGCATCTTTGAAAAATAACGAAATTAAATCCTACAATTTATATTCCTCCAATATTTGGGTTCTGGAGCGCGCGCGCGCAGACATTTAAGTTTTTTCCCCCCTGTTCTGGTGTCTTCAAAACTTGCATTCCTGATGACATCCCAATATCAACTTTTTAAATGGAATGTAACACGTTTGGGCTTACTAAGCACGTGGTACAGGCAATAAACATTGATCCCGTACTCCCGTACACTGACATGAGTCTCTCTGGTTCTCACAATTTCGCAACTCATATAAAGCACGATTGCTCCATTGCGTATCGTCATCAGGCAAACTGTTTGGTTATAAATGATTTCAACTGGAGCCCGCCTCCATAGTTTGGTGGTAGCGTGTCTGAATCCCAGTGAAGAGATCTTGGCCAACCTTGCCGCGTAAGGGGAAGGAGGGTTTACCTCCACCCACTGTCTGCGAAAATAAGACGCAACGTTCCATTATGTAGAGAGAGCGAGAAAAAGGGAAATGCTTTCATGAGGTGGGGTGAAGTGAAAAAACTCCACCTTTGCTCATATGAGCGCAAGTTGGGCAAAGCAGAAGCGATATCCAACCGATATCCAGATAGTTTTCTCAATAGGGCCTTTTACAGGGTATTCCCTTATCTTAATAAGACTATTGTCGGGTAAATCTTATGCTCTAGTCGCTCTAGACTGATGTGATGGTATCACCCGCTTCTTTTATTGCCCAATATGATTCTCCAGTTAAAGGACGTTAAAGTATTAAAAATAAATAAATAAAATACTAGGTTTCTTATGAAATTATGCAACGAGCAATTTTGAGACTGTTAAATGCGCATAACAATTGTTATATAGGATGAGATGTTTCGAAAATGGCTGATAGGAAGGAAGTAGAAATTGCGGGAGTTGCGTATTTTATGAGCTCCACGTTCTCTTTTAACCTGATGTTTTTATCTATGATAACCTGGTTTCTTAGTTAAATATTCATGGAAATTAAAGAGGTGTTTATCATCTTTTCCCCAAAAATTCAAAATTGTCGTGTCTCAAACATGCAGCATTTTAATTGTAATCAATAGACATGTTTCTGAGAACAGAAAATTGACGAAAGTTCTTCCATCCAAAAGAAGATATTCAATCACTTTAGTCAATGACCCTTGTTTCAGTTTAAATAACTCAGTTCTGAAGACAGTCCTGAGGGCAGGCAAAAGGTGCACAGTCGGGAACAAAAGAAAGAGTCACAGTTTCAAATTTATTTGATCATTTAGTCATTTGTTGCTAATATTTTTCTCAGAAATGTTTATTTCTTGTGAAACTATTTATTATTATTTTTTTATAAAATTACTTATTAAGATTTTAGTTAATTGATGGAAATTAATCATTTCTTCACACTAGCCGTACATAGGCTAAGGTTTATCATTGATAGAGTCAACATGAAAAATTCAATGCCACGGCCGGGATTTGAACCACGGATATCCTGATTTCCGTCCAGACGCTCTTACCCATTGAGCTACCACGGCCAACTTGCTGTCATGACATTCAATTCTTCATTTGACTCGTATATTTCCCCGGTAAACAACTAGGGGCTCTCCCATTCCAGATACACCGTTTGTGGCGACTTACAATTGTAAGTACTTGCATTGTAAGTACGACTGTGATGAAGCCTCGCTTCATCAGGCTTCATCACAGTAATACTTACAATGCAAGTACTTACAATTGTAATTCTCCACAAACGGTGTATCTCGGATGCGAGAGCCTCTAGTGTTTTACCGGGGAAATATACGAGTCAAATGGAGTAACAGCGAGTGGACGAAAACCAGGAGATCCGTGGTTCAAATCCCGGCCGTCGCATTGAAGTTTTCATGTTGACTCTATCTACCTATTAAGAGTTTTCATTGCACTAGGCGGCCTTGTTTTGTACAGTGCATAGAGACGTTAAGAAGAGAAACTTAAATAAACTTTTTCAATTCATTTTAAACTTAGTTTTATTTCAACTATTTATTTATTAAAGGTTCGGAATGACAATTCATTTGGGGGGGTCCGGACTCCCTGGACCCCCCCCCTTAAATACGTCCCTGAGGATCATATATTGGGAGATGTTATCCTTAATCATTTTATGTCTTTGGCTTTAATATTTGCTTTCTCAATAATAGTTTTAATTATTAATCCTAATTTAATTAGTATTTAGATCGCTTGTGATGTTTGGGGCAAATTTATTATTGTTTAGCCATTTATTTTAGAATGTAAAGGCTTATAATGCTAGAACAGTAACTACTTTATCTAATTGGATTGGATGTAGCTTTAGTAGTAGCTGTTGCATTACTATTCAAATTGTGAAGAATAAATTAAATGTAACATTTGAATTTTAAAGTGAGAAGGTACTGCCTATCTCCGTAATGCTATTTCCATGATATTTGGGTGCACATTACTAAGAAATTATTATTGAAATGTACATGCAAATTTTCAGAAATGTTCTTAAAACCTTTATCTTGAATAATGCCTACTATTATTTGAAAATTTGATTTCTGATAATTTGTTATAATTGTTTAGTTTTTTTTTAAGAAAAGCACTGAAATTTCACATAATTGAATTTTTTTAAACAAGTATTATGAATCTTAGCGAAAAATCCCTTCTTATTAATATTCCTATAAGCCTGCTTAATGCACACAAAAGGTGCATATATTTTAGTTCAATATTTTTTTTAAATGTGTACCGGAATCCGAAAAAAATGTGAAACTGAGAAAAACAGTTTTAAAGTCGATATGTTGATTATTGATATCTGACATGAGTGAGAACAATTCCTGCTGTGTAGTCTTGTCCCTCTGTATTCTCCCTTGTTCTTTTCAAGTTCCTCTTCATTTTTATTACCTTGTTGGCGAGTTCTTCCACCATTTTATCTGCTTTCAGGACTCGCAGCTCATCAATTTCTGTATACAAGAAGTATCATGATTAGCACATGTATTATCGAACTGGGCCTAGTAACCTCAATATTACATGTGGTTTCATTGTCTATTGTATTTATATTTTCTACATTTACTGTTCTGATTTTTGTAAAACGATTGCCTGTAAACTTACTCTTTCCAAATGTTTTTGGCGTATACATATCATATACTCACCAATAACTAGTACAAAATATTCAAAAGAAATAACCGTTCACATACACAGCCAAAGACAAAAGAAAAACTGGCATCATTGGAGCTACAGTATCTTCTCTTATCTTAGAGTAAATGGTTATGTTTAATTCCAATTTGTTTATATTAGCAGGAACAACAAAAGTTGAGTATGCTTTAAAAGAAAATTGCTTTATCAACCTGAACTGAGTTAGGTATAATAATAAGAATTTGATATAAATAGCTAATTGATTTACCTTTTATTCAATTTTGAAGCTAAACAGTATTTAAGGCCATATTAGTTATATATGCAGAAATGGTAATGTATAATATATATATATATATATATATATATATATATATATATATATATATATATATATATATATATATATAACTTTCAGGATATTGACATTACAGGAAATGTATAATTATTTATACCTTTAGCTTCAGCTTATTTTATAATATTTTATTTTGCTTTATATGAAATACCATTTATATTTATATACAGCTATATTCTGTTCTGGTTTGACATTTATTTTGTTTTGCCTTATGGAGATGTTTTAATTTACTACCAATATTGAATATATGGAAGGAGAGTTGAATAATTGTATATGGAATATTAGGTTCCAGAGTTTTTGCACTTTTTAGGGGGAGGTTATTAAATTGAGCAATTAATTTAATTTTATATTTGTTGGATAGATAGGGTCAACATGAAGAAGTCAATGCCATGGCCGGGATTTGAACAACGGATCTCCTGGTTTCCGTCCAGTCGCTCCAACCCATTGAAATATCTTGGCCAACTTGCTGTCACGACATTCAATTCTCCATTTCAATTGTATATTTCCCCGGTAGACCACTAGGGCCTCTCGCATTCGAGATACACCGTTTGTGGGGAATTACTATTGTGCTTGAGCCCCAGGCTTCATCATTTAACTCTTAATTTCCATCAGTTAACTAAAATTTAAATATATTTATATATAGTTATATTCTGTACTGGTTTGACATGTATTTTGTTTTGCCTTATGAAGATGTCTTACTGTAATACCAATATTTAAAATAAGTAAGGAGACTTGAATAATCGTATCTATATGGTATTGTGACTTTGTGGGTTCGTGAAATGATAAAACGAGGTTAAAAAACACAAAAACTACACTTTATTCTCCTAGCAAATACATTCGTCCATCACAATTTGCTAGCTAACCTCAAACTGTTTATTTTCTCTCACTCTACCCTCAACTGTCTCTCACTTCCGGTAACGATCGGCCATCATTTTTCATCGGCTTCGCGAGCCTACCACCAGGGTGACACTGCGCCCTCCTCAAGGCTGGTCGTCCCGAACAGCGCCTTTGTAGCGGGCCAGGCGATTCAGGTGTACCACCAACATCTTTCTTCGGGGCACCCACGTCTTCGCTCAAGACGAACCTGCCAATTCCAAGGCGCTCTTCTGGTTGACGGACTATAACCTCTTCTCCGTTGAGCCTCAGGACCTTCCTGCCGACGTCGACCGTCGCCTCGTGGCTCCTGAGGGCATCCAGTCCCAGAATCACCTCCTCAGCCACCTTCGCGACGAACACCCACAGACGCACGGCACTCCGTCCCAAGTTCAGCTCCAGTAGGGCCTCCTTCTCCACAGGCATGGTGTCGCCCGATGCTGTCACAAGCTCGTATGGTCGGCTCGGCCTCCTCGTCGGCAAACCCTTCGCCACATCAGGTCTGATGATGGTCACGGCCGTCCCGTTGTCCACCAGCACGCGGCACGGCTTTCCTCTTACCCAGCCGTCCGCGATGAGGTTGTCATCCATCCGCCGGCTGACGGCGCGTATTGTCACTCGAGGGGATGGTGGTAATGGCGCCGACGTGCCCCTCTCCATGACGGCCCTTACTCGTTTTCCGGCTGCTCTTCTTGGTGTGGGCAGTCTCTCCGCAGGTGTCCGGGCTGTCCACACCCCCAACACAGGCCACTAGGTGTTCGCCGGCGTCCCTCAGCTGGTCTTCTGTCTCCGGCGTAGCGGACACTCCTCGTTCTCGACGTCGGGATAGATGCTACCTTGGCCGCCTCCATCCTTAATGCCGCTGTCAGCGCCTCGTGGATGTTTTTATAATCGCCGAGCATTAGGCACTGACGAATCTCCGTGTCCCGTACCCCGTCAACAAATTGTAGGCGGCTTCCCGGGATACGAACTCCAGTGGCAGGTCAACCAAGGCCTTGCTAGCCAGCTGCTCAATCGCTATGGCGAACTCCTGCAGCGTCTCCCCCGGCTGCTGCGACCTTGCCTTTAGCTGGCTGCGGTATGCTGCGGCTAAGCGGTGGTTCCCGAAGCGATTCTCCAGGGCCTCCCAGATGTCCTTGGGCGCCGCCGTCGTCTGCACCGCGTTTAGGATTTCCGCGGCCCGTCCCTGGAGGCTGGCTATTAACTGTGTGGCCTCCTCCTCCGGTTACCATCTGTTGTGCCTGGCCACTGTGTCGAACTGGCGGCAGAAGACTTCAAACGTTGACGCGCCGTCATACTTGGGAGGTTTGACGCGCGCAGATGTTGTGTCGCGTCCCGGCGCGTCGGCCTTCAAGTCCTTCAGCTTCCTGCCGACTACGTCCTCCACCATGGCGTTCATGGACTTGACCCTGCTGTCGGCCTTTCCCTCCAGGTTGTTTACGCGGTTCGCGAGGTCCTCGACGTGCTCGTCCACTTGGCCCATCCGCTTGCCCAGCTCCGTCGCGTCATCCCTCACGCCGGCCAACTGTTCCTCAAATTTGGCGGCGAGGATCTCGTTCGCCTCCTTCATTTCCGTGGCCAGACCGTCGTTCGCTGCCTTCATTTCTGTGGTCAATTCGGTCTTTATTTCTTTCAACTCTGCGGCCAGGTTGTTATTTGCCGCTTCTGTTTTTGTTGTTAACTCGTTCATCTTCGCGGCCAAGTTGTTATTTGACGCTTCCGACTTCGCTGTTAATTCGTTCATCTTCTGCAAAAGCATTTCCAATGCCGATTCCATGGCCATAATGTTCGGTAATGTTGTTATCCCGCTTCCTGACACCAGTTGTGACTTTGTGGGTTTGTGAAATGATAAAACGAGGTTAAACAAAACTACACAAAAACTACACTTTATTCTCCTAGCAAATACATTCGTCCATCACAATTTGCTAGCTAACCTCAAACTGTTTATTTTCTCTCACTCTACCCTCAACTGTCTCTCACTTCCGGTAACGATCGGTCATCATTTTTCATCGGCTTCGCGAGCCTACCACCAGGGTGACAGTATATTAGGTTCTAGAATTTTTACAGCTTTAAGGGGTGTTTATTAAATTGAGTAATTAATTGAACCTTATATTTGTTTGTTTGCCTTTAATAATAGATATTAAAGATATTTTGATCAGATTCCCAGATCTTTATCTGTGATATGCCTGGATCTAATTTTAATTATTAAAGATATATAATATATCTTACAGTCACGTCGAAGCTGATCATGATTAATTTTCTCCTTACTTAAATATTACTTAGTTTTAAATAAAGATACATAACATATCTTTCTCAGGCCAAAAGTGATCATAATTAGTTTGCTTCTTAATTATACATATAGCAAGCAGGTAGCAAGTTCCCTAGATTTAATTCTATGTCTCGGGAAAATATGAAGTCATACTGTTGATAGTATCATATCAATGAACGACGGGAACGAGGCTTTTTTGTTTCTGTTTACTTCAGCGTTAGTAGTTATGGACCGTTGATCAGTGGCAAATTGTGCTTCAGCCGTGCGTTTCTTTCAGGAGAGTAAATCTTTTGTGACAACGCAGATAATATTGCGCGTTTATTTCAATGCCAAGGCACGGTCCAATTCCTTCATGGAAAACAATTATGCAATGGTTGAATAAGTTTGCAACATGTGGTAGAGTCCTAGACATTAAGCATGGCCCACCTGAAACCAAACACTGCTGCTCCACTGACACAAGCTGTTGAACGCAGTCCGCGTCGTTTAACTTGTAGACAATCAGGAGCACTGGACATTTCTCGAAGATCTTCAGGACGCATGTTACGTGAACCTATGTTTAACACTTACGAAATGCAAGAGACCGAAATACTTCGCCCTTAGGGTCGTCCTTCAAGAGCAAATGTCTACAACATCATTGAATGGCCCGAACGCTCGCCCGATCTTACAGATCCTGATTTCCTCTTGTGGCGCTGATTGAAACAAAAGACCTTTACTAGACGTCTTGCAAATCCAGAAGCGTAGAAAGATGCCAGTAATGAAGAAATTGCGGCCGTACATAGCGACATGTTGCATCGCGTGTTTTCCAGTTTCATTACACTCTTGCAGGAATGTCTGAACTGTCTGGTGGTCATTTTGAAGATGTAATTTTCAAGACATATATCTACTTCTACTACTACTACTCCTCGGTGATATAGCCCTTGTAGGCCCTTGGACCCCTGAACAATCTCCGCCCACTCTTCTCGGATCACAGCCTTGGTTCTCCATCTTCTTACTCAAATCATCCTCCACGTTGTCCAACCATCATTTCCTAGGTCTACCTCTCATACGACGTACGCCAGGTTTACCATTCTTTTACTGGTTCTTTGTATAGCAGTTTTATCTCAGTATTGTTTCTTATTCGCCAAAAGCTACGATCATTCACTGGCCCGTATTTCTTTCTAAGTATTTTCCTTTCCCATCTCAGTAATAGCTCCTCATCCCCTTATGTCATTGTCCAAGTCTCTGAACCATAGACCACCACAGGTCTTACAACTGTCTGATAGACAGTTGAGTTTAAATTCCTACTTAGGCTTCTTGTTTAGAATATCTTACATAATGCATAGCAGCTCCTGTTAACACCTGCACTCCTGGCTCGTATTTCTTCTCACATGTTGTTATTCTGTGTGACGATTGACCCAAGGTGTGTAAAGCTTTTGCAGCGTTCATGCTCAGTGCCAATTTATATGAACTGTTCTTGTATATACGGGGCACAAATAAGATAATAAATAATTTGTAGTTAAAGGATTCACATGTTTACAAAAGAACATAAACATCATTAAAAGGTTTGGGCTCCGGGGTAGCACAGTGGTTTCTTGCGCGGTTCCAGCGCAAAGGGACCCGAGTTCGATTACCAGCTCTGGGGTTGGCAATTTTAAGTCGGCCCTATGCACGCCTACTCTTCTATAGAGCACATGTTAAGTGTCTCCTATGCCCAATGTGGTTCTCTTTTTTCTTTTTGTTTTGCAGTTTACGTCCTCCAACGTTAAGTCATATCGGACGATGAATTGAATGGGTGAAATGTTGCTCAAATGAGTCCGGGATCCATAGAGCTTAGAGGTACCCGACATTCGTCTATCAGGATAAGGAAAAAAACCGGAAAAAACCTTATGCAAGTAACTCAACCTGACCGAGATTCGAAATCGGTACCTCTTGAACGTGAGACAGACATGCTACAACTACGCTACCGAGGCGGGCAATGTGTTTCTGAGTCCACGGTATAAGGTGTAGGTCCTCTCGTCTCCCCGGCACCTTCACAATCACTATCACCTTCACTATCATTGGCGGTAATGGACACCGCCCTTTGGTTGCCTCAACCTGAGAAATGGGTTACGAGGTTACCCCGAAGGCCAAGGTTGCCATGTGGAGAGTGTTGATAACCAACCATCAGTAAAGAGTTTTCAAATTCCTGAAATACGTTCTTCAGTAGGTCCTTTATGTAAATTAATATAATATAACCAAATATTGTTTGCTCTAATAATGTAGAAATTCTACTCTAACTATAACCGAAAAATGGAATCCAAATTATTAATATAAATAACTCTTGCCCAAATATTTATTTCCTTATTTAATTATATTTACAGATTCTAAATTCGTTTCATTTAATTCGGTCAAAATATTCTAATTAATAGTGTTCAATTTATATAAAATTATTTTGAATATCTAGTCTACTTGTACCAAGATATTTAATAAAATTTAAGACAGAAGCTAACCTGGTTCACACTGATTTAATATCACATCATGTGGGATTTTGAAGGACGAACATATCTAGTAATCGGATATCTACAACCGAAACTATTCTTAATACAGCATCGAGGTCATAATATCTTATTCAATATGGACTCTCAAAGGGAATTCAACTAATATCCCTAAAAATATTTAATCCGATAATCATTAAACTCTGATCTTAAAACCATTTAGAGTGTTAAACTCAAAGAAGAGTTACGTTTATCTTCTAATCCCCCAGTTAAACTAATTGTATAATAATAAAGCATTAAGTTTTAGTTGCTTAATTGCTAAATATATTATAATATAAGTTCACTAGCATCTTAATAATATTTGTCTTTTTATTTAAAATCGCGATTCAATTTAATATGAACAGAATTTATCTATTCCAACCATTCATACCAGCCTTCAATTAAATGACAAATGAATACGCTATGCACAGTCAAAATACTGCAACCCTTTAAAATAATTTGAGTGGGAAGATTAGATCTCCAAAATAAAACCCAGAAACAACGTTTTTAATATTTTAATAAACAGGCGAGTAAAATATCAACCTAATACTTTATATTGACATTATAGTTTAATGTAATAAAGAAATTAAAATTTTACTAGTGAAACGCGTCTTCCAAATTTACTTCAACATTTTAATATACAACTGAAATAAAATTTAAAATTCGTCACAAACTAAGATAATGTTAACTTCTTCAGGTATTAAAAACTGGTATTTAATACAATTCTCTAATTAATTTTCTATTATAATTTGAAGCGGTACTCTCTTCCTCGAGTTGATTAATTAACTGTTAAGGAATATATGGAAGATCAATTGAATGCTAAAGGAATATATGCATGTATTGAAACAAATATCTTGTGTACATTGTCAAGTTTGTTACGGACTCTGAAGCGGTAGGATTTTTTCTTCCCAACGAAGGAGGGCCGCAAAAATAAATGTTAAGGGTCGCACTCGGTGTTTATTTTCAAGCACAGTTTTGACAGGAAGGGGACATCTTATGTGGTTTAAAGCGAGGTTCTCGTAAAAGGGACTCCATATGCGTTCTACCGACCAACTAATTAAAAATAATGAACTGAAGGGGAAAGCGAAGTGTCATATGACCTATCTGGGAACAAATATATATATATATATATATATATATATATATATATATATATATATATATATATATATATATATAAAGTCAGTTGGTGGCTGAGGGCCAACCTAAATCGCTGTGCCATCGCACGCGGACAGAAATCGCGTTCATTAAAGTGAGTTGGTGACTAAGGGCCGGGTTAAATCGTAGTGCGATAGCACGCGGACAGAAATCGCGTTCATTAAGGTTATTTGGCTACTGTGGGCCAAGCTGAACGGACGAGTAAACTAAAGAAAACGCGTTCAATTAAAGGTAGTTCGTAGCTGTGTGCGAATCCGATGAGTCATGTTATAGACACGGGAGTGCAACCACGCCAGCGCGAAGCCTACCATTCAGAGTTCGTTAATTATCAGGAGTAATAGGTATACAACCGATCGTCATAAGAGAATTAAACTTTTCTTTTCAAATACCCTAATTAATCCACCCAAAACGCCCTAAATCAAGAGATCCTTGCTACAGATCCTATATTCGTGAATGTTAGGATAACTCCAAGAGCGGCCGAAGACATCGATATTTTCAAAATAGCACTGGCGAGGCTGACGATCCAAGGAGTCAAACCCCTGCCACATAGTGGAGCCGAACTGAGGAGCAACATACCATGCAACAAAATGGCACTCAACTGAGGGACTACGAGGAGCTGATCACAGTGACAAGGAGAACCAGGTCACTGAGATTAGGAGGACGACAACGATAATTACAGTTTGACGACCGACAGCGAGACTTCATCGTCAATAAAGTTTAGTGTGAGTATAGTGCATAGAATTTAAAAGAGAGAGAAAGGCAGAAGACTCTTTTATCTCTCATTGAAAAGTGCAAGTGCAAGTGGGTTATGAAGGCTGTGCATCTAGAAAATCGCTTCAAATGAGTAAGCAGAACAATCGAAAAACATTTCCAAATCAAGTAAAATTAATAGAGATTCAGATAATGCATGTTTTAGAGAATAAGAGAAATAGAAACTAGATGTTATTAAGGAGTGATTGAGAAAGTGTCTTTTAAGTAGAAACAGGCAGACTTTAGCTGACGTAATGGAGACGGAAAACTTCACTCCTGACCGGGAGGCCACCGAAGTAGTTCACCAGAGTGTGTAAATGTGTAGTGTTTAACGCCCGATTTTACTACATACGGTACTGCAGGCGGTGACACTGATGATATATGAGATGAAGATGGAGCACCTGTGGAATGAGATGGCGAGGGAAACCGGAGGTTCCGGAGAAAACCCGCCCTAGCGCCGTGTTGTCCAGCACAAGTCTTACTTTTCGGTCGCCTGGGATCGTACCCGGACCGCCTTGGTCAGAGGCAAGTGATCTAACCACTGAGCCACGGCGTGGCCATTCACCAGATTGACAAATTCAGGTAGATAACGCCCATCTCTCTGTTACAGTAGGAACGATTCTACGTGCTCCTATAGTGAAAAACCCTCCTGCCTTTCTTTGGTGGACTTATCGGCTATTCTTACAACAATTAAAGCTGAGATGGACAATATAAAAACTGATATTAGTAATAAATTTGAGCCACAAATAGCAGACATTAGTAATAAATTTGAGTCAAAAAAGCAGGTATTCATAGTAAATTTGAAGCCCAAGAAAGCAAAATAGTTGAAAAGTTAGATATAAAAATTGAGTTGTTAAAGTCAGATATAAAGGGGAAAATCGTGGACTCAGAAAGTAGATTGAAGGGAGAGCTGGAGAGAAAGATTTCTGATTTGGCCTCCGAAGTAGATGAAAGTATGAGGGAAATTAAAGATAGTGTGCTAAAACTAACAAATAACGGCAGTGACATGTACGACGGAATCAGGGTGAACCAGGAGAAAATAACAAAAACCTCTGAAGTATGTGTCAGCAGAGAGAGAGTAATGCAGGTGAAATTTTACGAAGAGCAATGTCGAGTTAACAATCAGATTAGGAATTTGAGAGCAGAAATACATTAGACTTGAGAGAAAAATCAAAGACTAATGACAGATGATAAAGTAAAGAAGTCATAACACAAAACGCAACTCAAGGTTAATCTTACTGAAATTGTTAAAAGGGGGGGATGTACATGAAAGCTTTATTAACGAGCTTGGGGATGGCTTAAAGAGATTAGAATTAGATTCTAATGTTAATTCACCAAGGTTAAGTGGTAATGTGTTGAATACGCATGAGTCAGAGCCCTCTCTAGGACGCAATAGCAATGCTGTAGATCAGGTGAATGCCTCTGATAGTAGTGCCGCCTGTAACTTTAACAGCAATGTATCACCTATGTTTACACCTATTCAATTTAAAATTCTAAATGAGAACAGTCCGCCAAATTTCGACGCAGAGAAAACTAATACGAAGAGATATTTGCTTGATTTGGATGAATATTTTAAAGTAAAAGGACTTCCGGATGAACTAAAAATGTTCGTCGTGAGGTCTACATTAAAGGGGAAACCTAAAACTTGGTCGGGAGTTGCCCTGCCGGACAGCAACAATTGTGCCCATTTTTGCAAACTATATATGTCAAAATTTTGGAATAGCCAATAACAGAGTGCTATTCGTTTGAATTTAGCGACAAAAATATGATCCACAATCACAAATGACGATGTCAGATTATCACCTAACCCATACTCAAAACTGTCGATTGATAGATCCACCCGTAGAAGAGGATGATTTTGTTCAATTAATCTCCAATCATTTTCCGGAGTGGATTCGACATTACCTCACAATAGCTAAACCTGGAAGCTTACACGAACTACTTGATCTGATCACTTCTTTCGAGTCACCAGGACCTCCGAGTAACAAATTTTTTTCAAATATTCAATCAGGGAACGAGGCTAGGGGTAAACAAGATGACAGGTGTACATACCGCCAGCACCATCGGCCAAATATGTATTAACAGCGTCACTCCGCAGCATCCCGTAGAGATATGGAAAATCGGCAGCAATTCTAAAGAGAACTGCGGATAAATCATATAAGATATTATCAGTAACAGAATCGCCAAAGTTTCCAGCGACAAAACGCCATATTGTAGTAGATCAAAAAATGGAAGGCGAAGACCTTCAAGCAGCGACACAACTGAGAGATATGACCGAAGTTATGATCCACCTGACATAAAATGTAAGTCTACCAGAGCAGAGAGACGATATCGTACAGGCACTACAACGGCAAAATTCACCTTCATAGCTGTAAGCGTACACTAACGGAAATCAAAATAACGCAGCAGGAAATGTGCAGAATAATGCGCATAGATTACCGGAAAATTGACGTTAACTCGCGTAAAGTCAGAGAAATACGCGAAAAAGAAAACTGACCTCTAACAGGTAAGGGTATTTAAGCAATGTATGATTAGATTTAAGACTAGATATAATGCTGTTAAACTAAGTTTAAGTTAAAAAAGTGTAAACGCAACCATTCTTGTCAAATTATGTGTCTGAATGTATGTATATATGTATCTATTTCAGTATGTGAGAGTATGGTTAAACCAATTAAACCCAATGATTATTGGAGATGAGGCAAAAGGAGTAGAAACCGAGCGAAAAGAGAGATTTTGGTTTATAACTTAGAATCACTATGCCATTTTAACTTATAAATCGAAAGGCCATTATGAAACATTCTCTCTTCCTCGAGTTGATTAATTGACTGTTAAGAAATATATGCAAGATTAATTGAATGTTAAAGGAATATATGCATGTATTGAAACAAATATCTTGTGTGCATTGTCAAGTTGCTTAAGGAATCTGAAGCGGTATGATTTTTTCTCCCCACTGAAGGACGGCCGCAACTATAAATGTTAAGGGCCGCACTCGGTGTTTATTTTCAAGCATAGTTTTGACAGGAAGTGGCCATCTAAGGTGGTCTAAAGTGAGGTTCTCGTAAATGCGACTCCATATGCGTTCTACATATGCGTTCTGCATTGAGGTCAACCCCAGCATCGGATACAGGGAAGCAATTGTTCCCTGCACCTTTAACGACATGTCCCTGATGTGTTGGCGAAAAGTTAGACCTCTGTCCAGTTTGACTCCTAGGTATTAGACAGAGCTAGTCCACTCTATTCTTCGACCTCGGATGCTGAATTTGGGTCAGTCTGCAGGGGTGTGGCGCTTTGTGAAAAGTATGGCGTGGCTTTTGTTTGAGTTAACGGACATCCGCCAACGCCGACACCACTGTTGTGTGAGGCGGAGGTGTCTTTGCAAGGGGTTGAAGGTTCTGATGATGTGTTTTTCTTTGCAGAACAGAAGCACGTCTTCAGTATATTGTGCCATTTCGACTCGTGGCTCTGTGGGGAAATCTGCCATAAAGCCATTGAATACCGTTAGAGATAGTACAGAGCATTCGGGGACTCCGACTTTCACAGGTCTTAGTGTAGATATTTTCCCCGCAACTGTGACTTTGAAGGTGCGGTGTCGTAAGAAGCTGCGTAGGATGTTGATCATCTGTGTTGGGAGCCTCAGGTGGACCTGTTTGTATAGGATTCCGGCATTCCATGTCGTAGAGAAGGCCTTCTCGACTCCAACGAAACAGCAGCCATGAAGGCGCCTTGCTGGAAGCCCAGGGCAGCGGTCTCCACCACACTCAGTAACCGCTGGAATGTTGAGTGTCTAGGACGAAAACCAAACTGATGGTGTTTTTTTATTTTTTAACCGATGGTCGGGAATGGCTTGAATGTCTCCCAGTATTGGGGACAAGCGGGTGAGAATCAACCTCTCGAGAACTTTCGAGAGGGCGGAAAGGACGCTAATGGATCGGTAGCTGGAAGGATGTATCGGATTATTTCCAGGTTTCAATATGCACTCTCGTGGAAAGTACCCGAGTGTGAGAAACATATTGAAAATCCTAGTTAGGAAGAGAACCGCGTCTAAGGGAAGATGGCGGAGCATGTGGGGTGTCAGCCCGTCCGGCCCCACCGCCTTTTTTGGTTTGAGTATGCCTTGGACTTCGCTAGGTCGGATGGTTGGGAATCTTTCCGCGTCCTTAGGAGGGTGGCATAAGAAACGATGGACCTTCCGGTGGACACGTTTGGAAAAGTTGTCGTCCTGGGGGTTGTCTATTGGACGCAAAGTACCTACAAGATAGTCAGCAAAAGCGTTGGCTTTGGCTTGGGGTTCATAGGCCAAGCCATGGGTGCCATGGATGGGGGGAGGTGTATTGAAATTTGTGGTTTCTGAGGGCTTTGGCTATGCAATATTTCTTGGAACTGTCCAGCTATTATACTCTGCAAAACAGGTGGTAGTTTTTCCGTTATAAAGTGTTTCGGGATCGCTTAAAGTAAACAGTTCAGGTTTGACATGTTCCTGGAGTTTACACTATAATTTGTGAAATAGTGGACAAGAGTAGCTAAATATATCAAGAAACCAATGGCAGGGGACCGCTCGACAAATACAACAGTAACATTTGGTAGGTTTCCAGGTAATTGATTAAACATTAAACATTATAAAACACATAACCTAAGAATAGAATAGGTTAAGAAAAACGAATGACTGCGGATAGCAGCCAACAACGCCTTCTAAAGAACGTTACTCATAGAGACACGTTAAAACATCTGACTAGTAACAAATCCAAAGAATGTAAGCCGAAGAGATTGCACTACAGTAATGGCAACAAATCACAAAGGTAATACCTCTCAGCAAATAACATACTCAAACGCACTACAAACGCCATCCAACCGAGATCAAGCAATTGCTATTGAATCTAGAGAGAGCATTTCAATTAAAGGTTATATTCTAGCGGTATGTAAACTTACGGACCCAGAGAACATAAGATTTATATCAAGAATATCAAATGGACGATTTTGCCTTTATTTAGCAAACAAGTACATAGTAGAGGAGCTTATGACCCAGCATCAATGCACAGTAATAAAGAGTCATTGCACCTCAGACCTCTAATGACAAAAAATAAGAGAATTATCCTATCTAATGTTTGTGCTGTTATCCCAAACAAGACCATAGCAGAGAGCCTACTGAAACTAGGTGTAAATTTACCATCGCATATTGAGTACATACGAGCAGGTATCATGAGTTTTCGTAGGCAATTATACATATATCCTGAAGAACTAGAGGAACTCCCAGAGAGCATCTTGATACCTTATGAAGGAGTTAATTATTGCATATATATTTTCACAGAAAATCCTACCTGCTTTCTTTGTAAACAAGAAGGTCACCTTGCGAGACACTGTAAAATTAAAATATCCTACCCTCAGTAAGCTCTATCATATCCACTGACGACAATACGTCACAAACATCAGATGATAACGCACCAGAAATAAATGAAGAATGCCCTTCTAAGAAAGAAGGAATACAGGATAAAATATACAACACAGATAGCACTCTCTACACAAGACTAACCAATAGTAATACAACAAACAGAGACAGTTCGTAGTACCGAAGAGAATCTAGTTGACTCTCAGCTGGAAAACGACCTTGAACTTGACTGATAAGAAGCACAGATGAAATATGGGTTTCCACCGTTATCTGCGACAGGATCTTTCAAAGTAAGCAAAACAAAAAGACCAAAATCATCGTCCGACTCTGCAAGTCAAGGAAAACGTGAACCAGATTTAGAAGCCACTAATCAAAGCTCAGATGAGGGAGTAGGTACAAAAAGTCACAATGAAATTAAAAAATCAATACCTAAAAAGAAACCAAAAACACAAGTTGGCCAACATAATGTTGGTGAATTCCTGGCTGAGATAAAACCATACTTAGAATCTAAACACAACGAATTCCCGTTCAACTATGAACAATTGAAAAGCTTTTACGAAAATGCACTGGGAGCTACAGATATCACAAATGTAGCAAAATCACATATAAATGACTTAGAAAGTTTTACTGGAGCTTACAAAATTTACATCATTTCCTAAATTCCCAGGGCATGAAAACTAGAACAACCAGAGTACTAAATCAATTGAAAAACGAGAATACCACAATAAAAGAAGGTGTCGTCACCAAAGAAAAACGAAACAAACGCTCTAAAACCACAAAATGAACACATTTCTCCTCCAGTGGAATTTGATTAGCTTTTGGAGCCAGTATGAATACTTAACACAACTAATTGCCTCACAGGAACCAGATATAATATGTCTGCAACAAACTAATTTTAAAAATGAATTTGTTGCAAATATTAAAGCATACTCTTCTCATCATAAAAATCGTACCAACGCCAACAAAGAAACTGGGGGCGTTGCTACTTATGTCCGAACTAACATACCGTTCAAAACAGTACAGCTTAATATCCACCTTGCAGCCACTGCAATACAACTACTAAATTCTCAGTCAATATGTATAAGTAATATAAACTTACCTAATAGTTAGCATGCATGTGTTTCTGACTTATACACACTGATAGATCAAATACCAAAGCCTTTTAATCTTGTAAGTGACTTTAATTCTCACAACACAGCATGGGGAAGTACCTACACTAATCAAAGAGGGAAAATGGTGGAATCACGAATAAACAAAACAGATTTAGTAATATTAAACACCAATAAACCCACACACTACAATATTACACATAACACTTTTAGTTATATAGATCTCTTCTTTAGCACTCCAGATGTAGCATTATCCTAAAACTGGCATGTTTTTGAAACCTTATTAGGTAGTGATCAATTCCCAATTTCACTGAAAAAAGAAGCGATTGATCAAAGTAATTTAATAATAAACAAATGGAACTCTCTAAAAAGAAACTGGTCAAAATATAGATCAGAATATGTTAAAAATATGCCTAAGCTCATACCTAAAAATAAATTCCATGCTTGTAAATTAAGATCACAATAGATCAGCTTGCAAATGCAATTATCAACTCTGCAGAAATGAGCATCCCTAAATGCAGTATTAAGGGTAACTAAAAGCAACACCCTGGTGGAATGAGAATTGCAAAATTGCAATTAAAAATAAAAACAAAGCCTTCTACAAATACACTTGAAATCCAAATACAGAAAATAAAATAAATTTCCAGAAATGCGGAGCCCTAGCAACGAAAAAAAACACCAATAAAATAAACCAGAAAGACATCGTGGCTATCCTTTTTGTCTTTTTCTCTCACCAAACACCACAAAATATAATTTCGAAGAAACTGCAAAATATGCGTACAAATAAAACGACATATCCGTTATCTTCACCTTTAAAAGCTTGGAATTCTTACTTGGAAAACCCACAGGATATTGCTAACTATTTTTCTGAAAACTTTCCGGAGATTTCAAGTGACTCCAGCTATGATGATTTCTTGAAACCTAAATACTCCTCTGATATAGAGATAAGTTATTCCACCATACAAAACGTTGAGTGCTTCAACGAAAACTGTAGATTGACTTAGCAATAAGTGGTAGTAGTACTAGCTCGGGACCTGACAACTACCCACAGAAGGAAAGACTTACCTACTTGAAATTTTTAACTTCACCTGGAAAAAAATGTATATCCCGACCAATGGCGCAAAGCCATCATAGCTCCAATTGCTAAACCAAACAAAAATGAACAAATTCCAACAAACTACAGACCAATTGCGCTCACTTGCACAACGTGCAAAGTGCTCGAAAAAAGTATTAGCAGACGATTAAGATGGTATCTAGAAAAGACATCTTTCTTCACTCCAGAACAAAATGGTTTTCGAGAACACCATTCAACAAATGACAGCCTTGGTACTCTAGAAACTCAAATACAAGCAGCATTCCTAAATAAACAAAATATAATAGCAGTCGGCCTTGCTATACATGAAGCATATGACATGGTCTGGCACAACCACGTTCTAAGAACTCTAGATGAAAATAGCATCAGAGGAAATATGTTAGTATTCATTCAAAACTTCCTAAGACATCGAATAATTCAAGTAAGAACAGCAAATGCCATATCGAAAGAATTCCTCATGACAAATGGCTTCCCACAAGGATCAGTAATCAGCGTAACACTCTTCCTGGTAGCTATAAATAGTATAACCACCAAAATTAGACTTCCAGTAAAAGCATCTCTTTTCGCTGACGATCTCCTATTTTACTGTAGAGGCAGAAACCCAACCACAACGAAGGAAATGTTACAAGATGCACTTGATAAAACAGTGATCTGGTGCAAATAAACTGCATTTCAACTTTCATCAACGAAATGCAAACATATAACATTCTCAAGAAACAAAAGAACAAATACTCCCATCAAGCTCCCCATAGATCAAAATATAATACCAAATGTAAACACGATTAACTTTCTGGGAGTATTATCTGACCAAAAATTGATGTGGTTACCCCTCTTAAGACTCTGAAAGATGACTGCCTACGTCAAAATAACATTCTTAAAATATTGTCTGCAAACAACTGGGGGACAGACCAACATGCGCTAATGTGCACCTATAAAGGGAATTAATTGTTCTTTCACACTGGCCGTTTGTAGGCTAAAGTATGGAAAGATAAGTTCCGACTGAAAAATTCAATGACAGCCGCGATTTGAACCACGGATCTTCTGGTTGCCGTCCAGCCGCTATAACCTTGAGCTATTATGGCCAACGTGCCGGCATGACATTATGAGAACTCCTAAGTGGTTTACCGGAAAAAACACGAATGAGCTGGAGAATTTAATGTCATGCTGGCAAGTTGGCCATAGTAGCTCAAGGGTTAGAGCGGCTGGACGGAAACCAGAAGATCCGTGGTTCAAATCCCGGCTATGACATTGAACTTTTCAGTCTAACTCTATCTTTCCGTGCAAGCACAAAATAGGATTACGGAGCTATTATTCATAATTCAGCAAAGCCACCAGTTCAAAATTGTGCTTTACGAATAATTTTGGGAGCTTACAGAAATAGCCTTACCACTAGCTTACAAATAGAGGCCAATGTATTACCACTACAAATTCGAAGGAAACAACTCAGTATAACCTATGCTCTAAAGAAAGCCGCATCCAAAATCAAGCACCTATAAGTATGTATTTTCAAAATGTCACCAGGAACAAACGTTAGTATCTTCAAACCATCCTAAGCCCGTTTCCCTAAGTGTGAAACAATACCTCAAGGAAAACAATATCTCCCTCCGAAAATATCACCCAAAATAATACTAACTGATATACCACCATAGAGGATCACAACCCCGCCAGTCAACAACGAACAAAGAAAGGATCCTAAAAGCTCAACATCCAGATCTATGTTTCAACAACTGTTCAAGGATATATGCGCCAAAAATACCCAGACTACACACATATTTACACTGATAGTTACAAAATGAAATTGGATGTGCCTTTGCAGCAGTCTATCCCACACATACCATGTTATATACCTTACCTAAGTTTTATACGGTCTTCTTCTCTGAAATATGTGCTATCAAACGATCATTTGAAGATATTAAAAACAATGAAAGTGATTCTCAATATATCTTCTATAATGGACCTACAACACCAAAAAAGTAAAAATCCAATAATATGAGTAATCCAAAATCTGTACACGCAAATTCTATCGGAATTAAAAAGTGTTACCTTAATCTGGATCCCATCGCATCAAGGCATTCCCGGAAACAAACAAGCTGACGCTGCAGCCAAAGAAGCAACTCATCTACCAATAGAAGCAACAGACATTAGTTTTCCATATACTGACGTAATCACATACCTCATACACCTCAAATGGCAATCCACCTGGTTAGAGACTTCTTCCAGCAAACTCCAAGAATTTAAATCATCTTACAGAGAACCATATCCAGTAACAAAACTTAAACGCTGAGAACAAATCCTCATTAGCTCTCTTCCCATTGGGCACACAAAACATACTCATAGCTACTTACCCAACAAAACCCTATCTCCTGTATGCAACGCTTGTAACGTGATCATCACCGTCAAACACATCATAGGAGAATACAAGAAATATCAACGGCAGTGAATAGAAGCCAATGTTCCCAGGAAAATCACAGAAGCACTTGGACACCATATATATTGTAAAACAATTTTGTACTTTTGTAACTTTACGGAACTCTATAGATACATTTGATATAAGTGCTAATATTATGTAACTTTAAAGTTAGGTTGTCGTGATATAGCATGTAAGTTAAAGCGACAAAAAATTACCAAATTTAAAAAAAAAGTGTTTCAATAACAGCGGATTTTATTTCAAATATTTGCATTTCCATATGTAGACAGCAATAATGTCCATTGCATCATGGGTCTGTAGCTACTTTGTTTTTCATTTATGGCCTTCAAAACAATTTTCGCATGAACTTATTTCTTACTATGGGCAGTTTTCCTAAAAAACGATGTTCTGCTTGAATGCAGGTCTCACACCGACGTCTCATGGTCGTGCGAACGCGACCCAAATTCCAAAAATATTGCGCATTTTCTCACCAACTCCCAAGTCGATTTTAAAGGGATTTGATGTCAGGCACTCTTGAAAAATGTACCAACGCTTTCTAATGGCGTAGAGCAGAAGTAGAAATTGACAGGATTCAAATCAGATGAGCGTGGTGGTCCTCCACATTTCTTCGACGACGAAACCATCATATTCGCTAATAATAATAATAATAATAATAATAATAATAATAATAATAATAATAATAATAATAATAATAATAATAATAATAATAATAATAATAATAATAATAATAATAATAATAATAATAATAATAATAATAATAATAATAATAATAATAATAATAATAATAATAATAATAATAATAATAATAATAATAATAATAATAATAATAATAATAATAATAATAATAATAATAATAATAATAATAATAATAATAATAATAATAATAATAATAATAATAATAATAATAATAATAATAATAATAATAATAATAATAATAATAATAATAATAATAATAATAATAATAATAATAATAATAATAATAATAATAATAATAATAATAATAATAATAATAATAATAATAATAATAATAATAATAATAATAATAATAATAATAATAATAATAATAATAATAATAATAATAATAATAATAATAATAATAATAATAATAATAATAATAATAATAATAATAACAACAACAACAACAACAACAACAACAACAACAAAAACAACAAAAACAACAACAACAACAACAACAACAACAACAACAACAACAACAACAACAACAATAACAATAACAATAATAATAATAATAATAATAATAATAATAATAATAATAATAATAATAATAATAATAATAATAATTAGTGAATTAAACTATGGTGAACTATCCGAAACTTTTGCGACCGGAAATCAGAGCTGCTAGGTTCTAACCTACTGCACTACTGCAGGAGTGCGGGAACTGCTTACCCTGTCAACTGGATTGTAACTTTGTGGATTCGTAGAATTAAAATTCCAATTTGCGAAATTCAAAATGTTCTTTATTTCCGTAGAAATAGAATTATGTATTACACCAATACAGTCTTCCAAGATCGTTGACTACAACAAAGAGTTCACACTCCAAACACACCAGTTTCAATTACAACTCTCGTCACGACTCTGTTTACAACTGTTTATGACTACTTTGCAACTGCCCACTGGCCTTTCGCCTCTTATATATACAACCACTGATATCACTAGGTATTTCTGGAATATTGTGTGACAAACAAGAAGTTGAATGTTCTGTAAGACAATCAAGGTGTCACTAAAATTTTCTAAATTTATCTGTTTTGGAATAAATCTTATCTCCGCGCTATGTTTATCTGCTAAAGCAAGCTGTTTATCTCCGTGATACACTATCCGTCCGTTATCTCTTTGCGCCGAAATCTTTGTGCGCGTTGCCGCGACATTATTCTTGGATCAATTATTTAGCTTAACTCTGGGATGGTGTTTTATAGCTACCCTTTATGTCCCTGCCGCTAATTTACCTTTATCAGTTATGCAATTTTCGTGTACAAAATTTACATACAGCAGTATTCAATTCTACGTGGATTCCTAATATGCTTACATTAATAATGTAGCCCAGCTCGGTAGCGTAGATAGTAGCATGTTTGCCTCAAGAGGTCCCAAATTCGAATCTCGGTCAGGGTGAGTTACCTGGATAAGATATTTTATAGGTTTTTCCTTATCTTGTAGGACGAATGTCGGATAACTCTAAGCTCTATGGACCCTAGGCTCATTTGAGCATCATTTCATCCATTCCACTCATCGTCCGATGTGACTTAGCATTGGAGGATGTAAAGCTAAAAAGAAATTAATAATTTAGATGCTTCTATCCGCCTTTCCCCTTATTATTTCCTAATAAGTCTCTCGTTTATTCTACAATTATTCTATATTGTAATGTTTATTTTTATATTTTGTTCTTTTTTGTAAAATTGTCATCAGGAACGATAATTTGTATTTAATTTCACGCGTACAGCCATCATTTATTGGTACTTTAGCATTAAAATTTTTGCATTCCCATGTGATAATACAAATTTCTAAATTGTACTACAGTATCAGCTATGAATGAATATCAGAGGAAAAGCAGCTCGAAGCCACAATTGTTCGTAGCGTTAAGCTTCAAATAGATTAAGTTGTATGCAAATAAAGCAGATTATTATCCTCATTTGTAGCTATGATATTGGTTTATGACAGGTTCTTCATCCACGCCCAAGGAGTATCCATCAAATGCTGAAGACCATCCTCATCCTGACCCCCAAAAAAATCCTGCAAATGACGGGCGTTTATCATCCAAGGCGCGAAAGAAAAGCATGGTCTCTGTGCCTGACTTCATTTATCTAAGGATTACACCCACTTAGTCCATCAAACGGAGGAGCTGAAAGATACCCCATTTTCGCCTGCAAGTGACTTGAGATCACTGTAAAGAGATTTGCATCTCTCTGCCATCAAGTGACAATCCGTGTGCAATAAAAACCTCCCTGTTGTAATGACGCTAGTTTTATGAACAAACTGCCTTCAGAAATGTTGTTTGGAGCGGCATAATAGCCATGTAATTTGTGTGCGAGCCAAGTTCCAGCATGGTATAGAGAAATCTCAGGAAGGCGCGTGGCGCTCCCATGTTTCACAAAAATTGTGTATCTGATGAGGTGATATGTAAACACGAGGACTGTAACAGAGCTCTTTAAAAAAATTATGTGATGCAATCGTAACACTTTCTCTATCTGATATTGTTTTTCCTCTTATACTTTCTGTCCTGAAAGTTACGAAAGCTTATTGATTTTACTAACACGCACGTAGACAGAGAACGTATTTGATATCGCCCAAAAAACCCAGTAATGCGATTTTACTGGAAATAGAGCTTTGGGGGGTCACCTATATAAAGACAACACAAAAGAAGCGACACCAAGATTTGTAAGAACACTTCTCTACCTCAAGATACCCTTTATATGGGTATCATTTCCTAAAACTGTGAATTTTTCAAAAGTCTTAATGATCTTGATTATTATATTAATGTTTAAAGCAGTTTCATAACAAATTAAACGTAGATATTATATTTTATGGGACTGGCCTCTTAAGTTCTCTTAATGCTGAATGACTTTCACATAACTGGTAAGAATAATTAGGCAAAACGTTACTCCTAAATTTATATATTATTAAAAGACGCAATGTCAAAGAAACATTTTTGTGGAGTCAACCATTTCCCAGAGATTTCTTGTAATTCGTAGCAGTTCTAAAATTTTAATTCATAAACCGTTATATCTCCCGCCCCTATCTCTCTCCGTGGACATGGTAAAAGAACATAATTTCAAGGTCATCACTTCCGGACTTACCTTAAAGGACTGCAATTTCCCTTTCTGGATTGCAGTATTATCAATGTATCTACAAAGAAATGTGAAAAAATATAGTTTCTAGAAATTTTTTCTCGATTAAGTTGGGTTAGATGGAATAATAAAATAATAAATATATACATGATAAAAAATTATATTTCCTGTAACAAATATAACACTTTTCAATCATATTTTACTCTTACCACTTTCAAAACTACTCACAATGAACAATAAATCAAAGAGTATTAGCAAAACACTAACATACACCTTTTACAGTCATATAAATATTTAAACATTACATTTTATCGCAGGTCGTCACATTCATTATAGAGAAAATAAATACCTTAAGAATATTTTCTTCGTAAAGGATGAGTAGTTCTCTTGAAAATGTGTTACAATTTTTGGAAGATACCAAACTTGAACACAATTAAGTACTTATCTCATTTTTCATTTGTAAGTTATGTTGGAGACATACTCAAAAGTATTCATCACATATTTCTTTATTGACCTTACATAGAATGTGCAAGATATATATGCAAATTTCAATGGAGCTCTTAAAATGTAATGCCATTTTCAGAAATTAGGGTTAAGGTGGCCAAAATGTAAATTTTTCAAACCGCAAAATAATCATTTGGTTATCTAAAATTTTTGAACTTAGCGTATGTCCGTATAAGGAAGTATGACTGCAAATTTTGTACATATAACTATGTTATGTTCTTGTATTTCGCGTTATAAGACACAAATATAAGCTATTTTTCAAAAAATGAGCATTGCAATACAATTTTCTAGTTTTTAAGCATATTTCGGATTTGTTTCCCTTATTGAACTAAGAAAGAGTTTTACCACGAAATATACTCTTTTGTTAAATTATTTAAAATGAATTATTTGTTGAATTATGGGTTTCAGGATTTGCAAAACAAACAAGGGATAAAACCATATACAAGAATAAAGAAATAATGAATTTGTTGAGGTAAGATATTTACTTTATTAAAAAATAGCTATAAAGCTTTAGTTAGGATACTTTAGGGGAAATATTTCCTATCTTGCATAGCTGGGAGTATTATTAAAGCTGAGAAATATCTAAAATGCTATATTCCAGAACAACAATCAAAGAATTTATTAATAAAACTGTAGTTCTGTTTAAGTTTTATTATTATTGTTTGGTGTGCATTGTTGCTTGAAACACTTAATTAGATTCTTATTAACATATGTGCAGAAAGTTTAAGAAAAAATATCCACAGAAATATCGAAAAGTATATATATTAAAGATGTTGGGATGAAACTCAAATATGCAGCCACGTCCTGCGCTCAAATTTATTAAACTCCTCATGCACAACTACAGTTTCACTTTTACCGCGAAATATTTGCACGAAATGTAGACGGAGAATCAACGTAATGATACCGCTTCTTCTGCTGCAAGTCTTACTGCCATCTCCTTTTCATTCCATGTTCTTAGGGTCAAAGTTTCAAAGCCATTTTCTAAACACGGGTTTCTTCATTCGTTCTAAAATGCAAAATTTGCACGGAACCACTGCGCTAGCCCGGTGCCCACCAAGTCGTTAAATATATATAAATAATATATATAATATATTATATATAATATATTATATATAATATATTATATATAATATATTATATATATTGAATTGCCTGGGAAGTCCGCTGAAGTTCTCTGCACTCTATAAGCCTTTTGTATAGCTGCTAAAGTGAGAGATAGAAAATATCTTACTAGAGCATGAAATTTACGTCAAGAATGTTTAAGTTAATTATTTCTGTTATTCCTTCTTATTTGAAATATGACCTGTAACTAATGAGTTTGGGTGTCAGATACCCAGCTAAAACTTCGACGCCACTGCTGCCAGAGGGTTGTGATTAGGTCCTTGTCCGTTTCTATAGCTTCAAGTCAGCTCTTCCCGAGCTGGCTGGAATTGCAGTGGTCAACAGTTGTTTGCTTTTATTTGTGATTGTTTTAAATTGTGTGTATTACTAACCCAACTTCACCAGCTGCGTAACTTTTTTTTTGCGATATTCTCGTTTTCCGTTTTATAGGTAGTATGGCATCTAGCCAGGTATATGTCTAACCTAGTAACCCCAGATGCAGTTGTCATCAAAGCGGTGAGCTTTTTTACGTTATTCGTTATTGTTAGATATTCTCCATACCCATTATCATACCAGTTGCCTGACTAAATTCTAATATTCTCGTTTCTCGTGGTCTATGAAACCTAGTGATCCTAGGTTTAGTGATTGGGCGAAATCTATACTGCATGATTCTGAAAGTGAATGGAGTGGCGATGAAAATGTTACAGAACCGGAGTTCGAGAGTGCTCATGTAACCGAATCAGAACAAGAATCATCTGATGCCGAGAATGAAGTGAGTGGTTTACCTAACCATACATAGGAACTTTGAGAAAAAATAAAAATAAATTGTAAAATAATTTTTACCTGCCATGAAATGAGAAGTAGGGCAAGCCATCTTTGGCTTTACAAAGGAGAAAACACTACTCTGTTATGGACCAAAGAAAGGCAACGCTGTTATACTTGTATCCTCTATGGGCCACACGGGTCAACCAATCCAGAAAGCCACAAACCAGAGATAATTGCTTTTTACAACAGTATAAAAGCTGGGGTCGACGGGTTAGATGAGAGGTGCACAGTATACTCAACAAATTGACGCACAAGGCGATGGACATTAGCCATATTTTTCACTCTCATGAATATTTCCCTGGTGAATGCTTATGTTATCTACTGTGGATTCCCTGGGAATCCTGAGCTAACCAGCTTGGAATACATCAGACGGCTTGCCAATGAGCTTGTGGAGCCTCATCTCAAGGGCCGAATTTGAACACCCGGTTGCCGCGTGACCTGCGACTAAACATCAGTACAAAGCTCCATGCCAGTTCCATATGAAGTCAGAAAAACTTAGGCGAGCAAGTAAGGTGCAAGAAATGTCCAGCAGGCTCTGACAGAAAAACAAAAAAAGATCTACAACAGCTGCAAGATACCAATTTGCGGAGAGTGCACAATTCCAGTATGCCATGATTGCGTAGAGTAGTGTCTTCCCAATTTGTATGAGTGCAATATTTTGTCAAATCAAAATGTGTTTTTCTACACTTTCATTATTCCTCTATAATGTGATGTTAGAATTTGGTTTAATTGTTTATATAAAATTAGCCAACTTATGGATTACGTAACATGTGGCAATTTTTAATTGGTTTGCAGATGTTCCCAAATTTGTAAGTTCTGTTAACTGTAATTTATTTTCTGTGTCAAAAGTTGTTCAGTGGCATTAATAAAGGTTAATGTTGAAATGTCAGCTCATATTTTCCAATGTCCCTTCACCAGTGAAGTACAAGAGTCAAGGGAATTACTGGTTATCTATAACCCAACATCACCAGTTGCGTTACAGAAATATCACCTCACCCGTTATGGGTTAACAGTAAAATACTTACTGATTCTGTGGGTACGGGAAAATAGGACAGGATACAATAACTTTGTGTGTAATGCAATTTCTTTCTACAAGGACTCTTGAAAGATTCCCCTGAACAAAAATGTAAAAAAGAATAAAAAACACCACCAAAAGAATGCGCGCGCGCGCGCACACACACACACACACACACACACACATATATATATATATATATATATATATATACACATTTAAGTGAGCACACCAAAAGTTATGTACAAAATAAAGCACTAACTCTTTACAAAGAGAACCAAGCAGCTCTGTTAATGCTTATATATAATAGGAATTTTAAAACGCGATAGTACATACATTACCTTCAGCACAAGCTTACAGAAATATTTAGAGAAATGCCTGAAATTTCCGATCTTTGTCTTTGTCAAGATATATAGATGTTCCTCTAGTTGTAACCTCCAGGGCCCTACTGCGTTAGGTATGGCAATTGGTGATCCCGGAGTCCCGAGTCAAACTGACACCCTCGATGTGGGTTCCTCTTAGTGGTGAGGGGTCAGACAAAACACCCACCCACGTGTGGGAGATACTCCGTGCGTGGAGATTCGTGTCCGTGGAAAGGTTTGTCCTGGTGGTTGAGGGATGCACATCTGAGACTTCTTCTGAATTCGGGGAGGATGCGAATTTCCGATACACTACTTTAGTTTCTGCTTCGCCTAAATGGGAGGTTAGAGACTAACCCGCCCCTAATTAATCGGCCGGGACTAGGTACTGTACCGAACTCCGGGGTGAGTGGGACGGCGAACCCGCTATATCCCCTGTGTAGCCTTGCCATCCAAGTGGGATGACCCCTTGTTGGGCTCCGTGGTGGGTGGGGAGCACTGGCGGATGAAACTTAGTCCATTTATTATGGTAAACAAAAATATTAATAAACAAATTAATAACAAAAGTGGAGAGGAAATAACCGAGTCGTGAGGTCCTCGCTATTTTGTTATTTATAGAACTGAGGAAGGTCGGAAGTTTACTACCGTGATCCCGTTCACTAATCAGAAAGATTTAATTGACATTGCTCGCCCTGTAAAGTTATGTACTGGATCTCGCAATGGCACGCTCCTGGTCGAAGCAGTTTCTCCTACGCAGGCTGCAAAAGTCCTAAAAGCCAATATGCTTGCGAGCTATCCGGTGCACGTTGAATTGCATAGGACACTGAGCTCCTCACATGATGTTGTAAATACCAGTGCATTGGACGGCATGTCCAATGAGGAGATTCAGGAAAACTTGGCGGAACAAGGGGTGGAAAATGTGTATCGAGTTTACCGCAAAGAACGAGGTGAACTAGTGCCCACTCGCGCCCTGTTTCTTACCTTTGACCGAGTAGATGTCCCGCAAATGATTAAGGCAGGTTATGAAACTATTGAAGAGAGGCAGTGTATACCCCAACCACTGAGTTGCTATAAACTCCAGCGCTTTGACCACACGAGTGATTCTTGTAATGCAGTTGCTACTTGCGTTGACTGTGGGAAAGTTAAGCATGATAATGCATGTACTTCACCTGTAGTTTGTGTTAACTGCAGCGGTAGTCGTTCATCGAACTCCAGAGAATGTCCCCGTTTTATGGAGGAAAAGGCCGTCCAAGAGATCCGGGTAAGAGAGAGAGGGTGTCCTTCGTGGAACCCCGGAAACTCTTGCGCAATTGTCAACCTTCTCTCCTTAGGACTGTTACTTACAGTGCAGTTGCAGCTAAGCTGGTACCTAGACGTGAAATCGCAACGCAAACTTGCGACATAAACTGGGCAACAATATCTGAAAGAATAATTACACCAAGATCACATCCAAAGCAACAGACACCAGCACGAACAACAGTGAACACCTCAGATAAGTCACCGGACAAACCATCTACGCCAACTAATAAGAGCAAACTGCCAGTAATTTTCCAGGCACCAGAAATAAAGTTCAAGGCAATTTACGATAGAACCGCCTTCCTCAAGGTTAATGCCAAGTCTGCCCCAGCAAAAAGCAAGGGCAAAAACAGCCCACGATCATCGCCTCCGAGATCATCCTCGGAGTCATTATCTGGGGAGGACTTCGACCGGCGACAGTCATCTTCGTCGGTCGTAGTTTCTAATTGGTTCGAGCCTCTCGAACCGAAATTTGCAGAAATGAAACGGTCCTCTTCGATAGAAGATATGGAGCAGGAAGTACCTTACCATACTGCAGCATCGGCAGCAAAGAAAATTCAGGATAACCCCGATTACGCCGTTCTTCAACACCTTAATGGACGCGCGTTTTAGAATCACGTTATAGGGCATACGCTCCTTGGATATGCAGAGCGTCTAACGTCGATCTGGGCATGACTAAATGCCGTAAATCTACCATGTGTATGTTGTTTTTTAGAATTTTTTTCGCGTTATGAAGACCAATTTATAATTTATACTGACGGCTCCAAGAGCTCAAATGGTGTTGGTTGTGTTTATGTGTGTTGAACCACACTAGCACTTCCATTTATACTGCAGAGCTTCATGCAATATACCGGGTCATTTTACACGTACGGCGACGAAAGTTGGGGCACTGATAGTCCTAAGTGATTCACTCAGTGCACTTCAAAGCCTACGGCAGCTGCACAACTACCACCCTAATGTGCAGCGTATCCAGGATGCCCTCAAAGTTTTACATGCTTCCGTCGTTAGCGTGGTGTGTGCATGGATCCCTGGTCACGCAGGCTTGCGGGGGAATGAAATAGCGGATTCAGCAGCCAAGACGGCTACCATGAAGCCCAGGGCTCGTGTACCATCTGTGACATCGGAAGATTTTAGGGCCGTATTGCGGAGAGTTGTGCAAACCTGCAGGCAGGAAGAGTGTTCCGCTCTCCACAAGAATAAACTTAGATCTGTGAAGGAACATATGATTCCCTGGGTTACCTCCTGTCGTTCATCTCGTCGTGAGGAGTTGAGTTGTCTCGGTTGCGCATTGGGCACTGCGTTTTTACACATAATTTTCTATTTAGAAAGGAGCCTGCTGCAGTCTGTCCGTTTTGCAACGAAGCGTTATCTGTCCGACACGTGCTGCTAGAGTGTTTTTACCTAGCAGACCTTAGTACGTCTCTGCAGCTGCCGGCCAGCTTTGCAGAAATACTAGCGGATAACAACCAAGTAGTGGAAAATGTTTTTAGGTTATTTTCAAGGTTATACTTTAGGATTTAGCGAACGGAATTTTAGTATTTTGGATATATATAATTTTTGTTTGTTTGTATTTTGTTATATACATCTATTTTTGTAAGTTTATTTACACTTGAATAGATCTTTAGAACCACTTGTATCTGGCTTTTGCCATGACTTATTATTTAAAGGGTGCTGAAAACCTCTGCTGTTGAGCGCCCTTATACACATCATCATCATCATCATCATCATCATCATCATCATCATCATCATCATCATCATCATCATCATCATCATCATCATCATCATCATCATCATCATCATTATCTCTAGTTGTAAGGCTTTGGCGCTAGCGATGTCATATTTTAATTTATCACGTCTTGCTAAGCATAGCTAGCTCTGAAGGCAAACTCTTGTAGCCGGGAACATAAGTTGTAATTCTTTATAAATTGTTGTATCCAATAGTAACTATGTGCTTTAGGTATCCGTTAGATTTAATTACATTATCTTTCCCGACAGCAAACAATAGCTATAATGTATACTGAGAGGATATTCAACGGTCCAACCTTTGTGTGTGGAAAAGAAAGTACACCTTAGTTTGTATATGTGAGGGCTACGGCCGGCTAAATTTTATATTTCCTTATTTTATACTTCTTTGTCATTTTCTAAAGTTTTGGAACAATTTAGATTATTATAAATCAGTCATTTGTAAATACTTCTACAGACGAGTTTAGTGCTGTGTGTCATGTGTAAAAAGTGTTTTTTTCCCTTAATTTACATCCTCCAAGGTTAAGCCATCCTCCAAATGAGCCCAGGATCCATAGAGCTTAGATTTACCCGTCATGCGTCTTTCAGGATAAGGAAAACCACGGTAAAAGTCTTATCCAGGTAACTCACCCTGACCGAGATTCGAATTCGGGATCTCTTGAGCGTGAGGCAGACACGCTACCAAGACGGCCTGTCTAAAAATAAGCATTCGCAGATATGTTATTGCTTGTGGGAGAGGCACCTTTTCTAAATGACATTTCCTTCGATCTATGTATTGTTAATTTTCACTTATACAGGTTACACAGCTCGCTTATTCACAACCATTTAAACCTTTATTTGGCGGTGTTTTTCTAGGACAACATTACACTTTATTCAGTTTAAAAATATGTCATTGCGGTTTTTTGTTATTTTAATATTCTACTGGCCTTTTTCGTTATACTAGCAGAACTTTTAGTCTTGGCATTGGTCAATATTGTCTTAGTTTTACAACTACGTTATAATGTCTTTTTATTAGTATTAAAAGCCAAAATCCAAGAAACTGCAGTCAAATGATACCCTGTCAATATCCAAGCATGCCAGCATACCGATTATTTTACTTGAGCCCTCCCCATCCTTTCCCACAGGCACATTTGACTGCAGCTGCCGAGATTCAAAATTACGACGTTTAGCTTTGAATGGGTGACCAACACATTGCATGTCGCTTTAACAACCAGGGCTATTAGAATCAAATGCGTTGAGGCACAGCAGAAAGCCGTATGAAACCGGTTTAGCAAACATAGCAAGAGCGGCATAGGTAGCAAAATCATTTGCCAAATAAAGGGTTAAAATCGTATAAATTTTGTTTGCATGACTCTCTCATATTCCAATTATAACATGTACATATACAGGTGTTCTAAAGGTAAACTCTTGTAGCTGGGAGGATAATTTGTAATCCTTTATACGTTTTTCTATCAAATTGTAATTATGTACATATATATGTGTTAAGATTTAATTACATTTTCTTTCTTGACAGCAAACAATAGGTTTAAGGTATACAGATAACATTCCCAGATATGTTATTGTGTGTGGGAGGAGCACCTTTTATGAATCACATTTTCCTTCGACCTATGTATTGACAGGTTGCACTGCTCGCTCACTCACATTCACTTAATCCTTGATTTCGTAGTTTTGCTCTGGAACAACATTACGCTCAAGTTGAAAATCCAAAGCTTCTTACTGTAACAATTTCAATAAAGGTGAATTAACATAACATTTTAATATATAAATTACATAACAATTAAAATCATTTTAAAATAAGAATAAAATTTTAACATCCTTTAATTAATAACAAATTCTAAATTCATAAAATCCTCTAATAATTTTTTATTGTAATAATGTTTTAAAAAGTTAATTCCTTTTAAAATTAAGTAAAATACTGCTTCTGTAGGTACAGGAACACATGAAAGGATACTATAACTTTGTGTGCAATGCAATTTCTTTGTACACAGAATCTCGAAAATTACCTGGAAGGAAAATCTAAAAAAAAGAACAAGAAAACCCACTAAAGAAATGTATTAATACAAAATTTAAATGAGCACACCAAAAGCTATGCACAAAAAATATAGCACTAACCCTTTAAAAAGAGAGCAAATCAGTTCTGTTAATCATATATATATATATATAAAGTACTTCTTTTCACAAATAGAAAGCCATTATTCGTGTATTTCATTATTTTCTGGGCAGCCAAAGTGAATGCAATTTCGAAGTCATTGCATAACAACTAGGTCTTAGGAGAAGTCGGTATGCCCTATCTTGCCAATGTTAATGTGTGACCCATTAATTCTGTAGCTATTTAATACAATGAGCTAAAATTTTAAGGTACATTATACTTTTACAGTTTAATGATGAAAAATAAAGTGCTCCTTTACATTATAACGAAAGTTATGATATTTTAAGTAAAGTGATTAACATTTTATTGAAAAACGAAGATTTTTGAATTAAAAAAATAACTATTTCAGTTACATAAAAAGTTTCATTAAGATAAAGCCATTTAGGGTGAAAATATGTGGTAAAAATGTCAGCCCTTAGTGTGAACTGGTTTTTAAGATATTGGAGCATTTGTAAAGAACCTTTTTCTCTTTCAGTACAGAATGTATCAAAATCCTCCAGCTTCATAATTCGCTGCGTTATCTATTTGGGCATGGTTCCTTTTTATTCTTTTTAGTGACCTAGCCTACTGAGCCATAAATGCTGAAACCACATTTGCTTTAAGTACCCTGTCACATCGAGCTCTTAGAGTATTTCTGGTATTATAACCAATAGTCATTCCCATTTCACTCAGTGCACTTATTCTGCCAGCATTCCCATCCTTGAATGTGATAACTTCATCATTTGTACAAAGATGTAGACTTTTTAGATCAACAAAACCATTTTTAGGTACTTGAGACCAAACTACACTATTAAAAGGTTCATTCACATTTCGAGTTTTCTTTGTCAAACACTTTTAAAGTAATTCTGGATTAGCCAGATCTATATAAATGGGGTTCAATGTCAAAATTACTGCCTTAGATATGGGATTCTTATGATGATATCCATGCAGTTTATCACCAGCTTCTGCTTTCTTATATTTAAATCAATCCACAAAGGAGAATATGTGCAATGGTTTGATATTGAAAGCTGTGTGAAAATAGTTAGCCCACACTGCTCTAGTCATTCCTTCAAGAGTATTTGAATTTTCCGTGATAGGCTTCCCATAATATTCAGTTAGCAGATTCATGGTTGAATCTGTCAGACGTCCTCTCATAGTTCTCCCATCAGTCAATTTTGTTTTTCCTAAATATCTAAGTTTTCTGAATGTTTTACACATTGCTTTTTGTACATGATGGCACATCTTCAAGAGGTGCTGCTACAATTTCTGATTTGTAGGATGATCGCCATCCCTCAAAATAAAAGAAAGATTTGTTCTCTAAAACTAATATTTATAAAGATATTGAAGTTTTACTTACTGAATGCGCCAAGGTTTTCTAAAAGGCTATTACGCCGGAATATATTCAAGTATTACTGTACCTCTATGAATGTTACACCAATATGAGTGGGAGATTCTAAGTATTCATATGTAATTAAAACCTGAAGATGGCAAAAATCACGAAAATCCGATTTCAATTCCGTCTGAAACATTTTACTGTCACTTAGATTTTCTGTATTCTCCTATTCTCGTAGAACCTATAAGAAAGTATTTAATAAGGCAATGTTTATCTCCATCCACATAAATAAAGGAATAATAAGTTTTTAAAGGAATTGTTTGTACAAAAGTAGCTATAAAATTAGTTTCTACTAAGTAGAACAACAACTAAGTAGAAGAAAAATCAAGTTTCACTATACAGGCATTACCGGCTGTAAGTAAAAAAATCTTTGAGTAATTGAGGACATAGTAAAAAATTATATTAATCTTTGCTTTATTTGTGGTTATACATTTCTGCTTACTAAGACCAGTATGTTTCTAGGTTGGTTAGTAGACGCCTGGTACCTCCAAGATGGAGTGGCACAGACAAGCATATGCGTATATTTAAGCTACATGGAGGCGCAACGCAGGGTGGACAACCCGCAAGACAGTGAATGCTGTATCGGAACTGAGTTTGAGTGTTTTCTGCAAAGTTAGTGACCACCCTGTTTAGAACAACAGATCCTGTGTTAAAGCAGAAGCAAAATGGATAGTCTGCTCTGACATAAATTGTGAATTTTGTTAAGGTGTTATATCATGTAAAGTACATCGGGTAGTAAAATATCTGACTGATTTGAAGGAAAGCTATAAAAGCTCCTCAAAGAAAAACAAACAATTAATATGCCAAAGTAAATACACATTAAGGATAACTACTGTGAAGATTGGTCAAAAGTGCAGAAAATGACAAACTTTTTGCCTAATTAAATAGAGTAATCCGTGTACTCCATACTCACTCTCTTCTTGGGCAGAAAGCCAGGTGAAAAGACGATAAGATATCGACGTTTCGGGAGTGTGCACCTCTCCCTCCATTAGGATATTTTCAAACTTTATAACAACAAATGAAACACTGCATATAACACAAATATAAACAAAGACAAAACACTATCAAAATTCGTATTGATGAACAAAAGACTATACTTCAATATGCCATTATTTTAAGTCCATCCAACCCTTTAAAAATTGTGGCCTATGACTATATAAGTGGGTCACTTTAAGTGGGCGCAGTGCTTTATGTCACCAATTTTGGTAATTTTCTGGTGTTTTTAATTCTCAGCGTTTTTCAGAACATGAGTTGCTCCACACGATGCAGATTTCGAAGTAGAAGCCTGAAAATGTTTGTGCTTGGACGAAAGCAGTTCCAAAGGAAATCGATGAGATGACCTTTCTTTTTTTAAAACAAAATGGCACCAGTGTTTATGCAATTAAATATCAAAGCACATATTTCACAAGTAAGTATTATAAATTAATAAAAGGAGAATTGAGTAATTTTTTATCCTAAACCAAGGGTACGATTAAACTTTCATCTAAAAATTGACTAATAATATATTTATGAGTATAACCGCGCAGTATTATTTTTCTGAAACAAAAATTACATCAGGTGGAACAGTTTAAACAAATGACAATAAAACACTATAATATATTAATGTCACAAGAACTATATTGGACTAAGGTGTGAATATTTGTCTGTGAACTATTGTTAATACTACAATATTTGTATTAAAGTTTCAAATCAATCCAAGCAAAAATGTAGATTTTAGAATCTTCAGAGCTGGGTACCTTTAAGGCACAGAACAAAGTATGCTCCCTTATACCACTAACACTCTATACACACAGTTGTCAATATATATTGAAGGGTCATTTTGTAGAGGAAGCTGTGGCTTTTTAACACACCGTTTTGAATAAACGTAAAACAGAAGGACAAAAGGAATGCAAAATGAGAAGAACCTGAAAGTAGTTTAATAATAAACATTGAAGTTCAGGAAATAAAGGAAAAAATCAGCTATTACTCCCGAGGGAAACATCTGCAGCCGCTTTATTAGAACTCGTTACGGCGTACGACACAAATTTAACCGTGCTTTCGCTGTAGCGTTTAGAGGTGCAATAAAATCTGAAATTAAGTATAATTCAAGTTACAAGAGTACACGTCACTATGAAGGCAAGTTGAACGTCACGTAATTGGCTTCCTTGTATTGTGTAACCATGGTAACATCGATCAACAAGTGTACAAGCGACATCTGAAATCAGAGACCACAGACAGGGAGAAATCTGTAGGGGAAATGTATCAAGTTTGGGAAGCGTGAAAGTGACGCGCGTGACAACGAACCCAGGCCCCCTTCCCTCTGTGACAGCTCTCGATATTGCCTGTCAGGATCCTAGTTTAATTAAGGTCGTTAAGTGTCCTTTGGTTGTGTCAAAGTGACAATTTCCTGCACCGGCTACAATAATGACTCGAATACAAACGATTTCGAATGCGGTACAGAAGGGGCAGATTTGTGCCCCAAGCTGTTTTTCTCTCAGTAGCTGACAGCAATCCTGCCTCAAATTAGGCACTCAAAGACATCTTCCTCTCTGTGTACCATTGTTCTCCTTAAGATGAGTGTCAAAATGCTTTCTTTGGTTTTCACACAATTATTTCCTTCGAAATATACCACTTAGGCCTTCCCAGACAAGGTTGTTAAGAGAATGCCGTTCTCTCTCTCTCTGTCTCTCTTGGAGGAATTAAATATATTCTCGTTGGAAGTTTAGGTGATATGCTGATGATGTGCCAGAAGCTAAGGAGCTGATATGCAGTATTGCCAATCTGGACTAAATAAGTTAAATGTACCTTCAAGAGATCCCGAGTTGGAATCTCGCTCAGGCTGAGTTACCTTATAAGGTTTTTCCGGGGTTTTCCCTCATCCTGAAAAAGTACTGTCGGGTAACTCTGAGCTCCATGGACCCCGGACACATTTGAGCATCATTTCACGAATTTCATTCATAGTCCGATATGACTTAACGTTGGAGGACGAAATTGCAACAAAAAAGGGTTAAATGTTGGGTATTTGAGAAGCGCATTAGAGACTAAAATTATTTTTGTAATTTGCGACTCTTTTGGGCTCTCTTGATTTTCGAAATAACCTTTTCTTCCCCACAAGCCGTGTGTGGGTTAAGGTTTGAATGAGTAGAGCCAGACTGAAAAATTCAATGCCATAGTCGGGATATGAACCACGGATCTCCCGCTCTCTGTGCGGTTCTCTAACCAACTGAGCTACTATGGCCAACATGGCCAAATATCACCTTAGTTATTAACTGCATAAATAAGAATCAATGATCGCTAATGCTGCTTTCTCTAAAAGATTTAGCACTTTCTCGTGGTCTTCTAAACATATAAAAATGCAAACATTACAATAAGAACGAAGAGAACTATTGACGTAAAATGCGATACATACATTTTATTCCTCACTCCCCAAAATTTTTATGCTTAAATGAACTGAAAAGCAAAGTCATAATAAACAACTGATGCATAAATGAAAACTATTCATATACGCTATTGATATATAACATAAGGCAATGATATACTACATAATAGTATTGTACTGCATTATATAACGTTAACAATGGAAAGCAAACATAATGTGCATAATAATCAGGTCATTGACTCATCCTGCTGATAAGAAGGATGTATTTGCTGTTATTGGTACACAACATGGAACCGTGGTGCTATTTTGAAATCAGCCATGCTCGTCTCTTTCTCTACATACATTTTGGTTTGGCATGTGATTACTGGCAGCACACAAACTTTTGAATATTATAAAACAAGGATTATGAAATCGAGAAAGAAGGATCTGTGGTATGGCCTGAGATTCGCATTCAGCAGGTGTCGGTTTCGACTCCTGCTGGCCCCAAATCTGAACAAGAGATTTCCATGGTTGCCTAGGTCGGCAAGCCGAAACTTGGAGTGATGTCTTCTCCCATGGAGCTCCTCTCGTCTGTTTCCTCTTATTTCATCTTTCTCTTTCTGACCCCAGAGGCTAAGTTTTAGTCGGCGGCGGGGAGACGGCGCAGAGGCTTGCGTTTTGGAACTTCCCGGCTACGTCTGAAGGTGGCTTTCAAAACTCCATTTATTGAGTTTTCTTCGGTTCCCACTGCAGGGAAGCTTATGGACTTAAATGGGTCGCCACCGAGAGTGCACCTCCTCAGCCGGGTGGTCAAGCCAGTAATTATTACGAAGTTGCGCATCTCTGTGTTTGCTTTGGCGGTTCCTGCGGACCATATGCTTCTTGCGATAATCCATCTCGTCCGTTTCATACGCGGGTATGCCGCTTAATGTTTCTTATCTACCTAAGACTATAGATATAAAACATCGGAACAGGTGAGAGGAGACAGAGGCGACCGACCCCAAGGAGTCACTACAGTACAGAAGGTGGGTCCCTACATTTACTACATAGAAACTCCTCGGCGATCTAGGGCAATCGTTATCTCACCTACCCTCCGTAAGGGAGGGGATCCGTACTCTTCAGCTGCTATGGTGCGAGTGGTGCGGACCCTTAGAATTCGTGGCACCTCTGACGTTACTAAGAGGAGCCTCGGGCCGAACATTCGAGCCCCTGGCGAATGAGAGTTTTTCGGATTGGGTTGGACCAGAAGGCACAGTATGTTCCCGACACCCGTGGGAGATCGGGTACCTCCGTCCAAGCCTCGGCCGCCCAGAGGGGGCAGAGTGTTGCTAAAAGGTACCGATTACTAGCATGCAGAGCAAGTAGTGTGTTAGATCACCAAGCGGCCCCCCTGAGGTTATTCGGTAGTCTTCCCTGCGGGGTTAATGTGCGTAAGTGGCGTATCCACTTCCACCCATCTTGACGATGATGTCGATGGGGTCTGGGTCTTTTTGACTCCAGGTATTGCGCTATGGAAAGGGCCCCGGAGTTTCCATCGCTCCTGGGTTGTCTTCCGACTCTCGGGTAGACCTCGTGATGAAATAACACCTAGTGTGCTTCCGAAACAGTCAAGTGGCCGGTTTGGAGAACGGAGGCCGAGAGCCAAGAAGACTGCAAGCTGGCTGGCACAACCGGCATCCAGCCAGCCGTGTTCCTGAATCGGCCTACTAGGTCGCTCGGCGAACGCAGCCTCCGTCTCACCGGAGGAGAAGGGTTCACTCAGAGGATCTGATCCCGCCGGTAACCGCCGAGACTCGTGCCAACACTTCTACCCTGAAAGAAACCACCAGATGTGAGATGATATGAATTGATAATGGTGATGAAGTCGAGGGACAGGAAATCCGGGGGATGTAATTAACCTACCCAGTATTCGTCTAGCGACTTGGGAAACCCCCCGGAAAAACCCATGAGTCAGGTATGTCGGCCACGGGAATCGAGCCCGGACCACAAACGAAATCGCCTGAGCCATCCCTCCCGCTAAAAATGACTTAATTAGTTGCTATAGCCTGCTTTCTATTGAAACGTTTACTGCAAATGCTTCCAAAATTATTCCGCTGAAGCACATATTTTGTGTGCTTCTGATAGCTTAACATTCACTGAAAGAATAAACTACACACACTTTACAAAACAAAATGAGTCACGAGAGCAAAAATATAATCGAAAACGCGTAATCGTTCTTGAGTTCTCGGTGATCCCAAGTTTTCGGATTCAAACCCGGCCAGTTCTGATGGCTTTTAAGTGTGATTAACAGCGACACCCCATATCTGTACATTTATCGGCATGTGAAGAAACCTCTGTGCGACAAATTTCAGGCACACCGGCGGGGCAATGATCCTGGCAATCGACTGCGTTGTTAAGAAAACAGTATTGTTTAAGTTTATCTTTAATTTTTCCTTGTGAATAGCACTTTGTTTTCATGATAATTGTTTTCTCTTTTGTCAAAATGAGAAGATATGTGTTTGTAGGAATTATTTTTTTAAATATTCACTTGCAGATATAACACAAACAGAAAAACCTAAAAATCTTAGAGATCTTCTAAGCAAAGTATAAACTAGTTTTGATAACATAAAAATCCGAAGATTTTTCCGATACAAAGTGTGGTTTTATGGAGGGGTCATTTCTCTGTGTCGTGTCTTTGGAAGACGCTGAATATAAATAACAATTTTGGAACTCAACCGACCTGCTGTTTTTCTGTTATGCTGTTCACAGGCACCCGTGCGCACACAAACAAACAAAGACCTTTTCGTAAAACGACTTTTTAATTCAGTCTCAAATCGTGTATTTCGGTGAGATTTTGACATCGAATGTTTGTGAGGAATGCAGTATCCTCTTTACATATGTATTTCAGGTAGGTTAAATAAAAATACAACACGAGAAATTTGCAGCAGACCAAAGAGTACTAACTGTATTGGAGTCTATAACTTCGGGACCATCGCTGGTGACTTCATCTATTTGTATGCTGGCGTATCGATGAAGCGGATTTATTCGATTTATTCCGAACGGTTGAAATGCTTACACACCTGGTTTCAGTGGAAATTCATTATTTTTCACACTACCCTTTTAAGATCAAGATTGGAAAGGTAGAATTCGACTGAAACATGTCGGGCCGGTTTGTTGTCGTGGTAGTTTAGTTGGTAAGAGCAACCGAGTGAAGCCCAGGAGATCATTTAATTCAAATGTGGTATTCATTTTATCAGACTGATTCTATATTCTCAACCTTGTCCTACCATTAATTCCAATACACAGTTAATTTCCATCGATTGACCTAACATTTGCTAAATTTTGAACCCCATAATATTGTACTTTAAGTACAATGAGTTCATAAATACCTACTTTAAAATATGTATACTACCACTAAGATATATTATCTCATATGCATTTGAGATCACCTTGTGCATTACCGACAGACACGCACGCACACACACTCACACACTAAATGCCAGTCAGTTGGTGAATTTGATGTCACGATGGAATGTTGCTATGCTAGCTCAGTGGTTAGAGAAACCAGACGAATACAATAGACCTGTGGTTCAAATCTCAGCTAAGTCCTTGAGCTTTTCAGTTTATTCTGTATTTCCAAGTTTGCCTTCAAGCTATCTGCACATAAACTTTTGCATTGTAAATAATACCAAACAATAAAGTACCGTCAACTGGGGCGACTTTATGCCTGCAGGGTGACTTTGTGCCATACATGTGCTTAAAAAGAAAGTAGTGACGAATGGTATTTGAAAATGCCATAAACTTATAGTAATACTCTAACACCTGCATAAGTGTTGGAACCATCTGGTAACTGTGTTATAATCTGCTTGTTCTTCTAAAGTTGGGAGCATTGTGAAGAATTGTGGAAACGTGTCTGCAAGTGTTTTAGTGACCTCTGTATAATTTCAGTTGGATCGAGGTGAAGAATTTTCTGTTTCAAATTAAAGGTAGGTTTGTTTTGTTTAGACTACTATTTGGCTATTGATTAAGAAAATATAAGCTCTGTGGCAGATATGGCATTCCTTTGAATGAGGTGGAAACTTAAAAATAGGAAAATGGAGGGTAACTTTGTGCCACCACAAACAGTTGCATTTTACTCACATGCAAGCACATAGTGTCTCACTTTGTATTTTCAACTGTGTAGTTATGCTAATTTTAATTGAATCTGGTTTTAGTATTTTACTGCCTTACTTTCTTACAGATACCGATAGTAAACTGCCAGAGACAAACTACCAAGAAAACACCGAAGGGAGCCAGGAAACCGGCCATACCACAATTACAGCGAATCTACGTTAGAAAACGCTCTAAAAGAAATTAGATTAAAAACTCTGTCAATACCCTCTTGCTGCAAAAATGTATAATATTTATAGGAACACATCATGTGAAAATTACAGAATAAGCATGCTGCCCCAGCAGGTGGCTGAAAGGTGTTTTATGGACCATGAACATCAATGTCAAGAAAACACAAGAAAGCCAGAATTTCAGGTCTGGACAGCGGGAGTGATGATGTCACCATACATTATCAGGAGAGTTCCAATAGTCCATTATTCCTTTGATGATAGCGAAGATCCTTCATCTCCATTAAATCAGAAAGCAGCATTAGCACTAAATCCGAGAAACTTGTTGGTTTATGATTTCGTCTTTCTACAGTATGAGGAGAAGTTCTTTCTAGAAAGGGTTATAGCTAATGGTGAACAGGATGCGAGAGTTAGTGTCATGCAAAGAAGTGGACATCTGTGGATGTGCCTGATCAGAAATACGAAATAAACTATGAATATAAAGATGTAATCAAGAAAATTTAGCCACCTGTAAGAGTATCCAAGCGTAAATTTTATGACATTCCTGAAATGCAAAAGTGTTTGGGAAAAATGAACATTTTGATACTCAAATGAAGTGGAGTTCAAAAGTTTTTGCAGCAATAAAGAGCAATAATTAGACATGAAAATGGTATCTTCAATTTTTATTGGAACAAATACTCCCATTCCCTGGGATGACATTGGGCCAGACAAGTTTCTGACTTTGAATAGCACTGAATTTACAGGTGGCCCTAATGGGTTTTCATTGGGCCATGTTTGAATAGATTTTTTGGGTATCAGTTAACATGAAGGAATAACTTGATTGATGCTTCTGTTGCTGTTATAAATAGTAAACATATCTCTATTAACGTTAAATTCAAAGAAGGGATTTCTAAAACATGCAAAAAAGTGGCACAAGGCACCCCAGATGACAGTAGTAAAATTCTAACAGATTAATTTTTTTAAAAAAGCCAGCGTTATATATGCTGTAATCTGAGATAATATAACAATATTAAAGTATTACACTTAGATTTAACGTGTAAACCTTCCAATCGCATCAGTTCTCCATGAAGGTTCCTCCATAGTGTCGCAGTTCCAGAGTTCGATTACCGGCTATAGTCCCTTTCCATGATGGTGAAATGTTAGCTCTCCCGCAGTGTTAAACATAAGTTGGTAAGTCCCTGTGGAGCTGCAACTTAGGCTGTTATCTTCACTCGATGTTGGTTCTGGCAATATTCAAGCGGAGATGACCAAGAGCTAAACTTTAGTGCCGTTCTGCGCAAAAGGGAACTTTGCAATCTCATTCGGCCTCTGCATTACGTCAACAAAACTTGCACCTCCCGATAGACATGCTTAGAGGTCATTCCTATTCTGGATTCTCTTCGTATTATAACTGCACTTTCAGCTGTGGCATTAAATACACAGGGTGTAGAAATAAGAGTTAGCTGGTAGGTACCCACCATCTGATCTCATTTGGTTTATAAAAAATGTCCTGAAACTCTTAGTTTACACACTAGATCCTGCGAAGTGGGAAAGGGGTGGGTAAACAAACAATAAACCAGTGGCAAGTAGATGCGTTGCTCTATGATGTCATCATTGCGTGAAAACTTGCTTAATGCCCTCCGATATTTGTGTACTGAGCACAGACTGGAGAGGGAAGCTGAAAAATGGCCCATGTGACCTATATGCTTTAGCCAAGTACGCTTAATTTTTTCAAGATAGTATAATAACAATACATATTATTTACAAATGACTATTAATTTCAACTCATTACACTATATCTGTATGAAAAATACGCATAGTAAGATAATACAACAATAACTTTAATTTAATCGCTTAGGGAAGCGCAAAATACACAACTATAGAGGCATTTGGTTGCACAAATGCTGCTACGTAGTTTTCTTGAATACTCAAAGCAGCAGTATCACAATTTTCTGCAGTATTACAGTTTTTGATATATCAAATTCTTTTGCGCATTACACAGTTTTATATGTCCTGATTGGCAATTGTCACCCCCTACGTCATCGCTTTGTATTACTGAAGATGCTATTAATGATATGAATCATATCAACACCACCAGGAAACCACAATTTTGTCCTCCTCTATGAGTTCCTTTAGCTATCGGTAGATATACTGACATGTGGCTGTCGCATTTAAGCTCGCTGAAAATTCCGCAGCGCCTAAGTAACTGAGAGCCAGACCCAGAAATTTTGCCTTTCTCAAGCCCGACATCTTTTTGAGGTTTAGCCCTCTTTCTCTCCCTCGCTAATTTTTTTAATATTTGGAACCATGGTTTTCCTCACATACCAATGAAGAAGGTATTCCGGTGAGGAAGTTGGTTTCTATGTTGAGATTTCTAGGTATTTCTGCAGGAATTATACGTTCACATACGTTAGGAGGTTCGTATACCCTCAGCATTCTATTATCAAATTCATTCAATAGACCTTGCTTGACAGAAATGCTACAGATGAAGAGATATCCTTTCTTTTTTAAAGCCGAAGGGTATTCTTAGTAAATTATTACTAATACAATAACGAAACTGTGTTAATAGCCATTGAAAATGGCGTTGCAAACATTTATATTTCTGTTATCTCCGCCATTATCAACATAGCAACTTCAATAATGCTTGTCATGGCCCATTGTTAGTGCTGCACTGTCCCCACTTGGTAGGGACAGCGCCCTGTCGGTCGCCCTACGCTGCGCTTTCCTCGTTACCTACTCTTAGTCACCAACACAGCTACTCCCTCTCCCATAGTCTCCGTGAGAAGACTCCATGGCTGGTTAGTACGTTCAGAAATCTTTATAACTGGTATTGCATCACTGCTACATTATTCAAAAGTCCTCCACCAGTCAACGTTTACAGCATAATTCACTTTAGTACCTTCATACTTAACAAACATCAATTTTTTGGCTTTAGTGAAGCGGGTATGAAAAATAGTGGCTTTGTGCACACCATAATGCTTCTCATCTACGGGAAAGTACAAGGAATGCAAGAGCGGCTTGCCGGCTACTGCAGGCCTCACTGAGCCCACACAATTTTTCCAAGATTGGAGAGGTGTTTGAGTGCATCAGACAGTTTACATATTGATAAAGAGTTTGTCGACTCGCCGTACACCAGAGTTTGATCTCCTTCCAAGTTTTTGACACCACATGACTAGGTGATGCACAATGTGTATAGAAGTTGGAAGACGTTTGAACCCCATTAGCTATGCTACTGTGTCAAGAAACTTCCGGAAATTGGTCAATGAAGCACAAAATATGCATTATTCATCCAATTTTATTTTATAGTCTTTAAAGTAGGCCCCTTCCAAATTATATATTTGTGTCGATGAATAGTCCAACTATCAAAACATTTTTGTCGGCTTTTTTTGGGAATTGTGTCAGTTGACGCGAATTCTCCTTTATGTGTTCTATCGAATAAAATGGGTGCCTCGAAGTAGTAACTTCAGTTTTGGAAAAAAAAAAAAAAAAAAAAAAAAAAAAAAAAGTCGGCCGGAGTCAGATCAGGTGAATGCGCTGTTTGTTCGATGAGATTTGTAGAGCTTTTGGCCAGAAATTTGCGTACAGTGATAGCCTTATGAGCTGGGGCATTATCGTGCTGCACAATCCATGAGTTGTCTTTCCACAAATCTGGTCTTTTTCGCCGTATTTGTTAACGCCGCATAGATAATTGTCTTTATTTACCGTCTGACCTTCTGGCAAGACTTCCGAATGCACGACACCACAGTAATAAAATAAAATTAAAAAAAGCTGTCAACATGATTTTCAGTTTTGCTTGAGTTTGACGTGCCCTTTTGGGTTTCGGTTCCGTTGGAAGGCGCCACTCGGAAGCTTGTTGACTGACTGGCATGTCAAAATTGTAAAACCTGGTCTAATCACCGGTTACAATATGTCTCATGAATGTGGGCTCGGAGTTGGCTCGTTCTAGCATGTTTTCAGCGATTCTTACGCGATTGAGTTTTTACAGAAAGTTGAAGTCTTTGGGAACTAATCGAGCAGCAACATGTGTCTTGCCCAACAATCGTTTAATATGGTACAAATCGATTCATGAGACAGAAAGTTCAGTGGCAGTCTCTGTCAGACCTAAATGACTATTTTCAGATACCATTTCCTTCACTTTAGCGATGTTCAGTTCTGATGAAACAGTTGATAGTCGACCAGAGCGAGGCAAATCTTCCAACACACCTCGACCACCTTTGAATTCGCTGTACCACTCATACGCACATGTTTTTGATAAGGTCGATTCACCATAAGCCCTCTGTAACATTTTCAGCGATTCGGCATACGAAATACCATTTGGAATGCAAAATTTGAGACAAATTCTTTGTTGAATATTTTTATTCATTGTAAATCCGCAACACACCTTTGAAATGCACTAACAAAATGGCGCTGCGTAAACAAACTAAATGACAGAGGACAATCAAACTCCGCGTGGATATAGAGGAAAGATGTTCCAACTTAGTGACAACAATAATTCTAATCATCTCTTATACAAGGTTTTTATATGATCAATTCCTGGTACTTTGTTGACAGAATGTATGCTTACTTGCGGTATCCCGTTTTTTAAAACTTCATTTCTATACTTTGGCTTCTCTGCTGCCTATGCCCTGCTTTAGATATGATATGATCACCTGGTAATATGCGTACTTAACACTTAGCATTGAAGCGTAGTCATTTACTCTCTCTACAGAAGTTTTCGATTTGAAGTGTACACTTATTTCCACACCTTGAATTTTCAAATTAAAATGTTCACAGCATATTCACTTACAAAAATGCTCAGACGCTTTTTGTCACTAATATTAAGCAAGGATTATGTATCAATACGTCTTGCGCCGTAGTGTAGTGTGCTAAAGCAGCATGCCTTGGTCCCTGGTCACGGAAAGCGCCTCGGGTTTGATCCCACCCGTGGGGTACGGATTTTAAATCCCGGGTACAGGACCAGTTTACGCTAGGTAAGTGGCCCTGGTGGCAGCTGGGGGATGCTGAGATGCTGACAACATCTCTTCCCCGTATCGGTTGGGTGATCGCCCACCTCTGCCGTGCGTAAGTGGCCGGCAGTCGGGTCTACAACACTTGAGGCTGTCGCGTCAGTGGTTAGCTTTTATGTATCAGTATGTCGCAAGCATTTATGTTTATTTTGTTCAGAATGGACGAAGCATTGCTTAATGCAAATACCCCACTAAATATACAGCTATTTGCATGGCTATTTTGACAGTATAATATTACAGAAACAAATTTTTCATAACATTGATTTATAAGAGATGAGAAGACGCTTATTTTTAATCCTTACCCTGAGAATATTAGGACGCCTAAGAGTATAGGTATATAATAAGTAAAACAATAATAAACATAATTTTAGAGGTTTCAATTAGTTGTCGCAATCTTGAGCTTTTATCAGTAACTTTCGATAATGGCATAACTTGGAAAATTAGCCCTAAAACAAATTAACGTGGACATAGAGTTACCAGAGAAATTAGCTGTTAGTTACACTGGCAAGAACAGCTGGAGTTTTATAAGACTTTAAGCTAATAAGCCGCGTTCACTGCGATAATGCCTGCAACTCAAACGATTTTGCCAAAAAAAAAAAAAAAAAAAAAAAAAAAAAAAAAACAGTTTGTTGAGTGGACTGATTATATTAGGTTCTCTTCTTAATATAAGGAAACCGATAGACCTATAAATAAGTACAGGAAAATGTTTTTGATATGTGATATTCGACTATAAAGGTGTATAGGTAGTGCCAAAGGTATGCAAGTATTGCCGAAATTTTTCATTAGGGGAAAATTCTACACAGACTGGAGATCAAAACAATAATAACCAGAACGGAAACAAAGACACAACACATGGACATGACAGAACTTTTGGGAGCATAACACTCTTTTGTCTTGAATAATACGAAAGACAAACGCTGATATGACTAGTAGCAGGTATGTGTTGAACCAATTCGCTCATCATTAACCTAGCTCATGCACCTAAGTAGGGCAAGTTTAGCTAACATTGCTTGTCGTGGCGCTTAGTGGATGTGTCTGTGTGGTAAGTTTACTGGTAATACGCTGCATAATTACTTGTGTCTATTGCGCTAAGTGGAAAAGCTCAAAGTGATTTACTTATGAATATTCAGTTTGGATTCACACAGAAAGTGCCCGTAGGGTTAAAGTTTATAACAATTATTTATTGTTACACTGATTTATTTCAAGGATGAAAAGCAATTCAATACTTTTCATCACAAATCAAATGTTACATATAGCTAGTTACCCACAAGCGCAAATTGTTAGAGGTGTCACAATATTCCGAGTAACGTTAAGCAAATTTTAAGCAAGGCGCGATCTAGCCTCAGTTTAGAGCAAGAGGTTTCTCTCAGGGTCTGCGTGGATATATAGGAGTAAGGATAACACTGATAACACTAGAATCCAAGTTTAAGACTCTTTTAATGACTGCTTCTCTTTTTATAATCACATAAATCGCGAAGTTGTCGACCAAGGGTAACCAATCTACGATATATTACGGTCCGGAGTTACCATATGTGAAGTGCATATTACGCGATAACACCTACTTCCTGATTTACGCAGGAATAGAGATGTACCTTCTCGGGTCACGTCTGTCCTCCTGAACGGTCAGTCCAGCTGTGTGTAAACCCTTTTCAGGCAACTCTGTTATGCACACAGAGCACCCTTCCTCAAGTCGACCATTTGTCACATGTGGACCTTTGTGTCTTTTGTTTTGGTTAGCAGTTACTAAGAAAGCCACGTCGAAGAAAGCTACTTCTATTCAAGTGTCGAACATAGGACCGCCTGCGATGATGTATTCCTTACCTCATAATAAACTACTAAACTAACATCCTATTCATATCTGACAGATGTACCCCATGTTCATATCTAATTTACTGAATCCCTAATTTTGGTATCACAGGTTACTAAGCTATTCAAGAGATCATTTGTGATATAAGCCAGTTGTACATCTAATCTTAAAAATTCATAATTTATGGGTTGCTAAGAAACAGTTTAAACAGTGTGTCAGTATTAGGGGGAAAAAAGGAAAGGGGAGAAAGCAATAAAAGTTTTAACAGACGCAAGCAAAGAACAAATGGACGTTGTAGTAAGAAGTAATATAAAATGTTTGCCTCTTCTAGCACTTGCAGTGGTGTTTCAGCTTCATCTGTTCATAAAGATTGGTTAAGCTTTCCTTGATGATGTGGCAAGTCTCTTTATGCACGCATATTGGTGTTTTCTATTTTTATGATAGAATAATTGACTGGCCTGCTCACACTCAAATTATGAATCTTTATCATTATTATATGTGCACAACTACTAGTTTTAATTAAAAGTTCGAGGAATCAAAGGACATCATACTTCGTTGTACTGCTGCTTAATTTTCATTTTGTAATGCTCTTTAATGTCTGAATACACCACCAGATACTTATGTTAGTGCTACCTAGCGAGATCCGTCTTAGCATGCAAAGTTCACATTCGGATATTCAAGGTTTGATTCCCGTTGATCAACCACTCTGATTTGTGTTTTCCTTAGTCAATAGGTGAACAGTGGAGTAGTTTCTCATCTACATCGATTTATTATCCTAATTTACCTTTTATTACGTTTTATTCTAAACTTGAAGATGTACTTCTAAGTTTTGTGGAGCTGGACAGATGGAGCGGATGCTTGCTTAAAGAAAATATTGGTAGGCTCCTCGGTAGATGGATTGTTCATCACCTCATGCAGCTGCAGCAGTGGGACTGGTCTTAGAGTTGTACGTCGGCGTGTGCCTGTGTTTCTTTCACTTCAGCCCTTCATGCTGGAGATGTCAGCTACAAAGGATATACGTAGGTTATAGTAGATGAGTTACGCCCATTTATATGAACTTGTTGAACAAGATTTATCATGAGGTCCTGGTCCATTCCTATATTAAGGAAACCTTGAACCAAAAGAGTCCTCCTCTTGCTTTCACTGATTGGATATTCCAGATAGGCGCGTCAACTCAAAAGGGAAAGGCAATCAGTAAACTTCGGCTGGGCCGAAAGGGATCCAGCGCGCTGTGACTAGTTCTCCATGTTACTGTCGGAGAATATTAACGCCTCTTAGAGACTCGCCAAGGCATATTCAGTGCTCATGGGGGATCATTGTCCAGTCGAGACTAACACAATCCCAAAGGCTCTCCTATGAAAGGGGCTCAGACTTTTCGGCCAAACGTAGTTCCAATAATGCCCAAAATACCCGAGTGCTAGAAGTATGAAAAACCTTCCACTTCAAACCTTCCACTGCAGGAACCTATAAGGAATAACGCCAGTGACTTTACCGCATCTCTGGTCACTAGCCAAGCTTGCTTTCTAACTGACCAAGCGCCAGCATATTTACCGATCGGCATTGTGCCAAGAGTCCAGCAAATCCTGAAAGTACGTAATAACAAATATAATAAAATGTGTTGAATTACTTTCGACGCAGGAGAATCTGAAGGCTTGCTATTGGTGAAAACAGAAATCTTCTTGTACTCGCTCACGGATACCATTGCTTTGGATACGCCCTAGAAGAAAAGAAGGAAGTGGCAGAAACGCGGAGAACAAGAATGTCTCGGGACATGTCAGGTTTGTATCAAGTCGCAATCATCAATTCCAAACACGAGCTGGTCAGCGGCGTTACACCCCAGTGTCAATATTTGAGTAAGGGGCCAATTGCCCAGCTATTCTCGCCGTCTCTGCGCCCACTTCAGAGCTAGTGCTTTTTTCGTGCTTTTTATCGGAGCCACCTTATTCTGTTTGTTCATCCTCTCTCTACTGACCAGTGCAGATAGAAAACTTCTGTTGCGAGTTCTGCCTTAATCTCCTTCCTTGCGGTGAAGTGTATTTGAGCGGTTGAATTTAAACACTTAAGTTGACCCGGTTTCTGCTGTACACTACGCCACCCTGGGGCCGTAATTACAATTTCCCACCCTCCCCCATCTTGTGCTTCACGAAGCACAGTAGAACACTTCTTTGTCAATATTGAAACACACTTTTCAACCCTGCCACTCTGCAATACGAAAGAAGAACATGCTAGCGTCTGGTTCCTCCTCGAGATTTATAAATACGGTCAGCTAATATACTCAACATACTCCTTCAACCGAGTAAAATGTCAAGTGTGAAAGAATCCAATTTCTCTACCCATTTCTACTTCATACAGGTTCATGGGGTGTGCACACGTAACGTTTATTACTTTCTCTACCAGTACTTACACTAAGGAGGGCAAAATTGTATTCTATTAAAAAATGTGATACTGAGATTTCTCGTGAATAAAGAATTGAGATCCCCTGAATTCTCCCGAAAATATTTTTAGAAAATGATCCATATGTGTACGTGTTTGAACAACATAACTCAAAAAGGAAGGTGTTTCATTTCAACAAGTTTTAAGGATCTGACAACAATAGTTTCAAGAAAATCCCTCAGGCTAATCTTTACATACAAATAATTTGAAAATATTAATTTTCTCAAAAATGATAAGCGATTTAATTGAAATACAATATGTTTAAGACATTTTCATGTCAAAATACATGTAATTCTTGAATTTTTGTGAGTGCCCTAAAATTGCTTTCCAGTATGAATAACATTTACCATAAGGGATAGCGAAAGTCTTACTATATAAAACTTATTGTTCTTCTTAAAATGCACAATATAGGTCAAATACACATCTTTGTGGAGCGAGCTATGTCAGATATACTTTTTGTTATTTCTTTTAATTTTTCAATATTACTAGCTTTCCCAAATGAGAAGTCGTTATTTATTATTTATGTCCTGAAGATGGATTATGATGTTCCACGTTGGAGAGATGTTAGATCCCTGATCAGTTTAGAAACTCTGGCTGCATTAATCAATTTATAACTTTTAATTGGTTTCGCCCCGTCTAGATCTCAATCGAAGTGGGAATCGTTTATCTCAAGGTGATAGTCTCGAATTTATGTGATTTTCGAGCTGAAATTTCTGAACTAATCACTGATTCAACTTTTCATTTATACTATTTTAACTTCTTCTTCACTACATTTAACAACATGATCACAATTGAAATACAATTTTTATTATTTCCTCACTAACACATTAAACACATTGTTATTAAGTTAATTGGTGTAAATTAACCGTTTCTCCATCCTAGCCGTGTATAGGCTGAGGTTTTGGATAAATAGAGTCAACCTGAAAAATTCAATGGCATGGCCAGGCTTTGAGCCACGGATCTCCCGGTCGCTCTGAACCTTTGAGCTACCATGACCAAAGTGCCGTGATAACATTGTGCAATGGACTCCTATGTTTTCCCGGTAAACCACTGGAGGTCCTCGTAATCGAGATACACTCCGTTTGCGGCAACTTACTATTGTAAGTACAATACTTGATTCGAAAGCTTCGTCCTTAAACTATTATTATTAAGTTAATTGATGGAAATTAATCTTTCCTCCATACAAGCCGGATCTTTGGCGTTTTTTCTAGAACATCCAACATTTTTTACTTTTCCATTAACACAGTAACCACGTCCTTATATCATAACCATCTCATTCCAGCAAACAATAAGATGTATTATTTATTTTAATCATTTAACCCTTTAAACTTAATTCAACATTAATATACTTTGAACATTCCTTAAATAACTTTGAACTTCGAGTAATATCATAAAACACAACCACTATTAATATTCTCACTATCTTCTCGGGGAGCCAGGCAGGTGAAAAGATGATTAGATATCAACGCTTCGGGAGTGAAAATCTCTCCCATCATCAGGATATTTATTAAATTTTATAACCACAAATAAAACACTGGATATAACACAACTATAAACAAAGACAAGACACTGTTAAAATTCACATTACTGAACAAAAGACTGTTTTTAGTAAATTAAATGACAGGATGGCATGGGTATAGAAAACTGTGTCAAAGGAACGTAACTACTTAACTTGATTATCAAGCTGTATTGATCTTTGCTTCTTAATTCGACGGATTTCCATTTTAAAGCCGGTTTCCAAGAAGAGCTGAACTGAAATGCAGCATCACGATTAAGCGTGCTCCTTTCAGAGAAAATCGCCAAAGCCTCCTTAATTATTCGCTCCCAATAACTGTTGCATTTTGCCAAGATGGTCGTCTCCCGAAAGTTGTTTCTATGGTTGTTATCAAAACAATGTTGTGCCAGCCCAGACTTCTCAGGTTGCATTAAACGAATTCCCCGTTCATGATCAATTATTCTAGTAGCGATTGTATCTCCGTTTTGTCCTATATACGGTGCCCTACATTCACAGGGAATGCGGTATACTCCCGGAACTTGGAAGTCCAGTTTGTCTTTCACTGGCCTCAACAGATGTTTAATTTTCGGAGGTGGCTTGTGGATGGTCCTGATGTTGTATTTGGCGAAAATTCTGCTGATTCTGCTGGATAGATTGCCGTTAAACGAAATGCAGGCTCTAGCGGTAGGCTTATCTGACGAGAAATAAGTGAGCGTATTCGTCACCAGGAAAGCTTCAGGTCTTATTTTAATATTAATATTCTCTTTCGGGGCTGAATTCAAAATAACTGTCACAGTCCTAACCATTGAAAGAGAGCGAAATTTAAAAGCTACCACATAGCGAACAAAGCTATTCTTAAAAGATGGCTTTCTTTTGATATCTGGTGCATTGCCAATTTTCCTTTCATCTTCCACAAAATCATCTATATGGTAAAGCTTATCTCTATTAATATAAGGGAATAAGCCTCTGTAAGAATATTTTTACAACAGTAGAGAAAGTGATGTGAATGTAGCACATTAGTAATTAGAGGAAGTATTGCAATTGCACTTCGAAATTCTATACCCAAACTTTGTCGCCAATACAAGTTTTAGACTCCCTGAATTCCCCAAGAAAACATTTCAGAAAAGGATCTCTCTCTCTCTTTCTTTGTGCGTGCGTGTGTGTGTGCGCGCGCGCGTGCAAGCCTGGATAACTTGATTAGAGTAGCTACAAAATAAGAATGAACATGGTTGAGCCAATACGGTTACCGTACTGTCTTAGTGTTGCCAGTTCCACGTCTAGCGGGCGATAGAGATGGAAGATATATCTGTCTTTGTCTCACCTAATCCACCTAGCCAGGAAGTACAGATGCTAAGATGTACATTGACACAGACGCTGACAGAGAAGTTCGGTTAATATTTCAGTAAGTGTTTGATTATCGCATAATCTGAACCTTAGAAACCTTGAACTGGCGAACAGTTCGCTTACGTAGCTATCGTTCATATGCATACATAACAAAATCATTCATATTAGATACGTTCTATTAAACAAGGTGTTTCCTACAATGAAACAAAATAGTGGCATTTCAACGATTTGTTTCTATTTTAATGATGCCATATTTGTATACTGCCGCGAGCCCTTATCTACGTTTGCGCGGCTTGTTCACACAAAGTAACTGATAGGTGGGCAGTGTGGAAACAAAGAGCTTGCATAAGCAGATAAACATAGCGCCATAAACAAAAGACTTGCGGACAGATATATTTACGTTCTAGAACGGTCGAGTTTTATCTGGTGACATGTTCGAGAAACTTCCATAACCCTCTCGAATTATGAATGAGGTGTTTAAGGAAGTGAGGACTCGCCAAGAGTCACTTGTAAACAGTGAAAGTTGAGTAAGCTGTTTGTTATTCTCATCGACCTTGGTGTGGTAGATTCTGTTGTATATGCGATGTAATGTTGTTACGTGAGAATTGAACAGTGTATTTCTACGGAAATAAAGAACATTTAGAATTTCGGAAAATTGGACTCTTAATTCCACGAACCCACAAAGTCAAAATACTGTCTGTAATGGACTTTAAAACAATTTTTGTTCCTTTAAAGTACTTAATAAATACGGAAGATGTGCATGTGTATTTATGAAGCATTTTTACACCATGAATCACCTGTACTAATGTCCATTGTGAACAGAAATTTTTGTCTTGCAGCAACAATATCGCTTCCTCCAAGCAGAAATTTGCGACCATAATTGATTCTCCTATAATTGTACGCAAGAGATTTCAGAATATTATGCATATAAGATACATAATCCATATATTCTATTTCCCCCCTTTTTAAATTGGTCAGGCTTTTGGCAATTGGATATTCACACTTGTCATATAAATCATAAGTTGTTCTACGTAAAACACATTTTTGAAAATTGTCTATGTCAGTGTTACATTTTTTAGCTGCTCGATGTTCCCCTGGAGATCTAAATATGGAACCTTCTCCTAATTTGGTAAACTGTTTGCCTTCTTTAACAATATTCGTCACAGAATGAGCACTCATGTGACAAGCTTGTGACAGTAATTCTCGACTATGAGCGAAACTTGTACTTTCGAAAATGTTTTTAATTGACATTTGTTTGAAAAACAATACACATTAACAAGAATATTTCTAGCCTGCTTATGTAAAATCTTATGAGCTGTTTCGCAGTTACTACCAGACGCACCAATACTGGGCTTGCTAAGCGGTATATTTACTAACTTTGAAAAGTACGTGTGCACTTTTAAAAGATCACCACTTTACTAAATGCAGGGTACAAAATGCAACTGCAGCATATCACGTGTGTGCTTTTCTTCACTGACAGTGACTTCTTTCTAGTCAGGCGTCTTATCTTTCCATATCTCTTGAAACCAGATGTGCTACAAACATGGGGCTTGGACAGTAATCCTCAGAAAAAGTAGCTCTGTAACATGGAAGAAACAGATAATTCTGTTATTAGTATCTTAAGAGCGCCCAAAGAAATTAGCCGCATGCTTCGGCAAAGCGAGCCAGTATGCGTGCTTAGCTGTACAACGTTGCACGTACCGCATTGACTAGTAGCGATAGAACAACCATGCCTAGCCCCGCCTTATGTTCACTCCTATTTTGTAGCTACGTGAGTTCGGAGGGAACTCGGCACGGAAACCACACTAGGTTTATTGTAACTATGCCATCAAGTGCAGCATCCCAGTGGAGGAAGGATGAGTAGAGAGGAGACACAGGGCGGCCGGCCCAATGAGTTACACCGGTGCAGAGGACAGTGTCCTCTTATTTCGCTTACTTGGAAACTTCCTCGGCAGGCCCGAGCATCGGACATCCCAAGCCACTGTGGTTCGGAACCTGAACCCCCAAGAGATCTTGGTTCGGAGACTGACAACCGACCTTCCGGAGGACACTTTTACTCTGAAGGAGACCACCAAATGAGAGATGGTGTGAAATCATAATAGAAAAGAAAAGGAGGGACAAGAAATTCGGAAGATGTAACTAACCTACCAAGCATTCGTCTAGCAGCCTCGGTAGTGTAGATGGTAGCGTGTCGGCCTCACGTTCAAGAGGTCCAGAGTTCGAATCTCGATCAGGGTGAGTTACCTGGATAAGGTTTTTTCCAGGGTTTTCACTTATCCTGAAAGACGAATTTCGGGTAACTCTAAGCTCTATGGAACTTGGACTCATTTGAGCATCATTTTACCCATTCCATTCATCTTCCGACATGGCCTATCGTTGGAGGACGTAAAGTACAAAGAAAAAAAATCGTCTAGCAACCCAGGAAAACCCCGTAAAAACACATGGATCAGGATAGTCGGCCACGGGAATCGAATCAGGGCCTCCCCAACTGCGGGCCAGAGATGAAACCGCCTGAGACAACCCGTTGGTTGTGTGTGTGCGCGTGTGTTTGTGTGTGTATGTGTGCGTGTAACAGTTGTATAACTCACCACATTTCCAATAGAGGTATTTAAGTATAATATTAGGCGTATTGTTTCAATATATATTTACCCAGTGATTAATGCCACCTTACATTGAAGATACTTATGTTTCTTTTCTCAGAACTTAGATGTAGCGAAATTATTAAAGAAAAATCTGCCTATATGTTTCCATAACTCAGTTGTTAAATTTTTTGTCTTAAATTCTCTTCCGTAAAATTCGTAAGTGTGCCATTTCGCCTACTCTCTTTTCTGCGCATGTATATATTACAAATATACCTTTGATTTACACAGCTTAGTTTTCTCTGCCCCTATACAAATTCGTATGTTTGCGGTCTCTCCATTTTGAAGACCAAGTGAGATTGCTCAGACGGTTTCGTCTGTGGCTCGCATTCGGGAGGCCTGGGTTCGATTCCTATGGATGGTCTACCTGACCTAAGCAACTTGGTGGCTTAGGTACAGTAAACCACAGTTTTCGGTGCCGAATCCTCTCCGAAGTAATCCTAATTCTAATCTTTATCCTAAAGAATGAAATATTTGTATAAATAACAATAATATTTGGTCAACGTAACTGCAAATTAACCATCGTTAAGCAGGACTAACCACATTTTTTACTTTGATTTAAAATCATAAAAATTGGAGTGAAGCCGTGGTGTGGGAAGTTCTGTATTGCCACATACTCTGGACATATTTATAATTGCAAATGCCCAATTAGCGCTTTACGATTTCAGGCTATGATTTAAGTTTTGAAAAGCGCATATCTGGAGACTGAAATTATATGTTGTAAAAAATAATTGGCCCTTCCTTTTTGGCGAGTTAGTGAATTTAGCATTGATTTTAAACAGGAAGCATGCATATGGTGGGTATTTACAAAACAAAAAGCTTTCATATAAATATGTATTACCATAAATGACGTTGAATTAACAAATTATAAAAACTATTTTATTTCATTGAATGAAATTTAATGTTATTAAAACACCATATTATGTAACAAAAATGCTTTTACATACTAATTTGCAGCGATTTGTTTCTTAATTCACAATATTACGAATGTTTGCTTTGAAGTCAACTTTTAACTTCCCCAAAAATAGGGACTGCCAAAAAAAGTTTAATGTTTTACAAACTAATATTTAAAAAAGCAAGACATAATTAACAGTTAAAATCCAGTGCTTTGTAGCAACAGGGTAAAATGAAGTTTTAAGCCAAGATAACCAGGAAAATTATTATAAGTAGGGTTGTTCCTCACTGTCTGCATTTGGTGGCATCAGCGGTAAATTGTGTAATCTGATAACAATGAAAAATAAGAGCACCTAGTGTTTGTTAGCTGTGAGTTTGAAAACAGTAGTTTTATTTAATAGGACAATTTTAGGAAGTTTAATTTTAGGCTGTTATTTTGAGTGTTCTAAATATGTTTAGTAAATACTGTCGCGAGGCATTATTTCGTGAAGGGCTGTGGCCCGCGCATATGCGAACGCCGAGAGAGAGAGAGAGAGAGAGAGAGAGAGAGAGAGAGAGAGAGAGAGAGAGAGAGAGAGAGAGTCTGAGAGAGAGGTAATGGACAGAAAGCACTCAAGCCACGCCCACGGGGCAGATGAGTGCGTAGGCACTTGCCGAGAGAGAGAACAACAGAGGGAGAAAGAGATAGAGATATGTCTGGATAATTCTCTCCTTTACTGGCTGCACCACGAAGGGCCTTGAAGCGTAGACAAGTTTCTGGAACTCTGAGTGGAGGTATAAAAGAGCTGAGCTGCTAGTTGTGAATGGAGTCGTTAGCGAGATGTCTATTGTGTGTGTAGCCATTTGAACTGTGCCGAGCTGCAAGTTGAGAACTGATAATCGTATAGTGATTTGAAAGTGAATCCTTTTGTTTGTTTACGTATGGTAAAGCAACGAGAGACTGTGTTGGAGTATGTTTCGTCATCCTGCTACTGTCAGGGCTGTATAGAACGTCTTTCTGAGGATATAAAGAGCATTTTAAATGTCTGCAAACTAGACTTTTAGTTTTACAAACCCTCAAGGTCCCAATACGAACAAAGATGCTTTATTAAAATTCACGTTACAAGAGGTATTAATGCTCGAAAATGCCATACAGAATTATTGAAAACTTGTGGTAGACAGACATTAACATATCGTACCGTGGCTAGGTGGGCAAATGCATTTCGTAGAGGAAGGGAAGACGATCCCTTAGAATGTATTTCCCGGGCATGTGGGCCGTGTCCCAGAGGATGAAAATTCACCTGACGTTTCGCTCATATCTCCGACGAGCATTTTCAGAGGATTGTAGCTAGGTACTTGCTGGAAGTATGTACTAGCAGGTATCTAGCTAGAATCCTCTGAAGATGCTCGTCGGAAATATGAGCGAAACGTCAGGATAATTTTCATCCTCTGGACCACAGCCCACAAGCCCGGGACATACATTCTATTGGATTAACGCCGGCCGTGAAAGCCTAAGTATGTACTTAGGGAAGACGTTCATCTTTAAACGTGGAGCTGTCAAATTGCAATCAGCAAGTAATGATGTGCATGTGAATGCTGTTAGAGAACTGCTGGAAGAACATCATTGTTGGACTTGCATTTAACTAGCAAGGGCATTTGGAGTTGCTCCTGGTACGATTCTCTACATACTTAAGAAGTTAAAGATGAAAAAATTCTGTGCTCGATGGGTTCCACACATTCTTACAGCGGAAGCAATGTGCAAAGGATGGAAACAGTGAGCTCACACTTAGAACGCTATGAACGTGAAGGTGAGCGTCTTCTTCAACGTGTCATAACGTGCGATGAAACATGGGTTCGATGCTACCAACCAAAATTAAAGAGATAATCAAATGAGTGGCGGCGCATTGATTCACCACGACCAAAAAAGTATGGATAAGAACAGGATCTACATAAAGTCATGTTCATTGTTGGTTATGATTTTGACGGTGTTCTTATCACTCCCCGTAGAGGGGATCCGTCTCCTTCAGCTGCCGTGGTGCGGGCGCTGTGGACCACCAGCACTCGTGGTACTTCTGACGTTACTAGAGAAACCTCGGGCCAAACATTTGAGCCCCTCCCTAATTGAGAGTTGTTTGGATTGGGTTGGACTCGAGTGGGCATTGGTTCCCAATACCCGTGGGAGATCGGATACGTCTCCGGACGGAATTGAGGGAAGCCATATATTCCCGCGTACTCGCCTGCGTATCCAGTAGAAGGTGTGCTACATCATCAGGCGGCCCTACCGAGGTTGATCGTTAGCCTTCCCCTTTTGGGTTGGTGCGCTTAAGTGGCGTATCCACTGCCATCCCATCTTGAATCCATAGGAACAGATCGGGGGGGGGGGGGCTTTTTAGTCTCTAGGTCTTGCCCTATGGAAAGCTCCACGGAGGTGCTGGGCACCCTTTTGGGACAGCTCAGTAGCTCCCTGGTCACTAGATGGGAGGTAAGTCTTCACTTTGTGTGGATTGCCCTGGTAGATACCGTCGAGCCTATATATGTTCCTATTACTCATTGAGCACCTCAAGGAAATCGTGTGAATGGTGCATATTACAGCCACTTTATGTAACACGATTTACGACTATCTGTGCGCCATAAACGTCCAAATCTCCTGAATTCTCATCCTATGATGTTACATAAGAGTGCTCGCTCTCAAACGTCAGTTCCTGTTGTTAATTTACTTCGCGGATGGAAATGGGAAATACTGGAGCAATCTCCAGACTCCCCAGATATGAGCCCATGTGATTTCGACCTTTTCGGGAAAATGGAATTACCACTTAGAGGAATTCGCTTTAGATATAGACAGGGAGTTACGAGTATAGCAGCAGTACAGCCGTCTGTTCGAATAATAGGACTACAAGACGCTGTGGATGGCATCCGTCGGCACCCTGATGTGTGGAGGCGAATTCCTCATGTTGTAGCAGATTACTTCTAAGCACTGCAATAATGTGACTGCTCCAAAAATGTTTTATTTCTTGTTAATTCAAATGTTGCCACTAATTATTAAATGGCCTAACTATTTAACATTTTAACTAATTAATTTTAATAACTAGTTTTTAATTAATGCTTCAACGACACACCTAGTGTCAGAAGAGTCCGTACAGGTAAACTGCTTGTGGAAATAAATAAAATAAATAAGTAAATAAATAAATAAGTAAATAAATAAACAAGCAAAGAGGCAAATAAATAAATAAATAAAATCTGGATATCTACGTCCCAGTTCCTAATTTTTTATGCTGGGACATAATTTCCAAATTCTTATTTATTAAAAACCAAATAAGTACAAAAATACTACAAATACAATACAATTTTTTTTTTCAGATCATAAAACAAAATTTAAAGACATTTAAAATAAAATAATACAACATACAAAATGACTACCAATTTACAAATAATACAAATACTGGTAGCCAGCTAAATTATAAAACCACTAACTACAATATCGGTAACCGATAATTCACATACTGGTAACCTACACGTTTTTAGGACTACCTGAATTATATAAAAAAAACGTAAAAAATGTCTATGCGTGTGTGTCTTTGCATTAGTGCGGGCTGGCGTCTGTCTGACTTTTAACAGCATAACAGAAAATTTAAGGATCGGTTATCATAAAAACAGAAATAAAAATGCCAATTCTGGCTCATACTTATTAAGGATGACCCGGGTTCGATCCCATGGAACCGCATGTGGGATTTCTGATGGACGAAGCGATTTCTGAGCTGTTTTGCTCCGGTTAATCCGCCATTCATTCCACCAGTTGTCTGTTAATCATATTTCCTTTCATTCATTTCACCACATTATATATCATCCCCGTTGTCACCCTCATACCAGGTATCGGCTGATCACTCATTATGAATATTCTTTCGGATCCGGAATTTCTTACCTTCTTGACAGGCGTATGGTTCCAATTACGTACTTGTCTTTTATACGAGAAAAGTAAGATACAAATAGAAAAAATTCTATATTGTTATAGAAGATGTTCAACATGGAAATGTTTTCCAAATTAGTGATTTCTTTTTTCAAAATTGCTTATAACAGCTTTGATTGTATCACCATACGTTAAAGATACTTTCAAGCCAAGTTAAATGTATGCCTTAAAACTTTTAGTATAATCTCTGAAGTCGTCTTCATTTTGGATGACTTTGGCGTAACTGGTAAAATACAAAGATAGACAAAATCATACTACACAAAAAATGTGGATCTCTAATTTAGGATGGGTTTGACCTCTATCCTCGCAAGATTAATTTACCAATTTCCAAACCCATTTTCTGGGAAACTAATACTACTGCTACTACTACTGTTACTGCTAGAATAGTTGAACTTTTCACCTTAATAGTTAAGACCTTTCCCCATTTATCTAATTTTCATGAGAACGCACAGTTTTTTCTGATTTGTTTCTTTATCTGCCCTCAATCTTCCTTCCATACACTTTTCATTAAAACGTCATAACCACCAATAGCATTCACTTACATGTCAGCTAAATGATGTACAAACAGCAAATAAAGGCTTCATTATAGTTGCTCTAGTAGCTACTGTTACATAGGAATCAGCATTTCTTAAAACCAACTCAGCGGAAAATAAAAATGTCGGAGCTCTCTTTGGCATAATCCTGAACAATAATCTAGATCAGCAATGTCATCCTCACCCTCTCTACCTCCTTGTGGTTCCTCTGCGCCATTATAGCCTCTTTGGATACACAGTTTGTTATTCCCATATTGGCAATATTCTGTCAACTGTCACTAGTATTGTATTCGGGATCTATATCTCATTGTCAGCAGCACTTCCACGGGACCTGAACTTCCTTCTTACATGCCAAAGGAACACTTAAAATACTCATTAATTAGACAATTTTAGGATCTGTGATCATGACTATACATTTAAGTGATTCATTAGGGTTTTGAATTCTGCCATTTACTAAATAACTCTGTAACAGCTAAGTTCGTCAATGTGCTTTATTGTACCAGCTATATAACGTAGCAATGAATGTTTATGCTCATAGCCTTCTTCAGTAACCATTATATTAAATTTGCACTATGATTACCTGCCTTGTGGACGTAGTAAATGTTGACGCTTCTCACTGGTGACAATTTATGAAGAATCTTGCCCAAGTTTGCTCCAGATTGATACTTTTAACCTAATAGCCATTCCATAAAAGCTGTAGATTGCCTATTTATGGCTTGGTCTAAGTTCGCAGATACCTAGGTTTCGACCTCTCAGTTCAGTTTTTAGTTTTCTATGTCAGGTTACCATATGCTTTTGCCCATATCAAAACACACGGCAATTTTTAAGTTTATATATCCGCTATGGTTTACTTTCCACTACAGTCATAATCTACTGTCATCAGCCCCTGTATTGTGTATAGCTAACACCATGTTTATTTACAGACTTTCGCCACATCCTCAGGAATTATGTCATCACTAACCTCTGTATAATTTTCTCGTAATTTCCATCTTATTTTTGATGCCTTAATTTCTCTTCATATTTCTGTATAAAGTGGATCCCTGCTAACACCTTCACAGCAGGAATTTGTCCTACTGCTAGGCTTCTTGCTGAGATCACACCATTATAAAAGTTATGCTCCAGCTTTGTCAAGTCTCATTGAGAAGAACGATTAAGTTATCGCAAAGTACAGCCCCTTTCACTGCAGTTGACTATGAGCGATCAGGATATTCCCTAACAGCACTACTTAAAGCCTTACAAAAAATACAAATCTTAAGTTGCCTTAGGCAATTTCATTTGATCACAGATTCTCCCTAGCTGCTTGCCCCTTCCCATATACATCATCTAAGTCCATATACTGGTCTTGTGTTTATTTCATACCTGTTCCTATTATAGATAAACCTTGCTAATCCTACCTTTCATTTTCATCTTTATATGAAGAGATTGTATTTGCCTCACCACAATATTTGCATTGCACATCATTTTTAGCACTTTAGAAATCTCGTAGATCCTCATCTACTATGCTGTTCCCACCAATTAATGCACTACCTGTGCACATACCTGCTTTTGTTTCATTGTATAATTTCACCACGTTCTGAAAGCTGAAACATCCATTAAAAACAATCTCTATTTACAGATACACTGCTATTGTTTAAAACATCAATATTTACATTAACATTATCAACACAGATTTCTTATTTGCGTTCTGGGCTTGCAGCGTTCTTTTTAAATCATTTATTTCGTTTCGTCAAAATAACAGAAACTTTGTTACAGATTCACACACAAACAAAGTTTGCCAAATAACAAATTCCCTTTTCAGTTTGGAGTCCTGGTTGGCCTGATATAGATTTTCCTGCAACGCAAGAACCAAAACGCTAAATTGACCTCTAAATTCATCGAAAAAGCTGAATGCGTGGCGTAATACTTTCTGGTTTCAAACTGATTTTAAATGCAATTTACACCCACTTCAGACTCCTAATACTATATCTACTTACATTTTAACAAAACTCTCATGTTCTATATTTTGTCATCCAAAACACATAATTCATATCACATGATTTTCTTCCAAGGTTAAAGAGTTTTGAGATATTCCTTTTCATTCGTTTAAGTCTTCCTATTCCTATACAATTTCTTAAATAGGAAGTCAGATTTGTTTTCCCCTCTTTCTTGGTCATTCAAAGAGACACGTCAAAGTCATTAAAATGATCACTTCTTAAAAGATGTGACTATCACTAAAGCCTAGTTGTTCACCTATTTCTGTTGCAACTACAGAGGAATATGCACTTAAACCTTTTCTGAAAAGTGTTTGTCGATTAAAATGAAGTAGATAGAGGAATAAAGGTTTGTAAGAATAGTTTGTACAAGGATAAGGAAATTCATGATGCAACAGGCACTTCAGCTCCAATAATATAAATTCCAAGTAATTTTTATTTTTAACCTTCCGTCGCGATGTATCTTCTGGATATATATGACGTTAATTGTGTTTTAGTATCAGTTTTCAATTTTTTTTACAACAGATGCACCTTATTATGAATCGGAAGCGTTTCTCGGATATAGTCATTCTGAAAATATTGACACCGAGGTCATCTGTTGTCCAGAAGTCGTGAATATTTTGCCGTCCTCCGCGGAACTCATCAGCAAGGTATAATAACGCAACAAAGGCTTTCATTTCTTTTATATCAGTATATCTGCAACCACTTTCACGTTCATATTCACTTTGAAATCCGTTATGCGTCTCTTCCCGCTTGGTGTGTTGCACAATTAGATGCAGAATATCATCACTGACGAAAAGTTTCCAGCAGTCAAATTCAGTTTTCATAGTTTTGGCATTCCCCGAAACTCAAGACAGTTTTATTATTATTATTATTATTATTATTATTATTATTATTATTATTATTATTATTATTATTATTATTATTATTATTATTATTATTATTATTATTATTATTATTATTATTATTATTATTATTATTATTATTATTATTATTATTATTATTATTATTATTATTATTATTATTATTATTATTATTATTATTATTATTATTATTATTATTATTATTATTATTATTATTATTATTATTATTATTATTATTATTATTATTATTATTATTATTATTATTATTATTATTATTATTATTATTATTATTATTATTATTATTATTATTATTATTATTATTATTATTATTATTATTATTATTATTATTATTATTATTATTATTATTATTATTATTATTATTATTAGTAGTAGTAGTAGTAGTAGTAGTAGTAGTAGTAGTAGTAGTAGTAGTAGTAGTAGTAGTAGTAGTAGTAGTAGTAGTAGTAGTAGTAGTAATAGTAATAGTATTTTTTGTAATTTACTTCCTCCAACGTTGTCATGCCGCACGATGAATGAAATAGGTGAAATGATGCTCAAATGAGCCCAGGGTACATAGAGCTCAGAGTTACCCGACATTTTCTTTTCAGGATAAGTGGAAACCCCGGAAAAAACCTTATCCAGGTAACTCACCCTGACCGAGATTCGAACTCGCGATCTCTTGAACGTGAGGCAAACATCCTACCACCACGCTACCGAGGCGCGCATAGTAGTAGTAGTAGTAGTAGTAGTAGTAGTAGTAGTAGTAGTAGTAGTAGTAGTAGTAGTAGTAGTAGTAATGAAATGAAATGTGTAGTGTATAATGCCCGCTTTTACTACATACGGCACCGCAGGCGGTGACACTGATGATGCATGAGATGAATATGGAGCACCAGTGGAATAAGATGGCGGGGGAAACTGGAGGTCCCGGAGAAAACCCGCCCCAACGCGTGTTGTCCACCACAAATCTCACTTTGCGGTCGCCTGGGATCGAACCCGGGCCGCCTTGGTTAGAGCCAAGCGGTCTAAGCACTGAGCCACGGCGTGGCCGAGTAGTAGTAGTAGTAGTAGTAGTAGTAGTAGTAGTAGGAGGAGGAGGAGGAGGAGGAGGAGGAGGAGGAGGAGGAGGAGGAGGAGGAGTAGTAGTAGGAGTAGTAGTAGTTTTTTTTATAGGCAGGGGAAAAATCTTCAAAAGACGCCAGGCTTGGCGAGTTGGATTCTTACCAACTAAAAAACCCCTGCTAGCCACAAGAGACTTCTGCCTGGGACCACCAATCGGTATTACTTCGGGAAGAAGGGCAATAAAGATGGTCAAACGTACTTGCGTACCAATGGAGGGTTTAGTTACACGCAGCGGCCTCGGCCGGCTTATTCTCGGCGGTCGTCCTGCTCCTTCGCCCTGAGGATACATGTAACCAGTTTAGCAATAGCGTTCCAGTTTTCCCTGGACTCCAGCATGATTGGTAGAATAGTTGCCAAAGTAACAACCTGACCTATGGTAGCATAGCACCGGTTACGGTGATCGATCCATTGAGTGCATTCCAGAAGCGTATGTTGCGGGGTGTCCGTTTGGGCGCAATAAGGGCAGAGGTCGGAGTCAACGAGCCCCATACGGTGCAGGTAGGATCGGAAGCGGCCATGGCCTGTCAGGAATTGGGTGATGTAGTACCCAACATCTCCATGCTGTCGAGAGAGCCAGGGTGTGATCTCCGGAATCAGCAGCTTGGTCCATTGTGCCTTTTGTGTTTCCTGATTCCATTCCTCCTGCCATCGTCGGATGGTATGGGCGCGAACCAAAAGCCGTTGTTCTGGCGTTCCAGTGCCATGAGCATAGGTGCGCTCCTGCACCAAGAGATGGATGGGAATGATGCCGGCGACAACTTGCAGAGCCTTCGTTGAGGTAGTCCGATAGGCACTACAGGCACGCAGTGCAACTTTCCGCTGTACGCGTTCCAGCCAGGTGCGGTAGATGGCCTTATCCAGGCATGATTTCCAAGCCGGGGCACCATACAAAAGGATGGAGTGGACCACACTACCAAGGAGGGTCCTTGAGCTAGGTTTAGGACCACCGACATTGGGCATCAAACGTCCTAAGGCGGCAATGACCTTTTCGGCCTTGCGGGTCACGTACTGCAGATGGGCACCAGGATACATATTGTGGCCAAATTGAAGGCCGAGATAACGTATGTTTCTCTGAGATCGGATGTCCAGACCACTAAGGTGAACTGTAATATCCCGTAGGGAGCGTCGCCCCTGCAGAATCACAAGTTCGGTCTTCTGTGTAGCCAACTGTAGCCCCTTTTGCAGCATCCACATTTCAAGGCGATGAACAGCCCATTCTATCCTCTCTTCCACTTCCGCCTGAGATCCTCCAGACACAAGGACAGCAAGATCATCAGCGTAGGCGATAGATTTTGATCCCGAAGGCAAAGGCACTCGGAGGACATCATCGTAGTAGATATTCCACAATGTGGGTCCCAGAATCGAACCCTGAGGCAACCCACAAGTCATATCCAATGTGGCAGCGTCGCCAACTAAAAGCCTGCGATTGTGGAAATAGCTGCAGAGAATTCGAAGCAGATAAGGTGAAATGCGACGTCGTCTGAGGTCCGCAACGATGCCAGTCCACTTCGCCGAGTTAAAGGCATTTTTGACGTCCAGCGTGACTAATACGACATAGCAAGGAGAAAGCGACTGGGCCTCCATCACGAAAGATTGTACAGCCTGAATAGCATCCATGGTCGACAAGCCTTGCCGAAAACCAAACTGACGAGGAGATAGGCCCTCCCCGTCCTCAATTTCCAAGATTAAACGTCTGTTGAGGATGTGCTCCATAAGTTTGCCCAACACATTAAGCAGACAAATGGGACGGTAAGACGTACTCCCTCCAGGCGGACAGGGTTTTGCAAGGAGAATAAGCTTGCCAAGTTTCCAGGCACTAGGAAATTCACCGGAGGACAAAATTGAATTAAAAAAGTCCAGGAGAAGCTCCGGTTTCTCGACAGCAAGAAGTCGCACAACCTCCGGAGGAACGCCATCGGGGCCACCGGCTTTGCCAGACTTGAGGCGGTGTCCTGCGGCGCGGATCTCAGCAACTGTACAGGTGGGAATAGTCACAGTGTCTACAAGAAGCTCCGGCCAGATACGCTGAGCATGTGCAGGAAACAAAGTTCTGGCGATGTGAAGCTGTTCTTCATCACTAAGAGCCATAGGTGAGCGGAAGCCAAGTTTCCCAGTAACAATTTGGTAGCCCAGGCCCCACACATCAGAGTCAACCTCGGCACAAAGGGAGCTCCAGGCAGCACGTTTAGCCGTCGAGATGGCAACTTTAAGGGCTCTACGACGGTCCCGGTAGGCGCGTAATGGATTTTGTTTGTCAGAATCGGCGACATTACGTCTATTGATTCTGGTCAGATGGCGCTTTGCCTTATTACACTGTCGCCGCAAGTCAGCTATTTCAGCATTCCACCAGTAGGCACCTTTACGACCCCCGCGGGAGCGTTTCCGAGGTAAAACGCAGGCACAGGCGTTGTAGATAGCCTGGTCGATTCCATAGGCCTGATGAATAAAGCTGGATTGAATTTGGTCCTCCAAATGCTCCAATAAGTGATCCTGCTTCTCCGGTTGGTAGGACCAGCCTTGAGACCCACTGGCAGGCCGTAGAAAAGGACCGGGTACAAAAACCTCGAAATAGATGCTGCGATGATAACTCAAATTTTCTTCGTCGCTTACGTGCCAATTGCGGACGATTCTCCCAAGATCCGGGCTGCAGATGGTCAGATCTATATATGATGAACCTCCATGGCGTTCAAACGTAGGTAGTGTGCCATCATTTAAAATAAGGAGGTCACGTTCACCAGCCCATTCGGCCAAAGCGCTGCCCTTCCTGTCTTCAATGGGGGAACCCCAACAATACGCCTTAGCGTTAAAATCACCACCTATCAACAGACGCCCAGGGTGTTGCTGGATGCTAGTGGTCAGCAAAGAGAGAAATTGGTCAAAGTCAACAATAGTAGACGCCGGAGAAAGATAACATGAATAAACAACCAGATCGCCAGTGTCCATCCACACAAAACCATCCCCACCACCAGTGGCGCACACGTTAACAGAGTCACTAGAGAGGTAAATGGCGGCATCAAGTCGACGATCCGTAAGCCAGCGCGAGCTGTAAGTCGTCATAGCCTTATTAGGTTCCGCAACGATGGCAAAGCCTAAGCGCTCAGATGAACATTTATGCCGTAGGAGATCCATGGCCCGCCTGCTCCGATCAACATTAAGTTGTAGAAGTTTCATAGAACAGGATGCTGACGATCCGTTTTCTCCCTACGCTGATGAATGAGGTCCCGATACTTGGGACATCGCATCGACTCCGCTTTGTGTCCCTCAATGTTACAAATGTAGCAGGACGGCGTGTAGGTACAATCCTTGCGATGATGATCACTCCGGCCACAGTTATGACAGAGTTCCGCTGCAGGCGAGAGTTTGCACTCCCTAGCTATATGGCCCAATCGGTGACAATTATAGCATCTGGGCAAACGGGTTGCTTCACGAACTCGCCATCTGTCCCAGCCATGCCCTATCCTGTGTTGCGCAAGCAGCCGCTGTGCCAAGATTTTATCAAGGGTGACGAAAGCGTATTTAACGCCATTGCTGTTAGGCTTCGGTGCCAAATTAACCTTGATTTCAGCCGAAGGTGTTCCAAGAGTAGTGGCAATCACCTTTTCACTCCGGTTTCTTCCACAAGTTCATCGATATCAAGCAGCATCACAGTTTGGGTCACTGGCCGTAGATTGACCTTCGCCAACTCCGTCATCTTCAGGGTAAGTTGCTCCCGGAAGGCCTGCCGCTTGTTGATCTCGCGACCTTTGATTTTAAGATGCACAGAACCACCACCCGTTTTGGGAATGCGCTCCACGGTGATTCCATCCGTTTGAACAGCTGTTTTCATGTTCCGAAGCATGTCGGCATACGACGTTCCGGGTAGTGGCTCGAGAATGATAGTCTCTGTATTAGGAGTCCGCGCATGGGGAACAAAATCCGTCGTGCCAGATGCCGAAACAGAGCCGCTACGGGTGTTCAAAAGAGACTGCAATTGGATAGGTATAGACACAGAACGTCTGCGACACACATATTCAAACACCTTCCTAATAGTGCAGACGTCAGCATTGCGGGTGACATTACAGACGGTAGGGACCCTCCCTTTTCTCAGAGCAGTGTCCAGCACGCGTTCGAGAGAGCGCCGAAGAGCAGTCCGATCTAGCGGAGTATCACTCGCTGCATCCGTCACAACCAAATGTGTGAAAAGTTCTGTACTGGAAATGACGCTCTCGTCGTCGTTCAAGCAACCATGGCGGGCGACACTACACACAGATTGGCCTGGCGCTAACTGACGTTCATCCAGCATATGCGACAAACAAGGATTCTGAAGCAGAACATGCCGAAGTAGAGGGTCACTACGGTCTTCATCCAGAGGCATGATAAGAATGCGGTCCAAGGCTGGCTTAGCAGCGCTGTGTTGCTGCAAAGGGCAATGTTGATAGATTTCCTCAGGCCATTTAAGGGCAATGAGTTCCAGAAACTCCGCATCAGAGAGATCCCTCCGAAAGCCCGGCTCAATCTGCGCCTTGAGATGATCAGCAGCAAGTTGCTGAGGGCTAGAAGTTTGCGTGCCTACCTCGGCAACCGTTGGAGACGGAACGGAGGAACCCTTCCGGGAGACCGCCGCATGACTGGTTAATAACTCAGCAACAAAATCACTTGCGAGCGGCAAACGTTGGGAGTAGTCCATCAAACGACCAACAGCCTTTTTTGTGTTGGGAATCTCCGCAACTGTCTGGGCAAGGGTATCCACCTCGGAAACAATTTTCCGAAAAAGTTCCTTTAACACACGATGTTCACTCTCCATGCGCCGCATAAAGGAAGTACAATCCCCCTCTTCCGGCACTTCATGGCTAGGAGATGAAGCCCGTTTGCGCTTACCGTCCCGAATATCAGGCTCCATGGCAGTGGCATCCCGACTAGAAGGGGATAGGGGTTGACGGGACAATATGGAAGGTCGAGAGGAACTAGCCGCACTTGAACTGTCCTCGAAATCCATACAGACACCAACCGATGAACTAATCAATTTCCCAGTAGCAGTGTCTAACGTCCCGGCCTGGGGCTCCACCGGAGACGTAGAGCAGTCGCTGGATGACGGTCGAGTGGGGTCTGCTCGCCCACCTCCAAACCCGACCGGTTCTGGGGATCCGACGCCCCTGTCCCGTAAGTTCGATTCATTAAGAAAACCTTCCATAGTTAAATATAAAAAATCCGTAGACATAGCCGGTCGGCACCACAAAGCAACCAGTGAAGAACGAAGAACGAAGAACAGATAGGAAAGCGGAAAAGAAGAATAGGAACTATAGGACAGAGTCCACACCCCAAGAATAGACGAAGGAAGGTGTGGACTAGCTCGGGAACCCGGGTGCGCCAAACCCGAACTCACAAGATGTGAGCCCCTGGGGTTGAGTAGTAGTAGTAGTAGTAGTAGTAGTAGTAGTAGTAGTAGTAGTAGTAGTAGTAGTAGTAGTAGTAGTAGTAGTAGTAGTAGTAGTAGTACGATTATTATTATTATTACCATCCTCGTTATTACAATCATCATCAATATTTTCATCGTTATCATCTTGTGTCTTTTGTGCTCACCAAAGTACTAATTTGTCCGCTTCATGGGGTAGATGGTAGCGTGTCTGCCTCACGTTCATGAGGTCCCGAGTTCGAATCTCGGTCAGAGTGAGTTACCTGGATAAGGTTTGTCCGGGGTTTACCCTTATCCTTAAACGACGAATGTCGGGTAGCTCCAAGCGCCATGAATCCTGGACACATTTGAGCATCATTTCATTCATTTCATTCACCGTCCGATATGACTTAATGTTGGAGGACGTAAAATTACAAAAAGGGTAGTGTTTTCATCATTTTCTATCACTTTATTATTTTCCTCTTCATCAACATCATGTTCAACAGATCATATATCAGTTATATCTTCATATTTGGAATCAGTTTCTACAAAATTATCCTCAATTAATAGCGGATCATCGTCGAAAATAAAGCGATGTACCTCCTCCAAATCCTCAAGATTTTCCAAATCCTATACTTGACTCATTTTTAAACCTACGATTCACAGTAATAAATAAAGGCACAACAACGTAGCCAGTTATATCAGCATTCTCTAGCAATGACATGGTTGGATCCGATAGCGGCGACAGTGTGTAACGCGAGTTGGCGCGATGTACCTGACAGATTCAACAGCGCACACGTGATGACGTTTGCCTCGTTTGAAAACTTAGCATTAGCGATAAATGGTTGAAACTTACAGAAACAATAACAAAAGTATAGTCGCACTGTTGGAATGGTTACCATGGATTTATCGTTGGTAACAGAAACCTCTCAGATAACGCACTAATTATTCTTGTAAGAGTGAGAGGGACACTGACGTGCCTCCAGGCTTTGTGCTAAGCACCAATGAACGAATCACTTCAGGCAATGGAATCCGCAGGAATCACAAATGACAGATATACGTTTACAGCACGTGGAGTAATCAGTGCGTTATCAGAGGGGTACCTATTACCAATGATAAATCCGTGGTAACCGTTCCAGCAGGGCGATTATATGATGTAAGATGTCCTGGCTCGGCAAGCCCTTACCTATATTTATTGCCATAATAATGAAACAAACTTAGGCCATGTATCTCACAGATATGTGAGCGAATAACGAAGGGTTAAGAATATTTTCGTAATAAAATATCTGCAGAATTTGTGTAAAACGTTTTAATTTTGAAATGTTATCTAAGCTTATAGGATAAATATATGAAAGTACCAAACCTTTTGAATCTGTGAAAGAATGAAAATCCTTTAACAATTCTCTTCAAAACGCTACGCCTGGTAATGTAACTGTTACAATAAACTTGTTCAAACATATTTCTATTTCAACGTTATGCCCAACTGATATTTTCATATTAACACAAGTGTTTCACAATTGTATATATGTATATATTTTTAAAACCTTCCTTATTTTAGTAGGAATGCATTGCTTAGTTCCCCTAATTTTGTTTGGTGTATCTGCATTCCAGGATGTTCTTAATAAAAAATGGGCAGTTAAAAAACTTGCACAGATTCAAAGGGAATTCCTCCTTCGCATAATTCGAGGATATCGCACAATCTCCACTGATGCAGTTCAGATTATAGCTAACATCGAACCTTTGGCTCTCACTGGTTTATCAACAGCAACTATTATGAATTTAAGACATGAACGTGAATGTGCGTCTTATCGGTCTCACTTAAAACTACAAATCCCGGAGCATCCTACCACAGCAGGACACCCATCAAGTTTTGTAACCTGTTTAAACGAAATATGTAATTTTCATGATTATTACATATATACAGACGGTTCGCGTTACCAATTTGAAGATAATATATCTGCAGTAGGATGTGCTTTTGTTGTTTATGAAAACCAAGCGGAACTAACTCACTCCATGTTTAAATTGTCACCTGAATGTTCTGCATTCCAGTCGGAGCTCTTAGCAATTAAAGAAGCTATAAAATGGTGTACTGTTAATGGGAACAGTGCCCGTATTCTTAGTGATTCACAATCAGCTCTACTCGCTATTAATGATAAATACAACTTAAATTCATTAGCACATGAAATCAGAACCTTGCTTCAAAACCATCCAGGACATATTTGCATGGGATGGCTTAAAGAACACAGTGGAACTTTAGGTAACGAGAGAGCTGATTGCTTGGCTAAGAAGGCTGCAGAATCCAATCTTCCTGTGACATACTCTTTATGTCCTATTTCTACTGTAAGGAGAATAATACACCAACATATTCTTGGAGAATGGAACCAACAATGGCTAACAACTCCAAATGGAAGTTTAACAGAAACATTATTTTTCCCTAGTGTATATGACAGAGGAAAATGTGAAACTCTTGTACCAAATTTTGTTTTGACACAATTTTTAAGTGGACATGGTAAATTTGGTGAATAATTATCACGCTTTCACTTAACATCTAACCCCGAGTGCATGTGTGGTGAAGAATTTCAAACTGTGGTTCATCTCCTTTTCTGTTGTCCCATTTTCTGGAGAGAAAGACAAGAATTAATATTCAAGCTAGACTCTCTAGGAACTGAATTTTCTGCTCCGCTCACATCTTTGCTAATGAAGCCACAAAAGTATAAGTACTTCATGATGTTTATAAACTCAGTGTTTAAACGTCCGAAATAGTTTAAATTAATATGCATCAGATTATAACATATTTTCTTACTTCTAGTATTTAAAATATTTTTGTTAAAATTGTGTATTTTTATGTATCAAATCTAACCCTAATATACCACTGTGTAAAATAGGGTTCATAAATCTGGATAAATAAAAAAATTGCATTGCTTAAAGTGAACTTTAAATTCAACTAATGCCATAAGGTTAATTTTATGAGATTAATCTTCCTTATCATATACAGAGTAGTAAAACTAAATCCTCTGTATAAAATTGTACGTTTTCATTGCTAATCGCACAAATGCGGCAACCTTTTTTCTGGAAAAAAGCGTTGACCTAATTATTACACCTGTTTTCAACGGCTGTAGCTGAAAGAAATCCAATTACCCTCTTAAAAGTCATAAACTGCTCTCTAAGGGAACACAATTCGAAAATCGCTTTATTATACATTTTCAGTGCGGGATAATTTATCTGTGAGTGGTTTATATTTCATCAAGTTTGTTAGCTGGAGGAAAAGGAATGGGAGGAAAGAAAGTCTTACGTAAAAATTGTTGAAACATCTCTTGAAAACGTTGCAATTTAATTTTTGCTTCCTTCTGTGTTTATGGCAGTAGAAAGAGGATGGGGATAAAAGAAAGGAGAAGGCGGTACTGGTACACTTGACTCTACCTTGAATCATCTTCTGATTTATAGAGGAAATTAATAAACTGCCTCCGTCCCAAAGAAACCGTCCCTAGGGTTGAAGGAAGGAAGTTCTCCCCACCACTCCACTCCAAGTAATCACATCCCCCTCACAATACTCCCGGGAACTTGTTCTCATATTGCAGCATTGTATCGTACATTATTAATTTGAAATCTAAAAGAAAATAAGACAAATTTCTTTTCTGTTTTCTTGGTTCGCGTTGTTTTTTCCCGTTGGAATTCTACCCATCACGTATCGAAAGATAAAGATTATATAGTTATTGATAACATATAAAGCACGTCGTCTCTCTTCATTGCTGTGCTATAAACATGATATACTGAGACGACAGAAATAGTGATAAATAATGGAGCAGATTAGCCAGAATAAACGATATACTGGTCCATTGAGGGTGTTTGCAGGTCAGCACTCTTACTTGGGTATAGCAAGTGAAATGTCTCTACGGTAACGTATGGGAATCTCATTCGAGAGCTCACTGGTTTGAGACCAGTTATCCTGGCCACTGCTCGTGTTTTTTTTTTTTTTGGTGATTTCCTCGGGTCGGTAGGCGAATGCTTAGATGGCTTCTCATCTAACACAAATTTGTTCTATCCCCTTTCACGTTTCAGATGAACGTTGAGGCTTTGCATTGTGAATCTGCTCATTGTCAGACAGATGGCGCAGCTGCTTGCTCATTGAAGAGTTCTTTCGGCACTGCAATTCATATTATTTGTTGAACCTCCTAAGTTGTATATAGTTTCCCCCGATTCTGTCTGAGGGAAGCCCTCTCTGAACAGTTCGACTGTGTACTTGGCATTTAAGTTTCGAATCATTAGTGATCTCTGAGCATCTCTATGAGATACCTCTCATTCTGTCTACAGTCTAAAGCTTCTTCCGATTCCTTTAGTTCACTTGTTACTGCTGGAAGAGTGGTAGTCACAAAAATCTGTCTTTCTCCCAGGTATCCTTGTCATAGTCATAGTAAACAGCGTTCCAACAAAAAATTTCGATGTAGAGAAGTCGCCAGAAATACGTGCTTGGACAGCCACTAGCGTGTCACAGTCATACAATCATCTCCACTTATTCAGAATATTCATACTGAAGCTTGTTCTGTTTTTAGACAATTGAAATATATTTAATAATTTAAACTATTTTTCATACGTAAGAGCCATAAGAATAAAACTGCATTCGGATTTTTACAAAGCGGCTCGCTATGTTGTAGCTTTTATGTAAAACTCCAATATTACTGCGTGATCACGAGAGGAAAACAACGACTAAACGGCTGAAACACCACTCTCTGTTATTTTGTGTAGCTTTTATAGACTGCTTCAAAGGTTCACTTTTCATGTTAACACGAAACATATCTTTGGAAAAGGAGTTTCAAAGATAGTTTCAAAGGAAGAACAGGAACAAAAAAGGAAACTGGCTGAAGCCACAAAGATAGAAGCACGTTTGTTGTGTGCAGTATATGTTTTCAGACCTTTTCATTTCTGGAACTCTAAAAAAAAATCGACTTCGACAATGTTCCATTTCTTCGCTTCGAGAAATTTCTGTTTCCAGATCTTTCCTTGTAAAAGTTAGTGCGAAGCCAAATAAGTTAACCAGTGAATATCGAAGTTATGAATCAGTTGCGCAATTGTGGGTGAGTTGCCCAACCATAGAAGTGTAAAAGTATTAATCGACGAGCTGCGAGTGTTAAAAGCTACGAGGGCAAAGTTTGTTGAAAGTTATCAGAGTTGGCGAACAGAACAACGCAAGTTGATTCGTGCAACACAGACAATAAAAAGGAGAGTTCTGTGCAAGAGGCGTATATACTTTTTGAATTAGTAAAACATAAAGAAGTTAACTTAATGATTCTAGTGAAAAATAGTTTGGTGCAAATAAATGCTGTCGTCCTTGTCACAGTTTTTGAAATAACATATTTAACAGTTATGGAGAAAATTAGAAGTAAGGGAACACTTTTTATGCAAAAGTAGCTTTTTGAGAGAAATATTCCTGAATAACTTTGTATGGGATCGCTGGAAGTTATTGAGCTGGAAAAAGGAAATCTAACCACCATCACAATGGAAGATTTTTTTCTGTGTATAGCAATCGGAGTTCGCTGCCTAAGGTATAAATAAGAATAACACAATTTTTAAGTAGATTGTCCATGGCTGTTGTTACCAAGTGGAAATGATTACTTCTTAATCTGTAGATCGTAGCTGACCAGAAATTACGTAAATTGTCAGCTTGAAGGTGAGGCATATTTTTATGGATAACACGGAACTAGGAAACAGCAATAAACTCGTAATAATCTCTAAGGTTGACCTTCTTTTGCGAACAGAAATTCTATGACCTTGCGTATTGTTGATTTCATCATAAACCAAAGTGCCGGAAGTGCAAGAACTTCCCTTGCTTCACTGAACATTCACGACCTTGGGGACATTCTTGGACGGTTCAATAGACTTTTCTTGAGGACACACGAAGTTACGGTGGAGTTGTAGGCTCTGTTCTTTTGTAGAATTCCCTATACACCTGATATGCTACAAAAACTTATAAATTAAGCATTAGGATTAGGATTACTGCGGAGATAATTCGGCACTGCGACAAGTTTTAGTCCATTGTACCTAAACCTCATGAGGAGCAACCCGGCCGGAAGGATGAGGCTAGTGGAATCAGAGGGCGGCTGTCCCAAGGAGCCACGACAATGAAGAGGTCAGGGTCCATACTTATTATTTAGATGGAAACCTCCCTTTGTAGACCTGGACAACGGACATTCTGGTCCCTCCTCCTACTGTGATTCGGAGGCGATTCCAGCAGTCGGAAACCGGTACCCGACCTACCCGAGGAGAAAGTGGTTTACTCAGACAATATCATCCTGCTATGCAGCGCCGAAACACTTGCCGACACTTCTACCCTGAAAGAGACCACCAGATGAAAGATGATGTGAAATTATAACAGAGATGAAATGGAGGCACAGGAAATTCGGGGGATGTGATTATCCTACCCACCATTCCGAAAAATTACATTGGTCAAGTAGGTCTGCCACGGAAATCGAACCCAAGCCTCCCGAATGCGGAGAACAGACATTCCTCTCGGTAACGTTTTCTTTATTTTCTCTGTATCATTAATTATATAAATAAGATTACTTTCTTTAGAAAAAGTCATAATTCTAAAACTTAAATACTACAAAACATAGCAATTTTAAATGCCACAACACTTGTGCTTCACTAGGTTGTAGTTACTAATAAACTTTCATAAACAACTGTAATCTTAAACTGCGGTCTACTGGTATATAGCATCCTAGCACTCGCAATCTGTACTCTTGACCTATTACTAGGGTAGTGGCTGGTATTATTACTACCATTCTTTTACCTCAAGAAAATATTACTATCTTTATTGTATTAATTTTATAATTAAATTAATTCTAAATAGTTTGAACCTAATATTGCTTCCAATTTTATTTCATTTGTTATATATTTCGCTTACTTCGGTATAGTTATTCACTATGTATAGTTTAAAATGTCGTAATTCTGCTTACACACTGTACAACATGACTACTTAATGTTTACGTCGTCAGAATTAATGGATAATTTGAAGAAATCAAAACAGGCTGTAGATCCAAGCAGGACGGGGAACAGAAGCACGTAGGGATGCTTGACGATTCTGAAATTAATGAGCAGAGGTGCTCAGAGAGACCTAGTGGAAACTGAGAGATGACCCACGTGAGGGCCCCAGATAAGGCTGTCGTCTGATATTGCCGAGAACTTTGCAACGAGCAGGCAGCTCTGCTATCTGGCCGACACTGCGTGGTCTCTAAGCCTACCTGAAGTAAGAGAGGTGTAACGAAATTCTAGGAAATTAAGAAAAGTAAATTTGTGGTCGAAGAGAAACATTATTGGATTTGCAATTTTTATTATCTACTTGATTTTTATTTCTGGCATTATTTGATTTGCAATTTGTGAAAAGCATGAAAATCTACGGTCCGAATAGGCGTCCGAAATAAAACACATTGAAGTTTCCCGAGGGAAAACATTTAAGTCCATAAAAGCTATTGGACAATAATGGTACTGAAGCTATGACTGAATATTACCATTTTAATAATACTCAATTTGATGCTTACGTATTTTTCCTCAGGCCCTCCCTTAGTGCGAACTTCGTACGTTATTGAAAATCCATCTCCCTCAGCGGAGAGAAAAAACAAATCATTTCCTTTTTCTTCCATAATTCAGATTATTTCATCGCGCGGCGCTTTTTAATAAATGTAATGTAGGATTATCAACTCTCACCCATATTGCTTATAGATTTATGCCATCCAATATGCATCAAGTTGGAAGAAGAATATATTAGAAGTCAGCCATTCATCGTTGAAAATGTGCCTTCTTTTTCTTCACTAATCATTGGCATAGGATGTATGAAAATATAGGATTAATAACTTTGTAACGGAATTATGGAAGAGGTAGGTTAATATTTGACTGGAGTAATTTCCATGTGTTGAATACAGATGAGTCAAAAGAAAACGACAACTTTCGGTAAGTTGTGTAGGAGGGCAAACGGATCATTTTCCAAGTGCAATCAATCGACATGAAAAGCATTTCCTCAAAGTATACCTGGAATGGCGTTATATGAGACGTAAGAGATACAAATACTCACCAGACCTCATTCACTCACATTGCTTTAATTGCGCTTTACCATAGTTATGGCGCCGCTTTGTAGTACTGTTGTTATGTTGCCTGTCTCATTTCTTTTAGCTCACTCTAGCAACGCTAGATCGCTTTGATAAACCTGATTTAGGAGGACATGTCCTATCGCATGTTTCGCATAGTTTAACGTTTAAAAGCCCGCCTCGGTAGCGTAGATGATAGCAAGCCTGCCTCACGTTCAAGAGCTCCCGAGTTCAAATCTAAGTTAGGATGAGATACCTGGGTAAGGCTTTTTCTAGGGTTTTCCCTTATCCTGAAAGACGAATGTCGGGTAATTCTAAGAGCTATGGAACCTGGACTCATTTGAGAATCATTTCACCTATTCAATTCATCGTCCGATATGACAACGTTGAAGGACGTAAATTACAACAACAACAAGAATACAAAAAATACTTTTATTTCCGATAGCGCTTAGGATAACTGGATAAGTGGATTAGTTCGGAGTCAACTCGGCACGGAAGCCACACTTGGTTTATTGTATCTATGCCCCCAAATAGCGCATCCCCGGGGAGGAAGGATGAGGTGATGGGAAGCACAAGGCGGCAGTCCCAAGGAGCCGCGACAGTGCAGAGGGCAGCGTTCCTATATTTCACTTAGAAGGGTATTTCCTCGGGAAGGCCAGGACAATGGCCATCCACCCTACTGTGATTTGGAAACCCTCACACCACGAGTTCGGAGACTGGCAACTATCCTACGGGAGATGAAATCGGTTCACTCAGAGCACATCATCCTGCCATGTACCGCCGAAACTTCTACCCTGAAAGAGATCAACAGATGAAAGATGATATGAAAATGGAGATGAAATGGAGGGACAGGAAAATTTGGCAATCCAGGCATTCGTCCGGCAACCCGTGAAAACCCCCAACAATCCATGGGTCAGTTTGGTCGGCCAAGGGAATCGACCCCGTACCTCCCAAATGCGGGCAACAGACATATTGCCTGTGCCATTGCGCTCGTTGAATGCTTGGAATGGTACTTCCGATGCGATGTACATGAAATCCAAGCAAATCTGCAAATCCAAACAAACATTCGTAGAAAGAGTGGACACTTTTTATGTTTATCTGTCCATGAACAAGTAACGCAAAGGCTGGCCCCGAGCTCAGTCGGTAGAACACCTGTCTGCTGTGCTAGGGGTCCTAGGTTCAATTCCCGGTGGTGTGGTTGGGCATTTTTCTCCGACTAAGATAATTCCTCATCTTCCCCAGAGTATTGCAGTATGAATGGGTGTGAATGTGTGCGTGATCCAATGATTAAGGCCCAACGAATACGCATTAACACCTTCGATATGTTCCAAAGGAGAACGGCCGCCGATATGACCATTGCAGTGAAATCGGGGTATAAATGGAACAAGAAAAATAAAGGTAACGCAAAAACAAAATCTCAATTAAAATAGCAAGCTTGATAGCAATAGCTCACGAAATCTTTGCCTACGTAGTTCCCCACGTGGGGTTTAAACACGCGCACCACCCCTTTAGAGGAAGCCATTACCCTACGTGGGACACTATAGGCTTTCTTTTTTATTCATTCATATTTCTCGGGTGTAACACGAATTTTTTTTTAAAAAACGCCTTCCTCCCAAAAGTAAATGCGTTTCTCATAGAAAAATTTTCGCTCTCTCAAACAGAGCTCTAAGGAATTTGATTATAACGCCATATATCTAGCTCATTTCCATTCAATGTATGTTGTATATGTTGAATTTTCCAGGAGAAGAATGTGAGTTGTTCTTCATTCGTAAGTATTGTGTATGATAAGCTATAAGAGATAGACAAAAATTTAATTTCCAACTAATGTAGATCCTATCAAAATACAAGTTTTATTTAAAACTTTTTGCCTTATGGAAGTATTATTAGGTATTCTTCTTAATTTTAAATAGCTATCTACAATTTTTCAGATAGCAGTTTTTCTCTCTTCACATAAAGACTGTGGCATTTACTACTCCTAATAAATGAAAGTGCTCTTTTTATAGCTTTATAGAATAAGACTTATTGATCAATAGCACGGTAAAATCCTATAGCACTACCTCAATTGCAATTTTTTACGATTAAAATAATCAAGGAGGTAGTCGGACGCTATGCACTACATGTTCCAAGCTTGCAATACATTTACGAACGAACCAATAGATTTTCCTTCCAGATCTCGAGGCGTCGAAAGCCAAATGTTTAAATAGTTTTAGATGTGTAGGAAAGATCGCAGAAACTTTCTGAAGTTGGAAAATTGGATTCCGGTGGGAGATTCAAGATATTCTGAACGCTTTCGATAACACACGATGGAATGGGGAGAGGGAGAGAGGGAATGGGGCGAAGGAATGAAGGAGGAGGTGCCCCTTCTCATGTCAACACGAACCTAGATAAGGTAGTCTCTGTTAACAGACTCAATGGTTCTAAAATGCCACAAGTGCAGCTGACGAATGAAATGAAGTAAGCTTTTCCAAAGCTTTCCCAAACATGAAATACAAGAAAAATTTAAGCATTTGTCAAACCTGACTTATTCTCGTAGTGGAACAGTCTTTACCATTATATGCTGAGGCATCTCTTTCTTCCCGGCATCCAGCTTTTCTTCCGTCCTTGCTTCTTTTATATTGTACCTGTTAAAATTATATAAAATAATCGTCAGACTTTACCAACGGTTATACTACGCCCCTCTTTATTCAGAAAGTTATCAATTCTGACAAGTGTTTTTAACACGTATTTAGTAATAGATGGACAAGAGTGCACTGAAAGCTGTAAAAGGAAGGGAGTCAGTGCTACCAACATGTTCTCTCAAGTACAAGAGGTCCCGGGTTCAAATCTCGGTTAGAGTGAATTATCTCCAGGTGAGTCACTGGCCCGTATTTATTTTTGAATTTGTGCAGCCTACTAAGGACATATGTGACTTACGGCTTTCTTCAATGCATTGTAGTGGATGATCTGCAGAGCAGTTCATAGAGGAAGAGTAGAAAACACAGTGTATAAGTGTTGTATGGGACAGAAAGCAATCACTATATATGACGATTCCAAAAACATCATACCCAGATACACAGAGCTCCATTAGCAATTATAGGCGAGTTTGCAAACTTTTACTCATTAGCGCACATTCAAACACACACACACACGCGCGCGCGCACACACACACACACACATATTTACACACACCTTTAAACACGCCCCTGAAGGAACAATCTATCACATGCTTCAGATGACAATATTTTTGAAACTCAAAATGGCAGATCTGCACAGTGGAACCAATTTAATTTAAATTTTCAGCAAACAAGAGTTTTCCTTGTATAGCCATGTTAAAAAGTACTAAGCATTAGGTAGATTGTTTTCTCTTCTGTCATAAATTAAGGCAGTTTTTAGCTCATCCAGTAATGCAGTGATGCAGTTCTTTTATTTACATTAAAATTACCAAAACGAGCTCAAAACACTATGTAAAGCTGTAAAAGGCGTATAAAGATCTGAAGTGGGAATGTGAGGATTACGGTTACATATTCGTATTGAAACCTCAGCTCGCAAGGTAGTGGTGGCTCAATGGTATAATCCAGGTTACCTCACCACTCTTCCAACACAATTTGGGTTCAAATCCTTCGTGTTCAGTTCAGATATTCTATTATCCTTTGTTTTACTTCTTCTGGCCCAAAATTTGATATTATGATAAGAATAACATTTTTGTAACAATATATATGTTTACAAAATACAATAATCTTCATGTTTTCCACAGGCAGAGAGATATGCATATATATTCGTCGTAGGTATTTTAATTATGGTCGGTATTATGTTCGACCCATTCACCTAAGTATCAAACACTTCACAAGTACAAAGTGGCTTTAGTTATTTGCGGAAGCGTCAATGTTTGGCGTAAATGAACGCTTCATTATCTAGGTATTCAGTATTTCAAACATTTCAAACTTTGATTATCAAACACTCTTTGAAAATTTATTTTTTAGTTTAACCCAGAACTTAACACGTTCACAACTTCTTTGTTAGTAGATGAAGTGAAACATAAGATTTAAGCATAAAACAAAAACGAGTACATTTAATGTCGTTGACATGATCTTAAAAAGTGAAATCTAGCTTCGTAACATGGTTTACTACACCACATACGGTACAGATTATAAATGCTCACAAAGTTAATGATCCCTAATTATCGGATTTTCATTCTTGTGTCTTCAGCTCACAAGAAAACCAATACCATCATTAAGGAAATTAATAACTAAAATGAGGGCAATAAAGGCCAGGAGAAAGAAAAAATCAAGAATGTGGCGGTGTTTAGAATCTAGCCGTTGCATCACCATGTTTCCGAGAGCTAATCATCACGACCGGCTGCCACATATTCTATGTCGCTCGTTGGGAAAGCATTCGTGTATGCTGACCTTGCCAGTATAATATGCATGAAAAACCGCCGTTTATTTAAGCTTTTCTCAGTTTCCTGGTCCTTATTCAGGGCTGTAAGTATTAATGCCGGGTTGTATATTAGAGAATAGAAGCGCAGAGCTGCAATAATGACCTTTGTGATAAAAGGGTCAATGTCTTCACATTATACTATAAACTGCGGGTTGCATAGATACGAATAAATAGGGGCAGCTGACTCACCTGGTCTGGACAAAGGTGTTCGGGGTTTTTCCCTTATACTGAATTATGAATGTCGGGTAGCTTTAAGCTCCATGGACCCTGAGATCATTTGAACATCACTTCAGACATCGACCGAAAGGTCTCAAAATTGGAAGACAAACAAACCTTAGATTAACTACATTTTTCCAGCACTGTGAAGAGACCCAGAGGTCCTATTGTACATGCATCGGCGTGTGTATTAAAGTCTGTTTAGTTAACGTGTGTGCAGTTCCCAGCCAAAGGGACCTCAAAGGACCTGACCTCCCCGCCCCCTAATGACCGTCATAAATCTATCTCTACACTTCAGAAATGGAACACTGACGTTGGGGACCAATAGCAACCCCGATTTCTGAAAATGACAGTAGCATGTCTACTCCACGTGGAGTCTCAGTTGTCAAATTTCCAACTTCCAGTTGTGCTGTTTCATTAGGTGCAGGCAGTCGTTGTGTGTCACGATGTGGAGATCGTGGGAGAGAAATGCAGTGGTAAATGCAAATGAAGTAGTAGATAACGTTCAGTCAAGTGAAAATAATCAAAGTGAAGACAACAGTGTGAATGAATTGGAAGGTGTTTATGGGCCGAGTTATGTTAGGGGAGAAGCCTCAGAAAACAAAGTTATAACGGGAACTCTTTCTAAGCAAAGTCAAGCGCTTGTTTTGAACGCATATAAATATGTGCTGAAAAATATTCTTGGTAAGGGGTCATATAGTGAAACTGCAAAAATTCTGGGTATTCACAGAAATACGGTTAGAAAAATTGTGACGAAAGGAATACCAAAGACGCCGACAAAGTGTGGAAACAAAAAAAGAAACGTTTCTCTAAGGTGGATAATTTCACATGCGACTTAATTTGCAGAGAAATTTATAATTTCTATGCAAAAGGGAGCGCGTCCACCTTAGATGAATTGTTTGCACATTTGCGAGAAATTTGTGATTTTCCTTATGGACGCTGCACTTTGCGCGGTCTTCTAAAGGAGCTGGGTTTTAAATACCACACTTCGAATAAGAGAAGGGTTATTATGGAATCCAGCAGAATTGTAGCTTGGCGATATATATACTTGTCAAAACTAAGGAAGTTTCGCAGTAATGGGCACAAGATAATTTATTTAGACAAAACTTGGTACGATACCCATGACGTATCGAGAAAAGGATGGGACGACGGTTCGTGTGCTTGCTCCTTACCTGCTTCTGTGTCGAGGGGTAAAAGGATTATGGTGCTTCATGCTGGGAGTGCCGAGGGATGGGTAAAAGACTGCCTGTTCTTATCGGCGAAAAACATTGGTGATGCAATGGCCGAAAGTCACGATGACATGAATGCAGCAGTGTTTGAAAAGTGGTTTGATGGTAGGCTTATGACAAACCTGCCAAGGAATGAAAAATTTATAATTGTTTTGGACAATGCTTGCTATCATTTGGTTTCAGAAAGGGATATTCAACTGAGGATGCAATATTAAAAATTCAAGAAACAGTGTCAAAAAGCCAAAAGAATTATGTAATTGGATTATTTGTGGACATATCGGGCGCTTTTGACAATTTATGGTGGCCGTATTTTTTCGGCATTTTAAAAGACAAGAAATATTCAAGTACTATTTATAATTTATTAAAGGATTATTGTTCCAATAGAGAAGTATTCATTGGTGGATCAAATTTTGAAACTAGGAAGAAGATAACCAAGGGTTGCCCTCAGGGTTCTATCTTGGGGCCCCTTTTTTGGGATATTTTATCAGAAGATTTATTAGAACTACTGGAAAGAGATCATAAGGTTTTGGATGTAATAGCGTATGCTGATGACATAGTCATAATGATGGATGGACAGAGCAGACTAGAGCTAGAAAATAAAGCAAGAGAAGTTACAAATACATTATCAAATTGGTGTTTCAGAACAAAACTAAAAATTGCACCAAACAAGTCAAATTATGTGCTTTTTAAGGGAAATTTAAAGCGGGATCCTACAGTGAAGATAAATAATCAGAACATTAAACGGGAAAAAGAGATGAGATATTTGGGTATCATGATAGATGAAAAATTTCATTTCAGGAAACACACGGAGTATATTAGGCAGAAAACAGAGAAAATAATGCTAAAGCTAGCAAGAATATCCAATTTAAATTTTGTACTTCCATTGCGTAACATACAGATATATCATAACACCATTTTTGCTTCAATTATGACGTATGCGGCAGCAGTTTGGGCAGAAAGGATGGATGATGAGCAAATAAGAAGATTGTTGAGAAGAACGCAAAGAAAAGTATTATTACGTCTGACAGGAGCTGTAAAAACAACACCAACTATGGCATTGCTAGTAACAACGGCCATTTGGCCGATTGATTTATTAATAAGATTGAAGGGCGCAAAATTTTGGGCGAAAAAAGGAAACTTAGAAAAAGTTTATAATATAACTGGAGTCAGAACAAACAAATCTTGGGTGATTAAAAATAGTTTAAAAGATAAATGGCAAAAAGAATGGACAGAAAGTCTAGAAGGTAGAAGAGTGTTTGAAATTTTTCAGAACGTCAAAGAGAGACTAAAATTGAATTTTATTCAACCAACAAAGGGATTTATACATTATATAACAGGACACGGACCTTATAAGACCTATTGGAAGAAAATCAATAAAACTGAAAATGATATATGTGAATTATGTAACAAACAAGATAATCCTGAACATGTAGTATTTGAATGTGGAAGATATGCAATTCACCAACAAGAAGAGAGGCATGCGCTAGCAGGATATATCGTATATGACATAATTCGAGATCAACAATTAGTAAATAAATTACAAGTTTTGACTAACTTTGTAAGTAAGAAAGCATGGGAGGTAAAAATATTCAAAGGAGAAAGAGTTGATAATAGGCGAAGAATAGTACAAGATCCAAGAAGGAGTTCTAGAATACAAAATAGGATAAGACGGGAAGAATTATTGAATAATCAAACAATGGAGTTGACTGCATGGGCGGCGGAGGGAGAGAGTGATGGCGGAGGCCATGGTGGACTACAGAATTAGTAGATTTAGATATAGATTTAGGAAATAAGGATTTTGTAATTTTCATAGTTGTTTTCTTTTGTTTTTTGATTTTTTGTGTTTATTTCTGTTATTTTATTTCATTTTAGTTTTGTAGAGTAGTTTTCTGAGAGATTTGTATAATTATAACATTTGTAAAGATTTTATGGAAAAATAAAGAGAAAATTTGGATACATGCCCCGGTATAGTTGTCTAGGTGCCGGGGTAGAATATTCAGATTTTATTTATTTATTTATTTATTTATTTATTTATTTATTTATTTATTTATTTATTTATTTATTTATTTATTTATTTATTATCATTCGCGTTTAAAATATAGAACACCTACAATGTCGATGAACTTAAAAGATATAGTCGAATACATGAAATATTGAAATACCTGAACCTCTGCCTATTTAAGCTGTACTCCTGAAAGAAATTAAAAAGGCAAATGTGGGCAAGGATTATGTGATTGACGACATCTTTCGTAAATATGGGCACGAAGTTTTAAGGTTGCCGCCGTATCACTGCTGTTTCAACCTCATAGAAATGGTGTGGTCGAAACTGAAGAGAGAAGTGCGCAAGAAAAATGCAACACATTCACTCAGCGAAAGCGTTTGCAACTTGTTGAGAAGCTGTGTAGAAGGGATCGATGCAGAACTGTGGAAAAATTGTGTGCAGCATGTAAAGAAAGTAGAGGAAAAATACATAAGTCGGGATCAGCAATCTAACGATAGCAGGTTCATCATTACCGCTGACTCTGAGAGTGATGAAGAATCGGAATGAGGCACTTATATCTATGTGAGTTAATAGCACTGATTATAATAATTACGAAAATGCCTACATGCTAAGTAGAACATTTAACAATAGTAGTAGTAGTAGTGGTGGTGGTGGTGGTGGTGGTGGTGGTGGTGGTGGTGGTGGTGGTGGTGGTGGTGGTGGTGGTGGTGGTGGTGGTGGTGGTGGTGGTGGTGGTGGTGGTGGTGGTGGTGGTGGTGGTGGTGGTGGTGGTGGTGGTGGTGGTGGTGGTGGTGGTGGTGGTGGTGGTGGTGGTGGTGGTGGTGGTGGTGGTGGTGGTGGTGGTGGTGGTGGTGGTGGTGGTGGTGGTGGTGGTGGTGGTGGTGGTGGTGGTGGTGGTGGTGGTGGTGGTGGTGGTGGTGGTGGTGGTGGTGGTGGTGGTGGTGGTGGTGGTGGTGGTGGTGGTGGTGGTGGTGGTGGTGGTGGTGGTGGTGGTGGTGGTGGTGGTGGTGGTGGTGGTGGTGGTGGTGGTGGTGGTGGTGGTGGTGGTGGTGGTGGTGGTGGTGGTGGTGGTGGTGGTGGTGGTGGTGGTGGTGGTGGTGGTGGTGGTGGTGGTGGTGGTGGTGGTGGTGGTGGTGGTGGTGGTGGTGGTGGTGGTGGTGGTGGTGGTGGTGGTGGTGGTGGTGGTGGTGGTGGTGGTGGTGGTGGTGGTGGTGGTGGTGGTGGTGGTGGTGGTGGTGGTGGTGGTAGTAACAATGGCAATAATAGGAATACAATATTTTTCAAGTGTCTTATTTTGATTCTCGTAAAAACCTAGTCTTTTCACAATGTGAAGTGCACGTGTTGTTTAGACAGAGAAAGAGACTCTAGAAAAAGACGGTGATGTTATAATGTTGCAACCTTGTAGAAAGGACCGCCAGGAGCAGGGTCCATGTTGTAAAACGATTATGAGGGTTTGTCAAAGAAAGCGGCCGCCGTGCACTTGCGTTGAGTAGACAGACTTTACCATTGGTTAGCATATTAATTACAGTGGAGAAATGCAATTTAAGGCGATCTAGGTAATATAAAAATATGCCTAATGGAGTATTTTATACTTCTAAGATACGTTTGTACACTTCACTACCTTTGTACAACGAGCATTAATACTAATTAAAATATATTAGTAAATAAATTAATACAAACCTCTGCTATGAGAGGGAAACACTTGACTGTCCCTGCCAGGAGAAAGAAACTTTCTTTTTCCTGTAATCTACGTCCTCCAACATTAAGTCATATCGGACGATGAGTGTAATAGATGAAATGAAGCTCAAATGGGCCCAAGCTCTATAGAGCTTAGAGTTACCCGACATTCGTCTTTCAGGATAAGGGAAAACCCTGTAAAAAGTCTTATCCATGTAAATCACCCTAACCGAGATTCAAACACGGATCTCTTGAACGTGAAGCAGACACGGTACCATCTACGCTACCAAGGCGGGCATAACCGGAATTGTCTGCTATAGTGGTGCAGACATAAATATCTATATTTCAAATGGAAGAAAACCATTACTGGAATTCCAATCATTCTTAAGCAAGCGGAAGGGAGGAATATTTATTAGATACCGTACATGGCCCATATTCGTGAAGTCCTAGGTTCAAATCCCGTGGAGCAAAAAATGATTGTTTTTTCTCGTGGTTTCCAAAAAGAGTTTAAATCATTTGTTTGAAACCACTTATTAATCAGTTCTAGTTTCGTTAAAATAAAATATATAATTTTCAGCCTCGAAATTCTCTCTTTGTCGTAAATTAGGTCTAAAACAATATTATTTGAACTCCAAGGCCCTTGCTAAGCACTCTTATACAAACTATTGTTTAGAAAGCTAATTTCTTTCTGTCTACTTCATGACTTCTTCATATTATTTGAAATAAACATGTGTAGAAATGTCTTTGTTACATGTATTTTTATATATGCACAATATTAATGAGGAATACGGGGGATTAAGCAAGAGTCAAATCTTTTAAAAGCTGTTCAGATTATATATACTATTCCATTTCCAGGCCAGAACGTAAAACTGACTAGTGCCTTCCTGTTTGAGAAAATTAGAAGTTTTGGAAAATTGAAGTCAATAACAAGGAATACCTCAAACTGGCGTATTACAGAAAAGGAGGAAAATGAACAAATAAGGAAAAGGGTATTTAACAAACATTGTGTGCATTATGGTGATCTATTTTCTGTGTGGTACAACCAGAGACGTAGTGGAGAGGCAAGGCGGATGTACGCCGTCCCCCCATTTCTTTTTGGAGGGGGACGCAGTCCTCTTATTAATAATACTATTTATACCCTTTTTAATTCGTTAGCTTTCCTAATTCAACATTCAGAGTACCGCAAAAATACAAAATATATACTTACATTCAAAGTTAATCAAATAATGTTCATGGCTATTAACGGACCTCTAGTACGTATTTGGAACCCAGAGGATTACTTAAACGAATGCATAAAACGTCGTATGCATGCTGAGGACAACTAAAGCAGGAAGGTAAATCTACAAGTGCAGAATTCTGATCGAAATGTTTTTGTGTTTGCGTCCCCCCACTATTTTTGTTAGGAATACGTCCCTGGGTACAACTTGATGTATCAGTTTACAGTTTAAACTGCTTCATGTACAATAAAGAGGGTTTCGGGAATTAGTTGCAGAAAATTTCGGTTATACACTCCATGTGCCAAGAACATACTTTAATCATATGATTTTTTTATTAAAATTGGGTATAGCCAACTTTGAGAAAATGAAAACTTTAAATAAATGTTCCCTCTAAATGGTAGATTGGTATTTAACGGGCTATGTTGTTCACAGGCACACAGCACAGCATATTCAAAGTGACACAAAAACACACAAACATACACGAACAGTTTTTTAAAATGACTCTTTAATCAAGGAAGCCTCAAAACATGAGATAGTTTTAACTCGTTACATATGTGTGTTTATGCGCATACAGTGGGTTGTACTACATGGCAAATCGAGAAGACGTATCGAAAAAATTCGCAACACAGAGATGTTTATCTTAGCTTATCGTATATACACTGCGAGTCCCGTGTATGTATAGTCTGTTCAGATGTAATCATGTCTTTAGGTTAATTGATGGAAATTAATCATTTCTTCACACTAGACATATATAGGCTAAGGTTTTAGATAGATATGATAAACATGAAAAGTTCAATGCCATGGCCGGGATTTGAACCACGGACGTTCCGGTGTCCGTCCAGTCGCTCTGACCCATTGAGCTACCATGGCCAACGTGCCGTCCTGACATTAAATTCTCCAATTGACTTATATATTTTCCCGGTAAACTACTAAGGGCTCTCGCATTTCAATGGGTAAGAGCGACTGGAGGAAAACTAGGAGATCCATGGTTCAAATTCCCGCCATGGCATTGAATTTTTCATGTTGACTCTATCTATCTAAAACCTTAGCCTATATACGGCTGGTGGGAAGAAACGATTAATTTCCATCAATTAACCTAAATATTAAGTGTTAAATGATGAAGCCTGGGACACAAGTACTTACCATAGCGAGTCGCCACAAACGGTGTATCTCTGATGCGAGAGCCCTTAGTGGTTTACAGGGAGAATATATGAGTCAATTGGAGAATTTAGTTTCAGGATGGCAAGTTGGCCATGGTAGCTCAATGGGTAAGAGCGACTGGACGGAAACCAGGAGAGCCATGGTTCAAATCCCGGCCATGGCATTGAATTTTTCAAGTTGTCTCTATCTATAATCATGTGTTCTTTACAGCAATGTATCATACATCGGTAGACCCGAGAAATGATATCATATAGACATTCGCAGCTTCCAATCGCTCTATTTGTGTTTCGTAACTTATTGTACATCAACTTACTAATGTTTCACTCTTATAATCGATCAGATAAGACCCGATAAGAGACGATCATAGCGCCTAAACGCTCTGTCTAGTAATACTTTCTCTAATAGTCGATTCGCCACGAGGGGCCCGGCGTCGGGTTAGGGGTGACGTCAATGTCGTCGCTTGGGATCTGGTTCTTTATATTTTTCTAGAATCATCCACTGACCTTTTCTGCATACTTCAGCTGTGAAAAGTGTTTTCTTGATAAGGTTTCCAACAACTTTGATACATACAGGCGTAATATAACTCGCTTTTGCCTTCACGTTTCTAAACACAACACTTTATTCCTATTCAATCTTTAGTTTGTGTTCATAACTGTTAACCGAATGGTTTAATGCATCTAATTAACAGCCAACAATGCAATTACAAATGTGTAATAATAGGTTTCTGAGTGATTTGTTACCTCATGTTCTTTTTCATATTTCTTCTCACTTCTGTGTTTTGGGTAAAGCTGTAATTCTTTTTACAAGAACAAGAAGACTAAAACTAAATATCTGTAAGGTAAGCAAACGAGTGTTGATTAACTTACATGTAAACCTCACTATTTTATTTATTTGTTTAGCATGCATTGGACATGAATCAAAAATATATTTGCTAAATTAAATTATTTATCAGTGTTATTCTTGTTCCTTCCTCTCGGTGAACACGATCCCCTCCTTAATAATGACACTAGTGTAGGGTAGGGTGGCGTGTCGACGGTGCTGTTGTGAGAATTACATTAGTGTAGTGAGAACGTTTTGCCTATCTGCTACAGTTTACGAATTAACATTCAGAATTTAGAACATTTACAGAATATTTCCAGAAAATTCCATGAACATACATTTAACAAATTATATTTCAAAGCCGTTAGAATAACTGAAGAAGGTTCCATTTAAAACTAGTTTGGCATGGTGGAGAATAGTTTTAAAAATGTTAGTGTCGCTTCCTTGGAGGATGTTGAACTTCAGTAACAAGTTTGGCAGTTAGATGATCTTTCATATTATTTGTATGCTCTTACCTGACAGACAGACAGGCGGGCAGCTACATACACGCAGATATATTTTTGAATTGATGCTCTTTATCAGGCACCCTCAAAACCTGTATTTATTTCTGGTGAAACATTACTATAGTTTTTTTTTGTAAAATCCAATACTACCTTGAAATTTATAGGAAGTAAAAATAAAGTAGAAATAAAACGAAAAATATTCATAAATATCTGAACACAGCAATGACGAAATGTCTGAGAAGCCTTGACCCTTATGGGTGCCGGTGTTTCACTTTAAAATAAGCATATCCAGCCTCCTTCACACTCTATTTGGTTTGTCCTTTCGCTTAAGCAATAAATACGTTTCACATTCACGACTATTAGTGCCTTACTTTCAAGCACTATAGCTAGAAATAAACACAAACTACTTCTGTGAACGATAATTAATTATTCTTTCAAAGAAGGCCGTAATTAGAACAGGATTTGAAAGGCAAAATTCAGACTGAAAAATGCAGTACCATAGCTGAGATATGAATTACTAATCCTTAGCTGTAGCCGTCTGAAATATCATAGCAACATAAAATTCCCTGACTAACTCACCTTTTTTCATAACAAACACTCTCACGAGTCGATCTATATTGCTTTTTAATTTATTTGTTATTTAAATTCGTTTCAACAGTAAAGTCAAATCGCGAAATAACACGAAGAAATGCATTAAAATACAAAATAAGTAGATAAAAGTACAGAGTTATATTTTTTCAGTCATTGAGATACATAAAGTTTACCTTGTATTTAGATATTAATATTGCATGCCTTGACAAGTTTGATAATTTTCCAGTGGTATTATTCATCACCCAAAACAAGCTGAAGGTTTTAAGGGATTCCATACTGAAGACGTTGGTGAGTGTACCTTGGGCAAGCAGTGAGCAGGTGGTGAACGGTGAAAGTACCATCAGAGTACTTGTAGGAGGAAGTTCACGGGACCAAATATAGGAATGAGTAAGCCAGTGTGACCAATGCTTAGTCGGGCTATTAGTACTTGGTCTCGCCGGCTTAGCGCTCTAATAGATGTAGATAGCTTAGGTATTGGACAGACATCATGCAATTCGCTGTTGAATGTAGTTGTCCAATTTGTCTTCCATTTGTGCAGGATAGCTCTTCTAAGATGTAGTAAATAGTCTTCATATGGAAGTTTAAGAGCCGATAAGTTCGAAGGATGCTTGGTAGAATATTTTGCGGCAGAGTCAGAAAGATTATTTCCTGGTATGTTACACTGAGACGGTATCCGTGCCAAAGTCAGTTGTTTTCCTGACGAAATAAGGCCATTGTACGAAAGGGTGGTAAAGTTTTAATTATCACTCTTTAAAACGTGTGATAGAGAGTTTGTGTTGATATGTGATTGTTAGTTCCTCTCTACGTAGTCACCATCCAGTTTTACACATTACTCCCAGCGTTTCTTGACCTTCCGAATACGTTGATTATAGAATTCTGCAGAATTCGCCTTAAACCACTATCCCACTTCATTAATGACGTCATTTGTGTTGTCAAATAGGTGACTACGCAACGGATTCTTCATTTTGAGAGTGGCCTTATCAGCCAAAACTACCGACAGGAGATATAAAACAATGTAAATTAGATATACATGTTTATAGTATTAATAATAATCAATAGATAAGTAACACAAATACAATAATAGTACATGGGAGATCAACAGAGTGTATAGGAGCATTTAGTTTTCGAAACTCTGTGTAGACGGAGCGTTCACCTTCTGGTAGGCTCGGGAAACCAACCCTGCATTCTTTTGTTTAATACTGCCCGATGCTATGAATGGTGACGCTTTGTCGGGGTCCACTTCCGCTCAAAATCATTGGAAACGGAAAGTAGATGTGACCTTCACAATAAAGACACCGATTTGGACAGACGCTTAGAGTGCGTGACTGAGCATAAATTATGAGTATGATGAACCAACCCACGCGTCGCGGGGGAGTAGCGCGCGAGTAACAAAAAAGTTAGAGTGGGAATTGGATATAACCTATCAGAGGGAAATTACTAATCACATTATCTTCGCAAAGTTCGAAAATTAGAGTAAGTGGGGGAAAATAGTAAGATGGCTGAAGTAGGTAGTTTTCATGAAGAGACAGTAGTTGGCAGAACGGCACGCGTGATAGACGTTTAACACTCGTTTGCAGAACGGCACGCGTGATAGACGTATAATGCTGCTTGGCAGAACGGCACGTGTGATAGACGTATAACACCGGTTGGCAGAAGGCACGCGTGATAGACATTTAACACTCGCTGGCAGAATGGCACGCGTGATAGACGTATTACTCTCGTTGGCAGAGTGGCACAGGTGATGGACATACAACACTTATGGACTTAAAGGCATAGGGATATAAGTGTCGCGTACGTAAGGACAGGTGCTATATAAGAAAACAAGACGCGAGACGACACAGTAAACTGCATATTACGATGACGCACACCGGTGGCGAGCATCCAGTAGATAAAGGATGATAAAGCCGCATCTCTACAAGACAAAGTGTTTCTTTTTACTCCAACTATAGTCAGGACCTACGTTACCCACTGCTGGAATCGCTGATAACAGGCTCATGCAGAGCTACACTGAATGAAATACCTTTTCCTACAAGTACTCTCAGTTCTTTATCCCAACCCGCCATCCAGTTACTTATGAGGTGTTGAGTGAATAAGGGACCACTCAATCAGGTTCAAACGGGCAGAAACAGAATAGGGAAGCACTCCTTGACTTCACTCAGGCATTTGACAGAGTTTGGCATCAGGGTCTACTATACAAGTTGTTGATCAATGACATCCAAGACTACCTCTGTAAAATAGTTCACGCTTTTCTGTCACAACGTACATTCTCAGTCAGTGTAGGTAGTAGCCACTCTTCTACCAAACTTATAACAGCAGGCGTTCCTCAAGGATCTATTCTGGGACCAGTTCTATTCAACTTGTATACCTCTTTACTTGTATACCAGTATTCCTACACCTCAAATTGCTATGTATGCGGATGATACAGCAATCTTCGCAACACATCGCAATATCCACACCGCCAGAAAGCATCTTCAAGAGGCCTTAAACTTAATTATATCCTGGCTTGATAACTGACGTATTTCACTCAACCAGCAAAAATGTGAAGCAATGATCTCTACACTATGCAGACCGGACTATCCTCCACCAGTAACACGCCCAGTGAAACCTATACCCTGGAAAATTGAGACTGAAACAGTTAAATACCTCGGCGAACTCACGGATCGACGACTCACGTGGAAACAACACATAAGTAACAAACTCAAAATATCTCGAGAAAGACTGGCTCAGCTCTACCCTCTTCTCAACAAAAGATCTTCACTCAAATTAAGAAACTGCACACTACTCTACGTGACTTTATTAGGACCACTCCTTTATGCCTGCGCATTATGGGGAGGGACCAGTCCTTCCAAAATCAAAAGTATATAGACATTTTAAAACAAAGTATTACGAATCTCAACAAATGCACCATGGTTTGTCAGAAATAGTCAACTACATAGAGAAACTGGAATCAGCACCATTCAACAGCAAATTTCTTCACAAGCCGAAAAGTTCTACAGCAACCTAAAAAATTTCTCAGGAGTCATTCACTATTCCGTTGGAAGAAAATCCAGCTTTCCAACCCGCATCAGGAGTTGTCTACCACTGGATCAGCTCTCACAACAAGATCTTCTATAATACTTAAAACGATGATATATATAAGGGCGATCAACTACGGCGGTCATCAGCGCCCTTTAAAAAACTAGTCATGGCAAAAGCCAGATATAAAACTTTCTAAAAACTATACAAGTGTAACAAAACCTATTAAAAATATACGTACATAAAAAACATCAATCAAAACCTACTAAAAATTTCATTCACTAAATCCTAAACTCTAAACTAGACAAGAATCTAAAAACCTCCACGGATCTGCACGCACGGCCTACACGTGGGTGGGCCTGTTGACCGTCTCCCTCAACCACGAAGAGAAGCCCACACGAGGGAGACTATTGGCTCGGGACCCCGGGTGCGCCAAACCCGTACCTACCGAAGTAGGCCCCTGGGGGGTTAAAACAATAATGTACCTACTTATGGGGGGCCAAATGGGCTTTACTTAATTAACTGTTATTTATTGTATCATGTATGTAAATAATGTCTATGATCAATGGTCTGTAGAGCGCAGATGCGCTGATCGATCAATAAATGAATTTAAAAAAAGAAAAGGAGAAACTTATACCAAAGACTTTGTCATAGGTTTCCCAATTTCTAGAAGTTTCAAGATACATAATATAAAGTCAAGAAGATAAACCAAGTCTATTTTATCATTTTCCCATAACAATAACTAATATTGTTGCACACATGGTTCAAAGGGCGTAAAAGTAAGGGGTTTTGTTTAAAACCCTATATAGCAGCTGGAAGCGTAGCTACGGGGCCTAGGAAATATAGTAAGGTAGAGTTACATGAAAATGGGGAGTAGAAGAAACATCTATATTCAAACCCAAATAAATAAATGTATTCTAAAACGAATAGCGAATGAGTGTGTGGTGTTTCAGGGCCTGTCGACAACGAGGTCATTTGGACCCGTAAAATGAATAGCAAGAGTACAGGGCTCTCCTTGGATCTTGATGAGATCAGGGGCGCTTTAGAAATATTTAAATAAATAGTGAAATGGTGTAACGATACCTTGTGTGGTGTGATGGTTATAAGGCTAAATTTTGTCCAACTGGCAAACAATGTTTGGACCGGTGCACCCCGCTGACGATCTTACTTCGAGAAGCACTTTTAAAATATACTTTTGGGCAAGTTCATTGAGCAATCTCAAGGCATCAAGTTCATAATTATTCAAAATCATCGAAGTTGTCATCAAAATATTCATCTATACTGGAATAGGCTCTGCTTAACAAAAATTTAGTCAGATTATATTTAAACTTAGCAGGTGACACAGCATTTTTTAGGCTTTTCGGAACTTATTAAGCCGTTTTTGACCAAAGTATTGGGGCTTATGTTCAAAAAGTTTTAGCCTGTGACCTTTAACTGTATAGTTATTATTTCCCCTTGTTTCATATGTGTGGACATAGGAATTTGTGGAGGTTATATTCCTGTCATGTACAAAAAGTATTCTTCGCAGAATATATATGCAGGAAAGAGTATGTTTAATTTTTTAAAATATGGCCTGCATGAACTTGTACGTGTTAACTAACAACAAACAGTTTTGCCCAAACTAAACGCCCAGGAAATGAATTTTAAATAACCATCATTATAGTAATTTCCATATCTTGCTCAGCCTATACAGGCAACAATATACAGAGGGCAGTTAACTTAATTTTATGCTACAGAAAAGTGGACAAAAATTCCTTAGAACGAACTGCCCAGTTTTTATATAAAATATGGAAAATATTTTAATAAAATCGCTAGTCATTTTTGAGAAACTAAAAATTAAAGAAACAATCTCTATGTCTAGTTTAATTTGTGGTACAGGAATCATTTTCGAAAACCTTCGTGTCCCTCAAGTATTTAAATTACTTCTTTGTTTTCGAATTATGCTAATAGACACATTGACCTTTTCATTAAATGCTTCATTTACATTTGCAGCATCAAAACGTGTATTAACCGGTGAAACCTGGGTTTCAAACCTTTGTGTGGCATACAGTATCTTCTCTACTTCCTAAAGTTAAGTGGTAGAAAAAGTAAAAATGCATAAAGAAGATATATTCAAATAAACACAATAGGAAGTAAAGGTCTTTAGAAAGTAATTAGCACGATGCTAATAATTCCTGGCTGGAAAATAAAAATCTTAGTACTTCGTTTTTAATTTCCTTCTTAGTCAGGGCTCTGTAATGTACATATCGATCTTCATGATTCATATTTCAAATCCCGTAATTACAATTTGGCGACGAAAGGAATGTCCCGTTCTCATTCTAATTGAGAAAGTTCTGATCCTTGTTTCGAGTTGCAGTTGTTTGTCTTAATTACATGTTTCCAGATTTTCTTTGATTTAATTAATTCTTTCCTTTCCTTATGATGGATATTCTTTTGAGGCAATTAAGAGAACAGCTAATTTTCAATTAAAACAATAAATTTAAAACTCCTTCTTACTCGCTTAATGAAGAATACTGGCTACAAGACCGTGTATTCAAGTACCTTCTCTTTATTATTCTGACAACTGTTAAAATAAAATATTTCTCAAGCATAACACAAGAAGTTTACAAAAATGTTGTCGATTCAGCTAAAGAAAAGCGAATGTATTAGAAACTGTATCATATTTTAGATAATAAAACACAAAACTTGTTATTGTCTAAAACGAAATAAAACACGTGGATGATGCATTTCAGTATGGATAATGTAAAATTTTATAAAATATATTAGGACAATATAGGCCTTTCCTTGCTGCTAATAGTTTGCTTAAAAATGGAAAATTTTATATATGCCAACAATAAACATCAACCATAAACACTGACAAGTGAAAATCGTAGATGAGTAGTATGGATGCTACAAAGCAACGGCAAGTACAATATGCTCTTTGACTAGCTATTTTTAGCGTTTGAAAATTCAAATTCAAGATGTGCTTTACATGATATTGCGAGACACAGCTTATAGCAAGGGTATTGTCGCGAATGCATTTTTGAGGTGAGGTGGCGCGAGGGACGAGTTCAAAGAGACGGGCACTGTAGTGCGGAGATAAAAGTTCGGCGAAACGATGGGGGGAAGGAGACGGATTTCTGGAGAGTTCGTCTTTCTTCAACGCCGTTTTGATTGTTCGACAACATTCCGGATGGTGTGTAAGCTATAAATAAGGAAGCCGTAGCTCGTCAAGGAGATAGTTGTTAATTGAACTCGTGTGCACCAACAGCTGTGTGAACTTTGTTTGTGGTCGATGACCATGCAAGTTATATTGTGTATGTGACGTAATTCTGGATTTTCAGGTTGACCAATGTGTGTTTCTACGGAAATAAAGAGCAATTTTTAGTGTTTGAAACCTGGACTTTTGCCCGCCTCGGTAGCGTGGTGGTAGCATGTCTGCCTCACGTTCAAGAGGTCCCGAGTTCAAATTTCGGTCAGGGTGAGTTACCTGAATAAGGCTTTTCCGGGGTTATCCCTTGTCCTGGTCAAGGTGCCGAATCCCCTCCGAGCTATCCAGTCCAATCAAATATATTATTAAATCCAACAGAATTGTTACACCATTATTTATAGGCAGTCTTTAAGGCAAGTGAGCCAAAAATCCAATTATACAAATTTTGGACATCATCGTTTAAAATATTAATATTGCTTAAAGCTGTAAGCAACGAATTACAGCACTTCCAATTTAGGGAGAGTGAGCCAATGGCTTCTCTTCTAAGAAAGATTTATTCTATTGCCTTTCATGTTTCAGATGAACGTTGAGGCTGTGCATTTTGAATCAGTTCATTGTCAGAGAGATGGCGCAGCTGCTTGCTCATTGAAGAGTTCTTTCGGCACTGTCATACATATTCTTCTTTGAACCCCCTAAGTTGTATATAGCTTCCCCCGATTCTGTCTGGTTTGTGCTGTTACGTCGCAATTTTCGTTCAGATTCCCTGGAGTAAGACCAGCCTTTTTTAAGAAAGTATTGTTCCATTCAAGTGGTGTTTATCATTTTTAATGATTTTGTCATAACCGTGTTTCAGAAAACAACCAATAATATGTGTTACTTACGTCCGTTTCATCCTTTTCAAGGGAATCTGGTGTCAAAAGACATCCCTTTGTAATATGTATGTAAAATATAGATTATTTTAATTAGTACATTTTCACGGTTGTTTTATAGTATATTTCTATGATGTCACTGTGGACAATTAGTGAAGTATATTGCTGTTGTTGGATCGTTATATGCTGGGCTTTTGGTAGGTATATTTGTAGATGCAATGGGACGAGATAGTCAACAAAAGATCGATAAAGTCAAATGGTCTGCAAAAGATTTTGATCCTGCACTGCCTTTAAAAAGACCAAACAGACAGCTGGAGGAATAGCAAAAAGCAAGCTTGGCTTGAGTTCCTCGGAAGAATAGAAAAAGGCAGATTGAAAAACTACACCAAGATACCAATAATGATTGCGAGGAATATGATGTACCACATGCTGTTAAAAATAAAAATGACATTTGCTCTTTGTGGGGAGAGTTTGGGAAAGATAACGAGGTCTGATACAAGTGGCCTAAATACTTAAAATGGACTCGTACAGCCCGCAGTGGGTGGGTAACAAGAGCATCTCCAATACTTTTTTGCTTACTAAAATTTCGTTTTTATAAATTTCGTAGTTCTTATTCTTATCATCTACTACGGTTCATAACAATGTAAGTGTACTCAGGTCAATTGTTATAGTGAGAAAGGTGTTTATGTAGATATTTCTATGAATAAAGAGCCAGTGATATGTAAATCTCTTTTCTGGATTTTAAAAATTAAAACATATAATTACCTTTTATTTTTTAATTTTCCTTGTATGGATATAAATAACTGCTGATTTCCTTTTTCAGTTTAGGAAAATGGAAGTAGATTTAAACGGTTGTCTGCAATCGCCCCTTAAAGATCGCTAACGGGGAACATTGCCTAACATTTGAACAAGCTAAATAAAAAGATCCAAATAGAAGAAGAATAGAAAGTGGGGCTAGAACTTGGAATGTTGCCTCTCTAGCTTCAGAAATACTTATATTACCAATTAGCCATACACATACACGTGCAGAAAACGCTAAGATATAATATATATATATATATATATATATATATATATATATATATATATATATATATATATATCATTGGGTGGTATCAGTGGCGCTGGCTCAAATTTATTGCATTAAACTATGCACCTTGGGACCATAAGTGTCCTATCTCAAATTGTTTCTCCAACAACCCTCTTTAACCCGCTAAAGTTCTTCGGTTGATTTATGAAGCATCCTATGCATATTGAACTTTGTGGGTTCGTAGATTTAAAAGCCTCGTTTGAAGAAATTTAAAGTGCTCTTTATTACAGTAAAACCACACTCTGTACACCCCTTTAAGGCTCTAAAATGACGTGGCATACACAGAGTAGCCTCTCGTTGCTTCACCACACGTAAACAAACGAAAGAATGCACTTGCGGTATACTTCAATGGTCCACTAAATAGCAGCACACATACAATTAACAGTTCTCAGATAACAACTGAACTCGTTTTGACAGCCGCGGTGCCTTTATATCTCCAGTTACTGTTTCTAGAAGTTAGTGGAATGCTCGGTAACAATCGAGAAGGCATCAGAAAAGAAGAAACTTCCAGACATCTATCTCTTTCTTTCTCACTTTCGGCAAGCGTTCAGCGCTCGCGTAGCTCTCTCTCTTTCTTTCCCCGCTTCTCTCTCTCTCCCTCCCTCTCTCTTTCTCTCTGTCAGCGTTGTCCTATGCTCGGGCTGGCAGCAGTAAAACAATATATTAGCTTTGTGAAGTGATAGTAAATAAAGGTAAAAATACATATAGCAGGCCAAATAAATTAAACACATTTTCAAGCATATTATGTCATTTTATCACCATTTACTCAATATTTATGTCAATATTGCAGTTGTAAGAGTGAACTGAATTCATACCTGATACTTGGTCTTCTCAAGTGTTTTGCTTTACCCTGCAGTAAGCGCGTGGTCTACATATGTAGACCACGTATGTTTCGAGTTGTTTTGCTTCACCTTCTGCAGTGAACGCGTACTCCCGCATCTTAGTAGCTGTTAGATGCGCTTTTGTCTTCACAAGCAGTACTTCAGTTAGTTTTCGAAGTGACAGGCTTCTATTATTGACGTCTGTCTTAGACCACGCGCCTAATCGCGTTACGTAATAGGTAGGTGTTGTATGTTTAGTTTATATGCCTAGTTATCCATATTGGTCTAGAATTAATGTATCTGTTATCAAAATATTGTTTCTATGAATCGATTTGTATGTTGTTTACAGTTTAACATGATGGCGGCTGTAGAAAAATTTTTGCATGAAAAGAAACTAGCTTATGTTGGCACTCTTCAAAAGAAGAAAGTAGAGATTGCTCCAAAATTATTACCAAGTGGAAAAACTGAACAAATTTCATCTTTATTTGGAATTAGTGAACACTGCACCTTGTATTACATTGTCCTAAGACAAATAAAATGGTATTAGTTATATCCAGCATGCATCACGATGATGTTATTGATGAAAAAACAGGAATGCAAAGAAACCTTGAAATTGTTACAGATTACAATAGGACAAAATTTGGAGTTGATTTAGTGGACCAGCTATGCCAAGAATACAATGTGGCCAGTAATACACGCCCCTGGTCCATGGTCATTTTTATGACCTGCTAAATATTTCTGCAATTAATGCTCTTTGCATTTAAAAAGAAAATACTGGATAACAGCCAATCAAACGAAGACAATTCATTGAACATTTGTAATGTGAGCTTGTGAAACCACAGATAGAATTCAAAGCTACAATTTCTAAGCTTCCTATAGGAATAAGAAGGCGTAAATGGGTGCTTCTAGGAATTCAGTAGCCAATGAATAGTAATCATCCAAAACTATGTTGGCCATTGCTATATTTGCATAAGAGTACGCAACAAATCTATCCGACGTTTCTGTTCAAAGTATTATAAACACACATCTAAGGGCCACATGAAGGACGTTTGTATTAACTGTGTAAAAGCAGAGTGATGTAAAGTAATAGTGTTTGTAAGTTCCTACAGCTTTTTCAATCACCTTTAACTTGTGATAATGAATATAAAATTGTATTTGCATTATGAGAACTATAATGGAATAGGATGGTCTCCTTTTCTATGATTAAAATGCCCGAGGTGATATTTTTATTACTATGATTGTTCTCTGAACCTCTTTATTACTATTGAAACATTAATTTACAATGTTAATGCTTTCCTGGTGCCTTGATGTAAGTTACCTCCTCGATTTCCAATATAATCATCACAATTAAAAGCATAAAATAAAATGGTCTACAACGGTAAATCATGCGCCCTGTCGCGTTATGGTCAGTCACGCGTCTAGTGCCCGGTTATAATCTCGAAACTCTTCCACTTTCTGTATTTTTTTCACTTAGTATATTGCTGACTTATGTTACTTTTTATATCATATTATTTTACAATATTGTGAGCCCATCGAAAATTCAATATTGGCATTTCACTGAAAAGATACGTTTTGGAGTCTCCTAAGCCCAAAAAGTAATTGATAGAAAAATGATAACGCGCATATACGCAAAACTCAAAAAAAAAATTATCAGAATATACGTTTAGCACAAAAAGAGAATTTTTCAAAACATATTCTACTCAAATCTACCTTTTCTATTGATCACTTTTCATTGCTTTAGTTATACAAAGCCTTCTGTAGAAAAGTTAATTAAAATGCCACAAATTTGACTGTTTACACGACTGTCCAAGGTATACTCAGAATTTGCCGCGACTATCATATGGATTCATCTTTATTCAACATTATTTAGAGAGAGATTTTGTAGCTACTAAACCTCAAGGCATGTACAAAAATTTACGTTCAATATGTTTGACTTCTGCAAAATATGCACTTTATTACAAATAATTTATAAGAAAAAGAAATTGCCAAGATAGTTTAGTGATTTCAATATATCGGTCCTTGGCATTTTTAAATGATCACCATGTGGCTTTTTTCTCACGATGTATCGTAATGCATAGATTATCTATAACCAAGGACATCATGTAAGATTTAACAATCAATTCAGCACTGTATACCTACAACGTAGTGTATAATAACCAATTCTGCCAATTATTGATCTCAAATAACCAAAAGGAGAGACAAAAGTCTAGGGTTCTTCAACTGAAACCTACGGGCGCACGGCATTTCCCTGTACGCGATTGGGTGTGCTAGAGCCGGCTTTGCTTCTTCATAAACTCCTCACGTAAAGTATGTGACAATCTTACTTTATAGAATATGCTGGAAATGGCATCCACCCTCAGCTAAAGAAGCATTATACGAGGTGTGTTCCTATCTTTTTCAGGACTGAGACCAGATAGGAATTTCTGTTTTTTTTTTTTTTTTTTTTTTTTTTTTTTTTTTTAAATACACGTGTACTCTTTGTGAATGCGTGACGGAGATGCCAGCACTGGACAGTGCACATGCTAGTAACAGCGACCAGAGCTAGGACTGTTTTTGATAACTAAAATGGCGACGTTTTCATGCAAGAACAGCGTGTAATCATTTGTTATCTCCTTTTTCGTGGTGTGATATCTATTGAAATTCATCGCCAGTTGAGTGAGGCTTGTGATGATACCACCGTCAGCATACGTCAGCATTCGTGGCATCCATCTGGAGGACACTTTTCTCATTTTTACATCTTCGTGTAGGATTGTGTGCACAGATCCCACAGAAATGCCAATTTTGGAGGACATCCTCCAAAACAACGATTTTCGCCCGCTGGATCATGTCGTCAGACAGGCTGGTGAGAGGCCGTGACTGTCTTGGTTTGTTGTCACATGATGTTCCGCCTTCATTGAACTGTCGCACCGAGGAACGCATATTAGACCCAACCATGGTACCATCACCACATGCCTCGCTCAACTGGCAATGAATTTCAATAGGTGTCACACGACGAAAATGAAGAAAACGAATTATTGCACGATGTTTTTGTAATGAAAGCTTAGTCATTTTAAGTATCAAAAACAGTTCTATCTCTCGTCACTACCACTAGAGTTCTATGCACCGTACAGTGCTGCTATCTCTGTCACGCATTCACAAAGAGTCCACGTGTATTTAAAAGAAAACCAGGAGTATCTATCTGGTCTTAGTCTTTAAAATAAAGGAGGTGAACGCACCTCGTGTTTGGAGAACACATTTAGTTTCACACGATTGGGTGGCCCATTTTAATGTTGCCCATTTTATTTCTAATATTTGTTTCAGTTCTCCCAATTTGTGAGAATTTGTCTGGTAAACTTTGTCCTTCAGGTCACCCCAGAAGTAAAATTTACACACTAATTACTCTAACCTCAAACAATTCCCTAATTTTATTCATGGAGTTCTCTCTCTATGGGCAGTAGCGGACTATTGTTCAAACCAACAATATGATTTCTCGTCTGTAAGTTCATACGTACGTACGTAAATAAATTTGTGCATACTTACGAAAATAGAGCATTTTCAAAGAGCTAGTGTCAATGTACGGATATAAAATGTGGAAAAAATTGAAAATGTGAGTAGGGTAAAGGTCAGTATAGAAAAATCCAAAAGTTAATGCTTACAAAGCAGTGCACCTTACTGTTTTGAATGGTATTTAAACTCTTTATTTTTGTTCCTACTTTTCTGTTGCTTTCCTGTTTTTGCCCGTATATATTCATACAAATATACATATATTTAAAAGTACAGAAATATCCGTGGCCGAAGCAGGACTCGTCCCGCGATCTTCTACACCACGAAGTATCAAAGCTGGGCGGGGAAGCTCAGCTACTTGGGTGACTGGCTTAAAATATCTACTTTTCCGTGTTTTCTTCTTTTTCGATTGTTTTCTGCTTCCCTCGCGCTCTCTCTCTCTCTCTCTCTCTCTCTCTCTCTCTCTCTCTCTCTCTCTCTCTCTCTCTCTCTCTCTCTCTCTCTCTCTCTCTCTCTCTCTCTCTCTCTCTCTCTCTCTCTCTCTCTCTCTCTCTCTCTCTCTCTCTCTCTCTCTCTCTCTCTCTCTCTCTCTCTCTCTCTCTCTCTCTCTCTCTCTCATACACACACAAACACATTCCCCAGCCGGAAGGAACTCCAGCGAGCAATTACCTTTATCATGAAAAATTAGTGTTTAATTAAGTACATTAGAACCTATAAAAGGTTAAATATGAATATTTTGCGAAGATGTATAGCGTTGTAGATCTAACAACAGATTATAAATAGATTTTGTCTTGGGATATGATGACATAAGGTACGATATTTAGCGGCGGCTTGTTTTCTGGCATATTGGTATAAGTAGTTCGGACAGTTACGCCAATGAAGAAGGAGGTTGCTATGCAAGGCTGTCAGATTAGGTACGGTAGGTTAGTTTCGGATTCCTGGATTATGAGGTAGGCTTTCTTGGATATTTATAGACGGACTCTTGAGTTGTAAAGCAGCAAATACGAGAGAAATGTTGAAATGAGGGGGTAACAGGATTATACGCTAGAAATGGGGGAGGGGGTCTTGGAATCATTACTGAAGGGAAGTTTATTAATAGATTTTGAAGCTTAATAGCACATACTGCGCATATCCTAAAACACTTCTAGTCTCTGGTCACTGGTGGGACAAGGCATAGCTGATGAATGCATTAGGCGTCAATAGCAGAACCGCGTTTTATCGCTGGTAGAGGAATCAAATACTTTTGCGCCGGACATTCACATAGCAGTTTCCGTTGGTCGGCAACTTCTCCGCAAAGGTGTAGACTGTACATTAGAAGTTTCAAAGTCAGAACCAGTGTAATCTTTTCTTGCACACTGACACATACTCTGAGATAGGTTTCTCATAGCTATAGGAGATAAGTGGAATTAACATCAAGGAAGAGATTGCGAAGATATTGTGAAGCGACATTGCAGATTCAAGTTGGCGCAACAGTTTGAAGGAAGCATTACAATTTCACCACGAAATATCAAAGATATGCAAACTTTTTAGCGAGCATGGAGATGGGGTTCGCCATTTGCGTTTACTTCAATTACATGCTCAAAATACCGCAAGAGAAAAAGGAGAGGAAAAAGCTTTTAATATAGTGCCGGAAACTCATGAATGAGACAGGGTTGTCCCCTATCTCCAACATTATTTAAAGTAATGCATGTGTGACATTAAACAAAGGATACACTGTTTTCTTCTCTTTACTTTTACGTTGACTGTATACATAGAATATAAAACATATAGTGAACCCACAATTTAGTAACCCATGCCACATCGTTGTTAATATATATTTTATTGACATTTAGGCACCTTACATACGGAAATATGAATGACGAAGAGAAAATAAATATTTATTCCCCATTAGTATGTATAAATTCAAATGAATAACATTGAATATCTCGGTAAACGTTAGGTTTACAAAAAAGTTTATTCCGTATAAAGTGTGTGTTTTAACGAGGTTTACATATTTCTGTACACAAGAAATATGTTCACCAGTTTTCAAAAAGATATTCAGAATAAAAAGAACTTCAGAAAATTCGAGACACCCACACTTTCATGTCATGAGGATATATTACAGTGTGCCTCTCCAAACAAAATCGCAAACCTTATTGAGAACATCAAAACTTTCAAAACCTTTTCGGTGGAGTGGGGACGTAAGCTTAGTTACATTCTTAAGCAAAACAATTTTTATCTCTCATAATATTTTCTGTAAACAAATTAAACTTTGCATTTATGTTAAAAAATATAATAAGAAACTCACTCAAATTTTACTAAAATTTAAATACTAAAATTTCCTCCCCCCTTTTTCAATTTTGAAAATGTTCTCATTTATTTGTGTACCTTTTTCTGAAAAACTAATCATGAATCACACCGTAAATTTATATTCTTGCTCTGCATATATGAACATGCATTTGAGATATATAGGTTGTTGTACATCTCATTAAAGGAATTTGGCGCCTTTTTAAAATTATTTTTTCTATTAGTAAGAATTTTCCATTTTTCCTATTTGTTCAGCATAGTATAATCATAAAATACAATAAATATGCAAAATATTTTAACTTCATGCAGCATGGATCTTCCCTGCTACTGGGATAAGCAGTGTAGAACGTTTCATTAATCTGTTGTTATATTTTTGTAGAGAAAGGTGCATATATGTTGAAAAATGTTTGTTGTGGAAAACTAGGAATGAAAATAATATAAACTTGCATAGACCTCATGATAAATTAGAAAGCTCAAGATGAGTAGCTGGTGCCTCTTTGTCTTCTCTGGCTCTCTTTTGGCCCCTCTTTTCCTGCCTACCGTGTTTCTTCCAAACAGTAATGGAATTTTAAGCTCACGCAACTCTGATTCTATCAGCTTCAATCAAACTTTATGTTTGAAAATTCCAAGTATGAAACCCATATTTAAAATTGTTGTCATTCTTGCTTTGTTGCCATCCTTATACACAATTACAGAGTTATAATTAGCAATATTTACAGGAACGCCCCAAAACACGTATTTCCATGTGAAATCCCGATAATATTACAAAGGTTTATGATAGAGGTACGGAGATCGAAGCCACATTTCTGACCTTAGATATCGCAGAAATCGGTGACTCAACCAAATGTTGCGTATGGAGAAGTGTAACTTAACGGTTTGCACTCTATACAATAACTAGGAGCATAACTGGAAGGGCATCGGAGCAAATGTTAGAGGAGGACGGCAGAGTGAAGTAGAAGCAACATTACTGATAAACAGATACAGGAAAGTAGGTACAGCGAATGCAGAGACAACACCGAGTTCTATAATATGCCAATTTACTATGTCCTAATTATTAAATTGAAGTGCAAAGCACCCGCTCCATGTCTTGAGGAGGCATGGAAATGAAATTGTAATAGCTGTTTCATCATTATATTAACAACCCATGTGGACTTATCTTGAGAATACGTAGGCGTGTAGATCAACGAAACTAAAGTGACCTAAACTAGAAGGACCGTAACTCTCAAAATACGCAGTCCTTAAATACTGTTGCAGATGTAGTTTTTTAGACGTGGCGCATAACCTTGCTCAGATGTACGCGAGTGATATCATGTGAATCAATGGTAGGGGTAAGATCTCTGCCCTCACCAGTTTATTGCTGATAAATCTACTGGGTTAGACGGCAGATGACTAACCCGACACAACTTTTTCTTCCAAATAAACAAGTTTACTCAACCATAAACTACTGCGCAACATTACGTCGTACGCCACATCGAAAAGTACCTCTGTAATTTCAATATGATGCCCATGTGTCAAAGGAGCATTCCCACGTTACAAAAAGCTATGTACACTTTTCCCAACCAAATCTAAGCATTAACTTATTTCTGAAAACGTCCCAACTGGAATTCGGCGTCTAGACGGCTCAGATTAGTTTAGTGAGCAAAGTCGGTGTCCAACTTCACGTGCTTGACGTGAGTAAACGGGAAATTTATGTCATAAGCTAAAATCATGTGAAATTTCGTATTACTCTTCATATTGATCAGCAGAAATAAGAACTTTAGAATGCGGAGAAGGTGCCAAAAGGTCATGGCGCAGGAAATAAGTAGGTGTATAAAGTAACAGGATTCCAGAATTAGATATGTTTCCAAATATTCTTTAACCATTCAGTGACAATATCACATTTTATAGTTGAATGCGAGACTTTCTTTAAGTAATAAGTAACTAGCAGAGTAAATAAATGTATCGATTCAGGAAGCCCAACAGCTTGATTCTGGTGAAATTTAAGTATGGAGGTTTTTAGAGAAGTGTGTTACCTTATTTGCCTATTATGTGCCCAGTAACAGAGAAAATTGATATTTCGTTTGTTAACGACACTGCCAGTTTTCAGAACCATATCAGCACTAGTGTGTCAATGAACCCGCGTCCTTTAAATCTGTAGGCCAGTACCAAACCAACCGAGCCCCCTAGACCGACGTATCTGTAAACAGGAACGGTAAATACAGGGTTATGCGTAGGTGGTTTAAGATTGGAACACTAGTATACTCCATTTCTTTCTGAAGTTTTAGTGTCAGTGAAACCATACTTTTAAGTGTATAAAATGAAGGTTTGAGCCTTTAGAAACTCTTCAAACAAAGTAAATGCTGACGCGCCTATTGAAAGTTACATAACCTCAGAATTCCTTCAGTATCCATTAACAACTTTTTTCTCAAACGATGAATGTTTTTCGGTTTCCGGAGAGATGCTTGTTCACCAGCAGTTATTCAGCCAAACATGTTATAAGACGTGACCAATCCGAGCAAGATTAATCACACCACATCCTAGAGATCCTCATCGTTAGCTTTTAAAAGCTTTTCTTGATCAAAACATCCTCTTGGGTGTATCCGCTGGTCTCGTGTTATTAGAAGTAAAGATGGACGATGTTATAGAGACTATCATGATCAACAATAACAAAACAGATAGGGAAAAGATGATGCCCCTCGAGGAATCTTTGCATGAAGAGTACACCGTATTAGGTTTCGAAATCATTAATCTCCTTTTGGCTTGAGAAGAAGTGGCGGAAAGCGATTTCCTCTTCTTTACAACGTACTCGAGGATCTGCACCATCCAGTCCGCTATCCATCAAACGCCATGTCGCATCGCGTATTTCTTGCAGCGCATGCGCACGTCTGCTTTCAATCTTTCCCTCTCGCAGTGATGGATGGGCCAGCAAGCACACCATCTACAGGCATTACATGCGTTCTCGGGCACACCGCGGTGTAGAAAATTGTGAAATGTCTAGCACACCGCGTCAATATCCGTGGGAAAAATAACGCAATTTTATATGAAGTTTATAAAATAAGTATGAGAAATGTTTGAAGAAAATGAGCTTCTGAGGAAGAAAAGGTGTTCACTTCCGTGCCTTGAATATGCGAAATACTGGTAAGCTAACACCACTAGTCAATCTCTTACCTTTTGGGATTCCTTAATGGTGGCGCGGCTTCCACTATGGATAAAGTTAATAATATTTACAATAACATTGTAAAAAAGAATAATGACATATTTTTTCTTTGACTTTCCTGTGACAAGAAAGTTTCTATTCCTTATGGTCCATATCCAGGTATCGCAAGAAATACAAAGTTTAATATCCTATGGAGACCGAAAAGAATGGCAGGGTAGCGTTAGACAGAAAAATTTAAAGCCATAGCCGGGATTTGAACCCCAGATCTCCCGGTCTCAATCCGGCGGCTCTTAACCATTGAACTACTTTGGCCAACCTGCCAGTATGGCATTAAATTCTCCAAACAGGAATCAGTTGGAGAATTTAATAGCGCGTTGATATGTTGCCATAATAACTCAATGGTTAAGAGCAACCGGAAGGACACCGGAAGATCCATGTTTCAAATCCCGGCTATGGCATTGGATTTTTTTTTCTGACTCTAGTTTTCCATGCTTCACCCTACACATGGCTAGTGAGAAAGAAAAATTAATTTACACAAAAAAGAATGTTTATAAAAAGTACTTTTGTGCATGTGTGTAAATACCAAGACTCAAAAATGAAAACACGTAAAACGTAAGGACCATTTAAACAAAACTTTGCTGACTTGGACTCACATGACTTCCTTTATTCTCTCTTCTAAGAACTATTCTCCCAGAATGACTTATTCTACACGGTTCTTGTTAATCAAAACAGATTTTCAATCCTCATTTAGATATATCGTTATTCATCACTCCTCTTTTTCTAGTGGTACCACATAACTATTACGGAATTTCGATAGCCAGCATATAGCGACCTACTTTTTAAATATTTGAATGACACTTCACCTTCCTGTGTCCCCTGTACTTACAACGAAATCCTATATCCTAAAGGATTATATGTGATGTTACCATACGATTTTTTATATTCATTCTTTACAATCTGCGCTTAAGCTTGTTATTCTAACTACATTTTATTAAGACAAAACTTCGATTCATATTTGGAGATTCAGTTATAGACTAGAGAAGGTAAACCGATCTTTATATGTTTAAAGATCGTGGGGTATCTTTTACATTTTACACGTTTTATATGCATGATCACAAGAAAAAATGTATCCAGAATCGACAGTTGAGGAAAATAGAAGTAGTTGAAACTCAGACCAATAAGGAATATTTTGGAATAGGTTAACTACAGAATAAGTTTATTTGAAATATATGTACGCTTTAACCAGATCCACACACTTAGTCGCAAATTTTTTTTCTATATCCAACGGCTTATCAGCTATGTCCAAGTAATTCCCGCTTTGCGAGTGATCAGCCGTGTCAGCTATATAAACGTGGAGCTTTCGGCGATGGAGTATACAATTGCCGAAAGCTCGACGTTCATATTGCTGACATGACTGATCATCCGCGATGTTTCGATTAATAACGCTCGCCGCGAAAGCTTCAAGTCTTACTGAATAATTTAGTATAAACAGAACTTAAGAGGCTACTTTGCGATATCGATTGTGAATTAGGCCTTTGTTAGACATGCGCATTCCTTAAAAGTTCCCTAGTCCAGTTTTGTATTGCCTATGTTAGTGCAACGAAAAAAGTTTCAAATGTGTGGTGTACATTTTCATAACTAATGTTGTGATGGATTTGTTACTGCATTAACAAATAGACTGACAAAATATACATATTGTATATAATATGTGCTGAACATTTAAATGGTATATTTGAGTGGTGCATTTAAATCTACATATGTAATAAGCTCAGTGCTTTTAGTAAAAATCAAGATATTTGAATTGTTACCACGGTCTTTGTTACTGATCTTCAAATTATAAATAGGAAATAACCTGCAATATGATAATAATAGGAGAAGCTCACCGAGGGTTTAACAAAATTGCTCCCACACTGGGTTTATAAAAAGATCTATACACACATATACACACACACACACACACACACACACACACACACACACACACACATATTATATGCGTGTATGTCAGTCTATTTGTCAACAGCATACCTCGAAAACGAAACCTCGGAATAAACCTTGGAGTTTAAGTCCAGCATGACTCAAGTACTTTGGAAAACTGAATATTCTTAAAGAGTGTTCACATGACTTTGTTTGAAATAACTTATGTATATTCTGATAACAAAGCAATATATATCTTGAATTTTGCAATGCAGGGGATGAACCTGTTATATGTTACCTTGAATGTTGACATGACATTGTTCCGAACTACAAGTGTTTCCCCAAACCAAGTCATTTCGAAGCAGTTGTCATATTTGTGTATATTTGTAAGCAAATGTGTGGAATCCGTTCATGTTCCTGAAACCAATGAGTACAATGGCTCTGTTGGCGAAACCAATGGCAATGTGTCTGTTTGTAGTGTTTAACGCCCGCTTTTACTACATACGGCACCGCAGGCGGTGACACTAATGATACATGAAATGAAGATGGAGCACCGGTGGAATGAGATGGCGGGGGAAACCGGAGGTCCCGGAGAAAACCCGCCCCAGCGCCGTGTTGTCGACCAAAAATCTCACTTTGCGGTCGCCTGGGATCGAACCCGGGCCGCCTTGGTAAGAGCTAAGCGGTCTAACCACTGAGCCACGGCACGGCCACCAATGGCAATGATTTCACTTTGCTATTTGCACAACACAGTCCAGCAACTTATTTTTATTTATTTTTTATTATTTTTATTTTCTTTTATTTCAAGCCCTTACAGTATCGAAAATCTGAGCTCATAGATCCAATAGCATCGTACTGGTAGGCAATTTAGTGAACTAAAACGTTGTAACTGAAGGAAACGTTTTTTTTTTTTTTTTTTTTTTTTTTTTTTTTTTTTTTTGCCGTTAGGAATAAACCATATGTCTATCGAAGGGAAGGAACTTGTTTCAAACCTGCAAGATTATTAGCTGAATAAAGTGTTTGTGATATCCTAGTCCTTTCAATTTAGTTGTACTCTTCATGCTCTGTGCAGTCCAAGTGGACCGAAAATTAGCTTGCTTTACAGCATCTCAAATTCTTCGACCCAAATTGCTCCGCCGGCGTCTTATAGGCAGCGTGAATTTTGAACTGAGTATAAACACTTAAAATAAACCAATCAACAAGAAATAACTATAGGAACTTTGAAGTAACACACACTAATTGAGAGCTCTCGAACAGCTAAACCTTATATCATAGAAAAAGAAATTTTCAAAATTCCAGATGCATTCTAGTAGCTTATATTAACATTAAGGTTACTCTCAAAAATTATAAAGTTACTAACTAAATTTCAACTGTTCTATCTTCATATTGTGATTTGGTTCTCTTTTTTTTCATGATCTGGTTTTCTTTTGTTTTAACCTTCATAGTAATCTTCCTCGGACTCCATGTCAATTTAGAAAAAGCAAAGTGTTGTTTTTCAGTTTTCTGCGCAATATTACCAATTATTCTCTTGATAAGAACCTTCCTCGAACTTAAATGAATATTTGAGAAAATTATTAACCAAATTATTCCAGCCGTTTAGAAGTTTTGTCGTTACGAAGATTTACGAATTTATTTTTATTATATATACAGATATGATAAGCGAAATAGCTTTGAAGGCTTTGTCAAGGAGTGGAATATCTTTCTACTCTGTAATGCTTTTGTTTGTCGAAAATAAAAGGTGTATGCATTCCGTAAAATTTTGCGTGTGTACTTTCAAATTTACTTAATAACCCAGTTCATTATCACTTCAGGATTTTTTGCCTCACCTTTTAAACTTTCTGCGGATTTAAATAACTATTTCAAAACCAAAATAAGGCAAATTGGATCAGCCATTCTCGAGCATTTGCGAGACTAACAAACGTCAATTCGTTTATATCTAATGAAAAAAAAATGGATTTCCAAAACTTTTCATCAAGTTATCCAGGATATATACAATAGAAAAATTGTGTTATGGGATATGAATTGGCTGATGAAATATTAAGTAATGAATCAGTAAGTCATAGATGTAGCACTTCTCCAACTGCCTTTAATATATACCTAGACGAAGTAGGCAGAATCTGGAAGGCAAGGGTTCACCCTGGTATAAGATTGAGTTATTGCACACAAATAAACAATATGCTCTTTGCAGACGATCAATTCATCCCACAGGAAGATGAAGATGAACTCCAGAAATCAGTATATCAATTAAATATATTTTCTAAAACATACAACCTACAAGTATCGAGAAAGTAATGGCTTGGCAAGGCAAGTATCCTATTAGAGCGAAGAGAGTAACTGATCATCAACCAGTAGAACAAGTCTCCAGTTTTGTGTATCTTAGTTGTGTATTTAATGACGATGATGAAGTGTACAGGACGCATATAATAAGCATATATGTGAAAACGCAAAGTTCGAGAGTATACTCACGATTTATAACACTGTGGCTGTACCAATTATTGTGGTATGGAATTGAGACCTAGATGATTAATACTAGCTATAGAAATACGATATAGACTTCTAAAATAAGTTCCTTAGATCTATAAAAAATACTCCCTACAATATAAAGTAAGTAATGATGAAATAATGAGGCAACTGAACATTTTCTCGCTAAATGACAGAATTGATCAGAACATGGTAAACTGGAAAAACCACGTTACCAGAATGAATGATAACAGGATAACAAAGCTTGCCCTGAAAAACCACCCTACTGGAACAAGAAATGTTGGTCGTCCCAGAAAGAGATGGAATGAAGTTTGAGGTCGGAACAGGCTAGTATCCCAATCCATGAAGAGGAAGTGAAGTCGAGAAAAATGTCCACTCCCAGTCGGTATTCGAAACTGGGACCCCTCGCAAAGCACTGGACTGAGCTACGATACCAGTCCTTGGGAATTATGGCATTCAATCCAAATATTCGATACCGAGAGTTCACTAAAATGTCGTCTTGAGAATACACTGACTACAAAAAATAGGGTACTTTTTAGGAAAATAATTGTCCATGTATTGCATTACTCAGAAACAAATAGTCGGTTAAATACCGATCTCCTATGCTGGAATCTTATATTTAACTTTAATGTATATCAGGGGTACGACACTAATATTTAAGATATCCCCCAAACTAACCTTTACATTGACAAATTTTCAAGAACTTTGATTTTCTTAAATATGTCTATGTACTTTATATTGTCATATGTTTAAAATATTTGCATGCCAATCGAATTTTTGGGGGACTAGGCTCCGAAAATCTGTTCATTCTCAATGACCTTTGCTCAAATCCTAATAAAAGGGCAAGATAAAAGTGTTAAACATGCACAATATATGTCATCAATTTTGTTTGTGCGGAAAACATTTCCGAGACATTCGCCGTTATTGGTTTGCAGTTTCAGATACTAACAATTATCTCAAATGGGAGGTCTTGATTCCTTCTCCCCGTGTTCTCATCTCTCTCTCTCTCTCTCTCTCTCTCTCTCTCTCTCTCTCTCTCTCTCTCTCTCTCTCTCTCTCTCTCTCTCTCTCTCTCTCTCTCTCTCTCTCTCTCTCTCTCTCTCTCTCTCTCTCTCTCTCTCTCTCTCTCCCCTTTCTCAAACATATCCTACAAAGAGAGTTCATAAGAACGTGTCTTGGAGGGCTGTTTTTATTATACCTTTGCGTATACCGCAAATCCCTTGTAACCAGAAAGGAGTGTCAATAAACCAGTTACCCCAAATGTTTATGGTTATTAACATTAAGTAAATAATAGAATAAAAGTTTGTAAAAATAATTTTCACAAGTTTGAATAGAAAATTTACATGAGTTTAACATATCAGACTTTTATCTCGATTTTCCCAATTACTTCAATTTCTCACATCATCATCATCATCATCATCATCATCATTACTTTTTCAATGATTATGGGGTATCTCCTGTTATGTCCTCATATCTGTTCTAGCTTGTCATCTGAATTGCAATATCCCTTCTTCTTTGTAATTTACGCCCTTTAACGTTAAGGCATAGGAGACGATGAATGAAATTATGCTCAAATGAGCCCAGGGTTCATAGAGCTTAGACTTACCCATCATTTGTCTTTCAGGGTAAGGAAATCCCCCGGAAAAAACTTATTCTGGATTTTCACTGAACGGGATTCGGGCTCGGGACCTCTTGAACGTGAGGCAGACACGCTACCAGCTAAGCTACCGAGACGGGCAGATTCATCTTCTGTTCTATGGTTGTTCTTCATACTTAATATTAAGAAATTGCTTTGTGTCATTTCTCTGCAAATTTTATCGGTTGTTTATTTACCATGCGTATTTATCCATTACTGTATAACCTTCTGATTTCATTTTCTATTTTATCCATTATTATACATCCCTGAATAGCTCCCAGGAAACTCATTTCTGCCACATTTATTACAACCCTTTGCCAATTTTTGTGGTCCATATTTTAGAGCAGCAGCACATTAGATTTTGAACTGCCACTGTCTTATAAAAGTTTAAGCTGCTCTCCTTTCTTATTGAATTTCTCCTTATTTCTTCAATCCAACAATAAAATCTAAACGGCAGTGCCAAAAGTTTTATTTTTATTTCTTCAAACACAATCTCTTACTTCTCTTCACCTGCCCTGGTCGGCCATTAAAGTGTAACGTCATGGCCTATGAATGTTCACCTGCAAAGAATATACATTTCGTAGTTTTGATAGAAATTTAGACGCAGAAACCAGGAGTCGAACCAGCATGTAGTACTTTCAAAAGAGTAAAATGTTTCGCCTGGTAGTGTCACGCTACCCAAAAGAAAAGGAAGATAAAGTGGAATGGATGTGTTGGGTACTTTGCTTTTTACAACATTTCCACGTGAACACTGCAATAGGAGTTTAAGGCGGATGCGGCAAAGCTCCTTCTCAACGCCGCTGGGTAACAAATTTACAGCAGACTTTGTGGTGAAGAAGGATTAGTGTACCCGGTAGCGGGATAAAAATCCCGTCCTTTACACCCCGGGAGTGCTTACACTGGCCCCATTAACTTGAGTCAGGGAATACATCAACTTGCCCAGTCAATCCCCTCTATTGGATGACACTAGCGATGCGTGACATTCATTTTATGTTCCTTCTTGGGGTGACGTAATCACACGGAAGGGGCCGTTACACTGCGCCCTTTGTTTCTTTAACGTTTTCTCTACATATTACATGCTGCAGCTTCCAGAGTCGTAGGCAATAAAACTTGTAACCTAAAAGTATAATACGTTTTTGAGAGGTTCAATCGACAGCTCTTTCCTGGTCTCAAGTTCGACAAAAATTAAATATATTCATAATGATCTCTGCATGTTTTATAATCATTTTATTTTCTCTACTAACTCTTGTATAAATTATTCTTACAAACGCTCATTCTTCTACTTCTCGTTAATCGAGACAGATATTTGCAGATATTATTTCATTGCATATTTCCTTGAGGGTACAAAGAGACAACGAGAATGCAGTAGACCCTATGCACCAGCTTATTATATAATTAACAAAGTGCTCCTTAACACAACTTTCTATACACGTTATTCAATAAACAAAGCTGATTCTAACCTAGGTTATATACGATCTGTTAGTCTAATTACATACAAGAACACGTGAGCAACGTCATTATGAAAGCCAACATAAAGACAATAATACTACACATTGTTATAGCCAACAATGCAGTGTTGACCCCAATTTTAAATATAGCTTATGGCAAACCTTTAGCCTGGGAAGTGAAATAATTTTATAGATTAATACACATAATAGAAACACTTTCCTATTTTGCTATATTTACGTGTATAAAAATGCATGCAGGTATACATTGTACATAGTATGTACAGATACTCCAACATGTATTCGTCTAATCATAGCACATAGAATATAACAAGCACAATCAGTAAAACATAGATATAAAACGAACAATAACTAGATATCTAGATTAAAAATAAAACACAATTTTGGTTCACGTATTGCTTAATTGTGAGCAGCTCTATGTTATTTAAAATCATGTCCCGTTTGATGTCAAACAAGTATTTGTCTAGTAAACAAGATCCCAGGAATGGTGCATCGCTGACACACGCGCACACACACACACCTTCCCTTTTTTATGCAGTTGTGCTTCAGCTGCTGTCCTTGACAGTTCCATCTCTGTTTTCAAAGCCGATGACTCCTATTTAAGTAATGTGGGTCGAGAACATCGTGAAACTATAAGAAGACAGATAAATTTGCTTCGGGCTATTGAAAAAGGGAAAATCTATTCAAAAAATTTGAGAAAACAATGGAAGACCTACTAGTACAGTGAAGACTATTATTATGCAAGTTTGATCAGAACAAAACTTACGAAAATCAATCAAGAAGCGGTCGTCCTGCAGTTCTGTCCGAGATGGAGAAACGACAGTTTCTTAGACAATTTAAGAAAAATCCTAAACTAAGTCTTCAAAACTTGCTCTTGCCGTTGAAACACACATAGAAAAGTCCGTTTCAGCACAAACTATAATAAACATGCTTTATGAAGCTGAGCATGGAGGCCGAACAGCCCGCAGAAAACCATACCTCAGTAATATCAACAGAAATAAGCGAGATGGTTTTGCAAATGAACCTAGATACGGTGAGTTTGATTTCTGGAAGAAGGTTATATCTACTGAGAGTCAATTTGACGTCTTTAAGTCAAATGGTCGAATAATAGTGTGGAGAAAAAATAATTGTGAGTTTGAGGAGAAAAATATAACAGCATCAGTTAAACTTGGAGGCGATTCAATATACTTGTCTGGGGCTGCATGAGTGCAAATGTTGTGGGGGATTTGTGTTTTATTGATGGAATTATGAACCATAAGGCTTACATAAACATCTCAAAAACACACCTGTTCAGGAGTGTTAATAGTATGTGTCTGTATGAGGATTATATTTTCACACGAGATAATGGTCCAAAACACACAGCTCTAGATGCAAGAATATGGTTATGGTTAGATGCCGACACCACTGCAACCCCCAAAAATGAATGCAATAGAGAATTTGTGGAGCATACTGGACAAAAATATCAGTAATCATCAGGTATCTAACATAAAGGATCTAAAGAGTGCTCTACTAGAACAATGGCGTAAATTACAGTGGAAACAGCCCAATCTTTGGTGAAATCCACGACAAGGAGAACGCAAGAGATTATAAAGAGGAATGGAGGGCCTACTAACTACTAACCGTAAAATTCTACCCCATTTTCAGTTTGCAGACGAATACTTATTTTGCATCCTATATTGCATATCTTTTCTTTTGTTTGTTTAACTATGGTTATGTGAATATATACTATGTGTTTATTTATTCTATTCTCCTACTCACTAATCAATAAATAAGACAGTGCCCCTGCTGTACTTCATTCTGATGTTTCTCCACTATTCATACATCCTTAAACATAAACTCAAGTATTAGACAAATACTTTTGGAGAAACTGTAAGTTTGTATGCATGTGTGCGTGTGCGCGTATGTGTTTGCACACGGTCTGCTTGTTACGGAATATTTATAAATTTAGACAAAAGTGTAAAGAGACTTAAATTTTTTGACATACAGTAGGAGAGCCAGAATGAATATGAAAGACAGGGAAAGAATACTGGATTTACCAAAAGCCGTTTACAATGTGTCTGCTGTGAAGCCTAATAAATCTTTCCTACTCACTTTAAATTCTTGTTTCTTTCCATTCTTTTCATATATTTGCTCGGATATGTTGAGTGTGGTTTTCTCATTAAAAATATCACGATTTAGGCTACCACGTATATGGTCAGTGGACGCTCTAACAAGCCTCCTAAGGTTTATAAAGTTTCTAAGAAATCTTAGCATGAAGAAATCACTACCAGTTCTCTTTGAAATATATTTAACGTGGTTAAAACACCTACCCAGATTCAAGATAAATGACTAGGAATCTCAAGGTGTGAGATGATGACTAAATATAAAATTCATGAGCTTTATTGTTATTTAAAGTAAATTATTATTGAAGTGTAAAAATTATTTGCCATTTACATTATTTCCAGGTCATAAACGAGATAGAATTTCGTGATATATACGATGTTACGAGCAGTACTAATAACAGAGCCTTGAGGAACACTATGCGGGAATAATTTATACTTAGAATGTAAATACTCAGATTGGAATCCATTTGATAAATATAAAGATAAAAAGCTTACATTATTAACACAAAAACCACAATACGTTCAATTATGAGGAAAGGTATCGAATGCCCGTGAGAGGTAAAGACCGCTTACTTAGAAAGTTACAGTTTCAAAAGCATCGAGGCACAAAGGTAGAGATGACATATCAGAATGTATAGTGCAGTTTAAAGATCTAAAACCAACCGGGAATTCTCATAAAATAATATTGCAGTTGCTTATTTAACATCTAGAATAACTTACCGTTGTTGAAATTAAACGTATGGGTCTAAAATTGTTTTAACGCAATTTACTACCATTTTTTAATATTGAAGTGGTTGTCAGATACTTAAGTATATAAGGGAACAAATATCCATCAAGACAGCAATTAAATTCGTATATTGACTGTTTAAAAATAAAGTAGGTAAAATGTTTTAAATGTTTGCATTAATGCCAATAATATTCAAGCTGAAAACATTATTTACTTTCATTAAAGCAAAATATGTGTCTTCAAAATATAAGGTTCAAAATCAAAAGTTGAACTGGGTTTTAACACTGAATTTAAGCATTCTGGTGCATCATTGCTCTGTGCTAACAAATTGAACATGTTTTCACCTTATTAACGAAAAAAGGGATTCAGATAATTAGCATTGAAATCGGATATACGTTCTTTCCTTTAGCTAAAGCCATTAGAAATAATGGACCAGATACGTCTCGTCAATTTGGCAGAATCCTGAACTAATGTGCAATAGAAAGTTTCAGAGACCGGCAACCGAGGAAGTAGTTTACTCAGAGCATATATCCCCCTGCCATGCTCCGCCGAGACACCCGCTGACACTTCTACCCTGAAATAGGCCACCAGATGAGAGATGATGTGAAACAATAATGAAGGTGAAATGGAGGGACCGAATTCTGGGGCTGTATATAACCTATCCAGCATTCGTCTGGGGACCCAGGAAAACCCCCGAAAATAAACCCATGGACCAGGCAGGTCAGCCACAGCAATCGGCTGTCTGAATGCAAGCTGCTTGAGACATCCGGCTCTGTCCGATCACAACAGGACAGCATTCAGGTTTCGTGGTTTTCAGTTGCCATTAGTCGAATGCTGCGGTGATTTCTCGTCTAACAGATGTCCTCTCTTACATTTTCCAGTATTATATTTTCTTCACTTCTATTGCGACCAGATACGGGGATGCTTGCTCAAAAGAAACAGTTCTTCCCGTGAACACTAGAGGGACTCTTGTTCGACGTTTCGTCCAAGTGGTTCTATTGCAATGGTGTTTCGAGCCTGGAACTATTAGGGACTTCCGCCCCTCTCTTTGACCTATCTGCCTGCAGCCTGCAGTCACTGCAGCTGCGTCATTTTATTCTTTGCTCCTATGGTTTGGTAGCGCGAAGTGACCCCTATGTTCTTTAACCTATTCCTAGAAAAACACACCAATTAGAAATCCAGCAGGTATGAAGGTATGCAAAGACCTATTTTATTGGATATGTTACCTGTTACGGTTACGTTGGCTCTTGAAGAATTTTGAGCAATCTTTTGAAATTCCTAAACCTTAAGGTAGTGTATCTGTGGAAGCTGTCGAAAAAATGTAAAACGTTTGGACTGACTTTCTGTATAATCTTAGTATGCTTCTAACTTGATGCTTGCTTTACAGAAATTTTTAGTGTAAAGTTTTAAAGCAGGTGTTTAATTGATCAGCATCCTTCAAGTAAAGCACACTTTGAACGCTCATTTTTTTTCTTTTTTCAATTACGTGCAGTATTTCGGATACGTCTCCTTGGGTGACCACCTATGCATTGAACAGAAAAATGAAACCTCATTTAGGATGCCAGGATTCAGTAACTGTATTTGCGGACACAAGTGGAGCCGTAGGTACGTCGTGTCAAAGAGCTTGCTCTCAAAGACTCAGGATTGGCTCTACTATTTAGTGACGGCACAGGGTGACATCGCACCTTTGGAGGAGGTGAGATGTCACCTTGCTGAAGTTATCCTTGAAAATGAACGTTGTACTTGTATGAACGTTCGTAGTGAGAGTGAGTGAATAAGTTATACTAGGACTGGAGCACTTTTAGAGCCATGAAGTAACGGAAGACATCGGCAGGAGAGTCTGGAGAAGTTAACGCTTCGAAGCCCTGACGAACTTATCGGGGTTGAAAGGGTCAGCTTTGGGGAGGTTTTGACTGGGCCTGCCGGAAACAAGGTGGTTACGAAGGTACAACGGGATTGTCAGCGGTCATGAAGCCCTCTGAAACGTGTTAAGGAAGTGCACAAGATGGCCCTCAAAACGCCCGGGAAATGAAGGCGTGAGAGGAACCCATCACCACTTGTTAAGTTTGCAGCAACAGATCCGAGTAGGATGGATTGTGTCTTACTACAAGGACCAAGGAACACTGCTCTAAGTTCCAAAAAGCAGGGTAAGGATCATAAAACATGGAGAAGGGGATCAAAGAAGTAGTCTACAGATACAAAGGCTATCTCCAGCATATGTTTTGACATAGTAAAGCTAATCGTCCTGAGGTGGAGAGATCAGTAGTATCGATCTGGTAGCTGAGTTCGATATTTTACTTGAAAAATAGATGGAAAATTCAATGGTCAATGTGCCCGGTATTCCTTTTCTATACAGTTGGTGTTGTCTGTAGTCAAAGGTTTACTATAGAGAATGTTGAGTTTGGTTTAGGGCCCTATTTGAGGAGCCAACAGCAGAATAGCGAAGAATTTGTGTATTAGTTAGTTGGGTGAGTTGAGTGAGTCAATCGAAAACAGTTGAAAGATCACTAATTCTTCAGTGAACAGCGCTGAGCGCAGGCGCGATGTAGCACTAAGAGTTACTTGTTCTATGGCTCAGTTGTCTTAGTCTTAAGTTTGGCAACATGACCTAAGTGTAACATAAGCGTTTTGCTAATCGTTTAAGAGAAAAATAAAGTGTGTTTAGGAGTATCTGATGTTTTTAGTTGTGGCAATACTAAACATTACACAGAAAACTCTACAAACCCCGATCTAGTAAAGCTCTCGAACTGACAAGAGCCCTTTTTAATGAAATATTAATTCTACCAGCGAACCATCACAAATTGCACCTCCAAAACATAATTATCGCTCTCTTTTAGTTGTAAGTATCCTAGAAATGAAGCACTTAAAACATATCTCGTTTTAATGGTCTTTTAACTTAGTTTAAATTACCAGTGAATTAGTAATTAGGTTTAAGTGTTGCCTACATTTCAGTTTCCATGAAGCACAGGAAGTGAAATGTTAAAGCTATCAAGATACGGTAAAAAAAAAGCTCGGGGTAATTAAAAGTATCAAAAGCTAAAGCTTGTACCTCAGTGGCGTATGTATACAGCATGTCTTCTTTCTTTGCTCTTCATCTAGTGTGTGAGGTTGCAATACGTTAACGTCTGTGAGCAAAATACATGTAGAAACCTATTTTTATCTATTACAATCGCTTCACTTTAGCCTTTCATGTCTTATTCTGTCGTTTTTTCAAGGCTATTTTTACCAGTGGTAAAATAGGGGCAGCTGACTTACCTGGTATATTCACATACGAGAGCTGATCAACAAATATTGATACTGATTTTTCTCACAGATGTTTATTACTGCAATTCAATGTTTACATGATCTATTTTAAAGTAGTCTCCTCCTGCATCAATGCACTTTTTATGGCGTCTCTTCCAGTACTTGAACACGTGTTGTAGACCATTTTTTGTCAGGTCCTTGAGAATCGCCTCACTTTTCTTGCTCACTGCTTCAGAGTTCTCAAATTGAATACCCCTAAACTTTGCCTTTAGTGATGAGAATTAAAATGTCACAGGGTGCTATGTTCGTGGATATAAGGTGGATGCGGTACACAGGTAATGTTGAATCGAGCCAGAAACTGCATGACTTGATTTGCGACGTGAGGCTGTGTATTGTCATGATGAAGTCGCCACCCATTCCGAGAAAGGTCGTTTCTTTGCAATGTGCTTCCTCAGTGTAGCCAGACCGTGCCGTGGCTCAGTGGTTAGATCGCTTGGCTCTCACCAAGGCAGCCCGGGTTCGATCCCAGGCGACTCGAAAAGTGAGATTGTGGTGGACAACACGGCGCTGAGGCGGGTTTTCTCCGGGATCTCCGGTTTCCCCCGCCATCTCATTCCACCGTTGCTCCATCTTCATCTCATGTATCATCATTGTCATCGCCTGCGGTGCCGTACGTAGTAAAAGCGGGCGTTAAACACTACACATTTCAGTGTAGCCAGTGTTGACGTGTAGTATGTTGCTGTAACAGCAGTGTGAGAGGGAACTGCAAGCTGGTAAATCATTCCATTACAGTCAAAAAATGTTATCACTATCACTTTCCCTAAAGATGGAACAACTTTTGCCTTTCTTGGTCTTGGAGAACCTGGCGATTTCCACACTGTGCTGGCTTATTTTCCTTCAGGATCATTATGATGCAGTCATGACTCATTACCGGTGATAATAGTAGCTTAGAGCTATTCGATTTGGGAACTCTGAAGCAGTGCTCAAGAAAAGTGAGGCGATTCTCAAGGACCTGACAAAGAATGGTCTGCAACACGTATTCAGGTACTGGCAGAGGCGCTATAAAAGTGCATTGAAGTAGGAGGGGACCACTTTGAAAAAGATTACGTAAACAATGAGCTGCAGTAATAAACATCTGTGGAAAAAAACCAGTCTCAGTCTATGTTGAACAGCCCTCGTATGTGAATATACCAAGTAAGTCAGCTGCCCCTGTTTATTCTTATCCAAGCAACCCGCACTTTATAGTCAAATGTGAAAACATTGACTCTTTTAGCCCAAAAGGCTTCTTTTGCAGCTCTGCCGTTCTAATAAGTATTATCGCACCCAGCATTAATACTTATAGCCCTGAATGAGGACCAAGAAGCTGCAAAAAAGCTTAAATAATCGACGGTTATTCACGCATATAATACTACCAAAGTGATAACGTGTGCTTTACTAAAAAGCAATACAGATTACGTGACAGCTGGAAGAGTGGCTTAGTTAGCTGCTGCAATACGCATGGTAATGCAAACTCTAGGTTTGAAACAGCGACACATTGTTTTGGTTTTATTTTTTTCCATCCTCCAAGTATTTATGTTTATTTTGGTTACTATTTTATTTATTGTTGCTATTTGTTCTCTTGTGAGCCAAAGATCAGCTCACCATATAAGATCAGCGCCGAGCTCACACCTCTTGGTAGGTAGGAGAAGATCTTGTCCTTCAAAGGGCTACTACGGGCTATCTTATCTTTAACTAAGGATCATTTTGAACTTTGTTACCCTTATAGTCTGTACCGTGTCCGGTGTTGTTACAAAGTTGGCTTTCATTTTTAGTAGTCTTTCTACCACATTAAATCCAATAGTTTCTGTTTTATTCTTAAATCTTGTGTTTCCCTTTGTATGTCTGAAATGTTTGAAATTGGTTGAATGCATCAAGGACAACACCAATCATAATAAGTTATCTACTCCGAACTATAAATTTATAACTATCTGCCAATTGTGGCAAACCCGCATACCATTGTTAAATTAATTGGGTTCTAATTGGAACTTAATTGGAGCTACGAGTTCTGTTATCCTCAGGTGAATGGTTGTAGGAAATGGATTTTGGTGGTTGTTGGCTACTCAGTCGTATTAATACTTTGTTTGTTGTAGAATTATTTGGTTTAATTCTTGAATCTATGTTTGCTTGTCGACTTGGATCGGTGACCACCTTTCAGACTTCAAAATCTTCGCTTCTCTTCTTAATGCATATGGACACGTTCTTCCTGTCGTAGTATCAACTTGTAAGTAAGTTTTTCTCACTTTACCATTCAGTTTGAATCTTATTCGGATCCCCTCTCTAACTTTATCACATGACCAAACTAGCTCACCCTTCTCAAATGTTACATTATTATTGGTTTTTCATTTTATTTCGAATTTTCGCATTGGTTTGCAAAACTCATATGACTCACTGACGTTCCGCCCACCCTGAGTTGGGGAACGCCTACACAGAGTTGTTTGTAACGGTATATATCGTTATCAAATCAGTGAAGTAAATCTCTTTAGCGTTAATGCTCAACTGCATTTTGAAAGTCCTATACGTTATTTCTATCATAATATAAGGTTATAGGCCCCAAGAGGTAAAATGTTTTTCAGCTAAACACGAAGGACTTGAACCAGACTTGCGGTGTTAGAGTGGCGAAGTAACCTGTATATCATTTAGCCAACGCTACCATCAGAGAGCAGCTTCCTATACGACAAAGTAACGGCGAACCTCAAACCTCTACTTCGAAACTTTACATGCTTTTTACAGCTTCATACAGCGTTTTGAGATCATTTTGGTGGCTTTAACACAAATAAAATGCTGCCGCCGCCATTATATTTACTGTATGAGCTAAAACGTGCCGTAATTTGTGACAGAAGCAAAAACAGTCTACCTAATTCTTAGCATTTTTTGACATGGCTGTACTACGAGAACATGTGTTGGCTGAAGATTCGTCCCACTGTATAGATCTGCTATTTTGTGTTCCAATGTCATTGTCAACTGATGCATTTGTGAGGTTGCTGCTTCAGGCGAGTGTTTAAAGTTGTGTGCGAATGTACGCTAAAAAACTCTTAGAGTTTCAAAACTCGTCTAAAATTATTACTGCATCCTTGGTGTCTGAGTGTGACGTTTCTGGAATCGACATACCTAATGATTGCTTCCTGTCCCATGTAACACTTATGCACTGAGTTGTCTACTCCTTCTCTATAAACTGTTCTGCAAATCATCCATTCGAAGGCATTCAAGAAGGGCCCAAGTCATATATGATGCTGAGCACAATGCATAAATTCAAAAATAAGTAGGTTTTTAGTATCACTGAGGTCAAGTGTTAAAAATGCAATAGCTTTCTTAAATTTAAAGCGATTCTAAAGCTGGGAGGAGGCCGCCGAATAATTTTAAAATTATGCAGCCTATAGTAAAATTAGTTTTGCATAAACCATGTGTAACTTTAAGGTGAAAAAAATTAGTCTGATGCATTAATTTCCTTTCATGTTAGGGAAAATGTTACATGGTAGCTCAGTTGCTGGCTCAAAAGATTCATAATAAGAATCCCGGTCACTGCACCGAGTTTTTCAGCCAGATTCTACACTTTCAGCCTTAGCATACCCTGGGCTAATATGAAAGAACAATTAAAGGACCTCAAAGACTGCATTTATGGCGAAATCACTCAATTAAATAATCTTTCGAGAATGTTTGTCGGGGGTTTACAAGTTTACTGTGGACTAACATTTATACTGTCACAAGGCCGCTCATAAGCGAACGCTGACATAGGGGAAGGCGGGGAGTGAAAGAGACAGATAGTGCCGAGCCACACCTAGCAGAGATGGGGCGGGGAGAGAAAGAGACAAAGAAGTGTCTAGACGTTTCTCTCTCCTTCGCCTGCTACCTCGAAAGGGCGTGAAGCTTCGGGTGCCTTCGCCAAACTTCGCGAAACTGCATACCATATATAAATAACACTATGGAAGACCATTCGCCGGATTCTGGCCGGGTTCCCACAAGGGAGTGTCCTCGGCCCAGTCCTCTTCACCATCTATATGAACGACATACCTAGAACCCACAATACTACTCTACCTCTGTCGCAGATGACACTGCTCTAATGGCGCAATCAGGAGACACGAAGCTCATCTCCTCGCATCTCCAAAGGGCACTAAACGAACACGCAAACTGGCTGACTAAATGGCGCATCAAGGTAAACCCTGCAAAATCCCAGGCCATGATATTTACCAAGCGGGTTAGCACCGGCAGCGCGCACGCAACCTACCCCAACTTCAGCTATTCGGCCAAGCGATACCCTGGTCGGACACAGCAACCTACCTGGGCGTAGTACTGGACCAGGGTCTCACCTGGAATCAACACATACACAAGTTTCGTGCAAAAACAACGCGCAATTACGCAAATTATACCCTTTAATTAACTACACCAACGAACTGCAGCTACATACTAGGCTCACGCTTTATAAAACACTTCTCCGCCCCATATTCACCTACGTTGCCACTGTCTGGGAATATGCAGCAAAAAGCCACATTAATAAACTGCAAACCCTCCAAAACAAAATTCTCCGCATAATTGCCAAAGTACCGCCCGTAGCACCCGTTAAACTTCTGCATCGTGAATTACGAATGCACTCTATAGGAAAGTTTATCAAAAAACTTTCAACTGACTTATACGCTAACTGTATTAAAAACGAAAACCCACTGATACGGTCCCTCGGCACTTATGAAACCACCATCAACAAGCACAAACGCCCTCTCTCTCTATTTGACCGATACATTACCAACGACACATCCTTAGCCGAGGTACTCCAATACTTGCAGCAACTAGTACAGTAACCACCGCTTGTATTCTCGCCAACCTGTTACAAGTTCTAGGCACTACACAGTCATTACAGGATGCCTTTCAAATCAGATGAGTAACACACTCCACCCCACTCAGGACCAGACGACAGGACCACCGCTACTACCGGTAAAATCCCGCCACACCACTTAATTCGTTCATGTATGAGTATTCAACACGCCAACTAACATAGTACTTAAGCCATAGCTTCTACCTAATATTCACCCCTAACCTAAACTAGCTAACCGCACGTACTAACCACCGGGCGCCAGTCAGGGTCTGGTTATCTCCCTTGACACGCTAGCATCGCATGTAGGCTAGCAATAGTAGAAGTAACACAACTAACCGGGGTGCGACAGCGGAACCCGATTAACTCTATACCCTCCAGCATGACCAATATTAACCACGCACCTCTCCCTAGTATGCATGTTAGTTTACTAACTGTGTGAGCATGGGGAGACGATGTAGCCTCTGAGGATGGTCGTCACCGGGGGCGGCGGGTGTGGGGCCATCCACAAAAAAAAAAAAAAAAAAAAAAAAAAAAGAAGTGAAGTTAGTATCGGGAGGAAGTCGCTAGAGAGCGGTCAACAGTCAGTGAGCTGCAATTGTACAACGCAGACGGCAGTTAGAGTCAGCAGGCTGTTTGTTGTGTGTGTGGACATTTAAACTGTATCGAGTTGCGAGTTGACAACTGATAAATGTGTAGTGATTTGAAAGCGATTTTTTTGTTTATTTACGTGTGTATAAGCCACGAGAGACTACCTTGGTGTATGTTACGTCATTTTGCTGAGATCAGAATTTTACAAGGGTCTTTCTACGGAAATAAAGAGCAATTTGAATTTCTGCAAACTGGAATTTTAATCTTACGAACCCACAAAGTCACAATATTTAATTAGTTTAAGGTACTTATAACTAAACAGTAACTCAAACAGCTTAAGATATAACCACTTACTTTTAATATGGATACCGTTCACTACCGAGAACGATTTATGCAAAATTCAACTCCAGCCCACTCCATGAAAAACATTTAGCCTAATACTTACAACTGTTTGTCTGAACCTTTTAGACGGTCAATATTCTGTCTTCTTTCACTGCGGACCGCAATATTTGCATAGACCAAAATGTAGACGTCTAATGAAGTAAGATGTGCCCTTGTAGCTAGCCATAAGGTTTGTCCATCTCTGCCAAATCATGGTTCTGGAAACCGATTACTTAAGCTAGACGGTTTTTGCTAAATGTTGTAGTTCCCCTTCTTATTGAAACATTACTTGCAACTGCATACGAGGGGGACTGTTTATATTTTGAGCCTAGTAATTAAAAGAAAGTAAGCAACTTTATGATTGAAAACTGCTTTATTGTTTTTCCAAACGTTTTCCTTTATGATCAATACACCTTTGCATTCGTTTGACTCATTTGTCACAGCATTTATTCCAATCTTCTTGAGGCACCTCCAAAACATGTTTTCTGAAGGCATCCACGGCTTCTCCTACCGACTAAAATCGTTGTGCATGCAATATATTATTTATGTTCGGGAACTGAAAGAAGTTATTGGGTGTCAAATAAGAACTGTATGGCGGATGACCCATCAATTCGATTTCTAAGCCTTCAAATACTCTGTTGTTAGACGAGATGCGTATGCACTCGCATTGTCTTGATGAACAACGATTCTAAGCTTCTCGTTTGTTTTCCTTACTTCACCGAAGGCTTCCGATAAACAAATGGTTGTGTTCCATTCGGCATCGGCAGTTTTATGTTTCTCTAAAGGCACTGTTGCCACATGGCCAGTTATGCTGAAAAAGTAGGTGAATATGTTCTTCCAAGTGCTTCAAATGCGAACAACTTTTGTTGATTTTCTTCATCTTGAAACACCCATATAGTTTATGATCCGGCATATACATAGATTAATGTTCGTCACCTGTTGCAATCTTAGAGTTTTTAGAGGCACCGCTATTTTATTTCTTGAGCATTTTTCTACACCAATCAACACGTGCATCCTTTTGAGATTTAATTATGTGGGATCCAACGAGAGCAAACCCTATTTACGACTCAATAATCATGCAATATTTTAAATATGCTGGTGGAAGTATTGCATAGGATTGCCTCAGAATCACAATATGTGGCATGGCGATCTTGTATTGTACGTCTTTGCACAGCATCAGTGTTTTCTGGCACAACAACTGGTTTTGGAGACCCTCAGGAACTTTATCATTGAGCAAACAGCAGCCACGTTTTACCACCGTTTCACAGTAGCAAAGCATGGGGCTTCGTCACCAAATGAACAAGTTAGTTGATGGATACACTTGTGTTAATAATCCACGTTGAAAGTCCTAATGAATCATGGCACCAACATTTCCGCGAGTTAATTCCATATTTTTGTTGAGACAATTTTCAAGTTAGTGTAAATAAAAAAAAATGACGCTTTGTTGACAAAATGCCTGAAGTAGATTAAATGGGAGCCCGCCTCGGTAGCATTGTGGTAGAGTGTCTGCCTCACGCTCAAGAGGTCTCGAGTTCGAATCTCGGTCAGAGTGAGTTACCTGGATACGGTTTTTCCGGGGTTTTCCCTTATCCTGAAAGACGAATGTCGGTTAACTCTAAGCTCTATGGACCCCGGGCTCATTTGAGCATCATTTCATCCATTCCTTTCATCGTCCGATATGACTTGACGTTGGAGAACGTAAATTAAAAGAAAAATAGATTAGATGGATAATTTTTTCATCTTGTAAATCATACATTGTACATAAGTACTATGATATAAGACACGCCAAATTTTGAATATACATTGCAATTTACTATACTTGTAGATTACATCCAATTTGTAAATTACATCCACACTTGTAAGTCACAACCAATAAGGACAAGTCAGTGTTTTGTACAAAATAATGATTTATAAACATAGCTCAAGAATTTTATAATATACATAATTAATTCAGAAATGTAACAATATTATAAACTTCCCATAAATTCACTAACAGAATATAACCAGTGGTCTAGCAAGTATGTCAAAACTGACCTTTAATGCTGAAAAATTGCAAGTGATTTTATTGGCTATGGGCCGTTTATTAAAAAAAGTGATTCCTGGGTTTATTACACTGTTTTGATGAGCTATTGTGTTACTTCCATTCACATTATCTGTCAAGTATTATGGCTATGAACTATGTCATTAAAGGTACAGTGACCGTTTCCTCTTATTAAATTTTTCTTTGTAAATTTTAAAATTTAAAAAATGAAAATACATGGGAGAGGTAAGATTTTAAATTTTTTAAATAATGGCCTGCATGTAGATGTTGGATTTACTCCTCCAAGTATTCTTAGAATCTGTTTTTGCATCATTAATAATGATTTGCAATATGGTGAGTTACCGCATAATGTTATGCTATACTTTAAAGTTGAGTGAGAACACGCAAAATTCATGCTTCTGAGAGTTTTTTATGTTAACTATGTGTACCAGTTGTCCGAAATTATAAGAAATTGTACTCAGCTTTTTTAATCAGATGATCAACATGTGTCTCCCATTTTAGGTTACTCTGTATCCAATGACCCAGAAATTTAGTAGTAGTTACATACTTAATTACTTTATTATTACATTTAATTGTGATTGTACGGAAGACTTATTCTGAGAAAACTGAAAATGAATTATATGTGTCTTATCCAAATTTACGATTAAATTATTATTGCTGAACCATTTAGAAATATTACTGAATATTCTGCTCGATAAGATTTGTAGCTCTTCAAGTGCATTGCTTTCAATTAATTATTTTTGTCGTCAGCATATTGAACTATTGTTTCAGCTGTAATATTTGACTGCAAATCATTTAAAAAGAATAAGAAAAGAATAGGACCCAAAATAGAACCTTGCGGTACACCAAATTTAATATATTTTGTGACTGATTGGTATTCTTTAACGCGATCTTTTTCTGTATGTGAAATTTCTACTATTTGCTTCTTGTCCTTTTGATATGATTATGGTCAACATTGTCGAACGAGGGGGAATTAGATGAACCTTTGCGTACATCTTACTGAAATCGGGTATTTATTTTTGTAAAAGATAGTACATTTCTTATCAATTCCGTAGTTTAATCAACATCGGTAATAACATTTCTTGTAAATAAATATTTGTCACTACTATTTCATGTAAAATGTGTTTTGGAGTTGGCAGAACATTTAAAGTTGTTGAACCTAAATATCGACTTTGTGTTTAACCGACTCTTCCTATTTCTGTTTGTTATTTATACATACAAATATACACACACGCTCACGAACATACATAAGCAACTTCTTCTAAAATACTTTTCAGGGCAAACTCAAAGCATACATTTTTGGTGAAATCTTGACAAAAAAGTTTGGAGGGTAAACCAATATTTCTCCTATGTACTATTCTTAGCATGCATAATTTGTCTTGATATATGGCCAACTGTCCTCAAAAGGCAGTATGACACGCATGTTCGAAGCAATTTCATTCTGTTCGCCTGGTAAAAGTCGTCTTAGTTCTGCGTGAAATATGCATAAACAATAAATTTTGAGAAGTTTTGTAGGGCTTCAAAATTAATAGCAAATAACTTCTCAAGCCCAAACAAACCCAGGGGACCTCACAAACTATACACCGAAAGGTTCAGTTATATAAGTATGTTTGATTACTCCTTTCATTAGTATATTATGTTCTATAATTCAAGATTTCTGCATTTAACAACATGAAAGGATATCGCCGAAACCAGCCTTTGGGGAGAAACGGCAGATAAAATCCCTCACATCAGCGCCACTTGATAGAAACCTCAGGTCTGTGCATTTTCATCCACGCAGCTTTAGGATTAGGATAAGGATATCATTACGGAAGGGATTAGGTACGTAGGCCAACATGCTGGGCCCATTGTGGGGAAATCCCGGTAGGAAGGATGAGGCGTAGGAGACAGGGGGTTGCCGACAAAAGGAGTCACGACAATACAGAGGGCAGGGTCCCTACAGTTTACTTGGGTAGAGACTTCCCTCGACAGGCCAGAACAATGGACACACTTCCCCACTGCGGGACGGCAACGAGCCCAGCAGCTGAGACCTTAAGGTCCCAGGCAGGCGATCCTGGCTGGCGATCCCGAAATGATCTCAGCAGAGAAGCGTAGAACGGCAACCAAACTACCAGAGAAAGAAGTAGTTTTCCTCAGAGAATACCATACTACCATGCACCGCCGAGACACCCGCTGACAGTTCAACCCTGAAAGAGACCATCGGCTGAGAGATGACGTGAAATGATAATGCAGATGAAATAGAGGGTCAGGAAATTCGCGAGATGTAATTAACTTACGCAGTATTCACCTAGCACCCGGGAACAACCCCGGAAAACCCATGGGTGAGGTAGGTCTGTCACGGAGGTCGAACCCGAGCCTCCCGAATGCGGGCCACAGACGAAACCACCTCAGCCATCCCGCTCGGTATCCACCTCGCTTTACCCTGCTCAGGCAAGATTTAGAGCTGAATCCGCCACTGCCATTGTGGATGTTTCTCTTACATTATTAATCTATTTAGATAGCTAACAATAAAAAGCCAGTTACCAAAAAAAATGTCTGCCACAACTTTTTGTTACAGAATGTAATGGCGGATGTTTCATGCGGAAGAATATTTTTCCTCTCAATGAGAAAAGGAAATGTGTAGCAGGCTGGATGCAAAAACAGATTAGCAGCGTTAATGGACCTTTAGCGTCCAGGGGAATCAACAGAATCAGAATTGTGTCATATAGCTTTCAGCTTTATAATCTCATACAAATTTGGGCTCTTTCAGCAACTGTTATTTCTTATTTGTGTTACAGGCTTTGTGTTATTTAAAGGAACGACGTCCACGAAGATAATGATGCTATTTCTTGGTCTGTTATATGCAATAATGCTCGTGAATCCTTGCCATTCCAAACATAACAGTATGTTTTGTTGAAGTACAGCCATCACAGTCGATCCTCCTAAAGAATTTGCTAATGTGGTTATGGGAAGTGTACGTTTCTCTGGTGTTATAGTGTTTTTCACTACTGTATGACAACCTTCATTGAGATCTACGTGAAGGGTTATCCAGTTCGCAGAAATTCTTGCACAGATGGTATGAGAATTACATTTTCCCGGCTTTCCTCGAAGTTTGAGAAGCAATATTACACCACTCATTGAAACTAATGGACAAATATTGTCAATTTAACTTCAGCACAATATAGAAAATATCTCGTTATTCTGTTTCAATCATGCTAAGGACGAGAAGTAAAAACGACTATGGTGTTATATAAGTTGCATAAAAACGTGAGCTTAGTTAAGCTTAGCATTTCTGTGCTTAGAGTAGTTTAACACCTAACAGTGCGTTACTCCTGATCAACAGTGGTGGCAAAAACTGAAACGAAACCGATATATCGCATTGCTTTCTGTTTTAATTCGAGAACTCGCTATTTATGCAGGTTGCTTCTAAATGACATAGCACTATTATAGCCGTCGCGTAGCTCATAACTTAACTAGTCGCAATTTCGGTGTCGCAGCTTCGAAGTTCTGTGAGGTATAATTTTATGCAGCATTAAATAATACATGATTTTGTGATTAGGCAGCGCAGGAACCACTGCTGTGCGAACCTCAAAAGTTGTTATTGGGACGCACCGGTCACAAAAACATTACTCCTTACTCTTTATCAGTGACCCTAGCCCACCTTTCAGGTAATGGGGCAAAGGGTACTTACTTGTGCAAAAGTCGACTAATGACTCTGACGTTTGCAAGGTTGCTCTTCAGTGTAAAACTAGGCAACGCAGGGACCAGTGGTGTGCGAATCTCAAAAGTTGTTACTAGGACGCACCGGCTACAAAAGCACAAAAAACATTACTCCTTGCTCTATCAGTGACCCTAGCCCACCTTTCAGGTTTTGGGGCAAAAGGCACTTACTTGTGCAAAAGTCGACTAATGACTCGGACATTTGCAAGGTTGCTCTTCAGTGTAAAACTACACTTTCCGTCCTAACAGGGAGGATTTTGAGCGTACTTAGATAGAAAATCCAAGCAATATGGAACGCTATAGGAACGAAAAAATGACGGCTTTCATTTTGATGGATGGAAGCGCTGAAGGGAATTCAACGAACGTACGATTAATTCAGTTTCATTGAAAATAGGAATTGTAAAAATAGTTACATCAATGATAATATTTATTTGTTAAATTCTGAGCATGGTAATAATTGTACAATTCTTTAAACCACTTACTCTAAATCTGAATAGTTTCCTTTTCAGTTACAAATGCTTTATTTAGTATTATCAAACACGTTATATAGAATGCTTGTCTCATTGCACAAGCCATTTAGTTTTGGTTAATTTATCCACAATTCTTTGATGTTATTTTCTGTTCTGTTTATCATTTAATGCTTCCATCCTCAAACTCACTAACATTAACTTCCCTCTAAAAGTATAAGTTACATATGTCCACCAGCTTATTTGCCATCATGGACTGCTATAACGGAATTTTGGAACACGTTAAACACTCATAAGCAGTTTCATTAAGCAAAGAAATTATTAATGTGTAGTAGCAAGCTACTACGGACTATGCCGGTATGTTTACAAACAGCTACAGCACGCGACACGGCGTGTAACACGTACCTACGAACTCCGACAGCATGAGGCACGCGTCCTTGTTCCTGTCCTGCCAAATTCATACTCATTCTGGACCATTTTTTGTGTCTCTATTGGCGGTAAGAACTATCTAGATGTGTCACACAGAAGCTGAGAAAGTATTTCTATATGTTGGTTCGATGTCGTTTTGTGCAATATATCAAATTATAGAGATGAATGCACCCAATTGTTTATAAAGCTCAATATTTTATGATGAGTAGAGGCGAAAGTAATATGACCAAATGGTGGGCAGGATATACACTTGGAAATATCTGAGGACATGTTTTTTAAGTTCTACAGATGCAAGTAGTGGCGCTTGTGCATTTCAAAACCATTGAAAGCTCCAATGTAAGAGGTTTCTGATGTATACTCCACGTAGGTGTATCTACAGCACTGCACATTGTGACTTTGTGGGTTCGTAGAATTAAAATTCCAAGTTGCAGAAATTAAAAAATTCCTTTATTTCCCTAGAAATACACTTTGGTCAACCCTTACAGTTGCAGAACTACGTAACATACACAAATACAATCTACAAGTTCGTCTGCCACACCCACAAACGAAGAGTTCACTTTCAAAACACAGATGTACATGCAGTTCCGATTATTGCTACTCCCATTACCACTCTCGGCTGCTGATATAGTTCCGCTCAATATTCGAGGAATTACCGATATTTTCTGTAACAAACAAGACAGCATTAAAACCTTATAATTTTCTAAACCTATCTGTTTCGGCAAGCCCTTTATCTCCGCGCTATCTTTATCTGTTTCGGCAATCTCTTTATCTCCGCACGCCACTATCTGTCCCTTATCTCCACGCTGCACTGTCTCTGTCGGCCGCCAGACGCAACAATATAGTAAAATATTCATACGATACTTGCAATTACTCACAAAATAAGTAGTGAATTAATTTAGGGTAAATATATATGTTAGCTGAGCAGGATGGTAGGTATCTAGACTTGGACAACATTTATTTCTTATACTTTTAAAAATATTGCTGATATTGTGTTCCACTCAAGCATTTTACTTTCTACTGAAGATACTAAACCACTTAATATACTTGACTGTGAATCTATTCAAAATGATTTAATCAGATTATGTAATTGGAGTAGAGCAGACAAATTGTCATGTAATAGATTTAAATGTTTCAAGATTCTTTTCACCACACTTAGAACCTTATTTTTTACATTTATGTGTAGTATTAATTGCACTGATTTTAATGAAGTACAGAATAATAAGTACTTGCGAGTTTCATTTCATTTAAGTTTATACTTTCGCATCATAAAATTACAGCATCTACCAATTAAACAGGAGTTTCAGAGTTCGACCGAACAACCTCAAGGGATTATAGAAAGGTGCTGCGGGAAAAGTTTCCTTATGCTACCAGAGCGCATAATTTTGACAATAAATGTTGAGAAGGAGCTATCACTATAGTGATACCGCTAGCCACCTGAAAATTTGATGGTATAACGCCTGCTGTATATAAACCATGTGGACCAGAAATCTGCTGCGGAGTAGAACTGCAACACTGGAAAAGGCTGCATGCGAGCACTTGCAAGTACTTGTTTGCTTTCTTCTTCTTCTTCTTCTTCTTCTTCTTCTTCTTCTTCTTCTTCTTCTTCTTCTTCTTCTTCTTCTTCTTCTTCTTCTTCTTCTTCTTCTTCTTCTTCTTCTTCTTCTTCTTCTTCTTCTTCTTCTTCTTCTTCTTCTTCTTCTTCTTCTTCTTCTTCTTCTTCTTCTTCTTCTTCTTCTTCTTCTTCTTCTTCTTCTTCTTCTTCTTCTCTTCTTCTTCTTCTTCTTCTTCTTCTTCTTCTTCTTCTTCTTCTCTTCTTCTTCTTCTTCTTCTTCTTCTTCTTCTTCTTCTTCTTCTTCTCTCTTCTTCTTCTTCTTCTTCTTCTTCTTCTTCTTCTTCTTCTTCTTCTTCTTCTTCTTCTTCTTCTTCTTCTTCTTCTCTTCTTCTTCTTACTTCTTCTTCTTCTTCTTCTTCTTCTTCTTCTTCTTCTTCTTCTATCTTCTTCTTCTTCTTCTTCTTCTTCTTCTTCTTCTTCTTCTTCTTCTTCTTCTTCTTCTTCTTTCTTCTTCTTTCTCTTCTTCTCTTCTTCTTCTTCTTCTCTTCTTCTTCTTCTTCTTCTTCTTCTTCTTCTTCTCTTCTTCTTCTTCTCTTCTCTTCTTCTTCTTCTTCTTCTTCTTCTTCTTCTTCTTCTTCTTCTTCTTCTTCTTCTTCTTCTCTTCTCTTCTTTTCTTCTTCTTCTTCTTCTTCTTCTTCTTCTTCTTCTTCTTCTTCTTCTTCTTCTTCTTCTTCTTCTTCTTCTTCTTCTTCTTCTTCTTCTTCTTCTTCTTCTTCTTCTTCTTCTTCTTCTTCTTCTTCTTCTTCTTCTTCTTCTTCTTTTATTTTTAAACTCTTTTGTTTTTTATCTTTGTGCTTCAAATTGTTCATTATGAAGGATCCGGACTACTGTACTCCTTCATTTGTTATTACCGCTGCTGTCAAATGTTATCAAGCAAATCAAATGAATCTATTCTGAACAGGAATGTACAACGTAACATATACTGGGCCGTCCTTAGTTTATGGGACGATGTAAGCAAAAGCACGTGTACGTGTGTGACATCATCGGCTGTTTAGCTTGTAACTCTCTGCGTATGAAAAGTAGATTTCGCATATCATTGTAAAAACTTTACATCTAATGAAAAATATATAAACGACTTCATATTATCGTATTACAAATGCAATAAACAGTAATTAATCAGTATTTTATTTGGTAAATATAAGTATAATTACAATGCATTAATCAGAGTGTACCTTATACTTGTGTAGTTTAAAAGAGAAGGAAGTGAGAGAATTAGATTAAAACATGGCTGCTTCCGTGCAATATCATGGAATGAATCTTTAAAAGGTGGTGAAAAATAATTATAATGAATGTGATTTGCAAGTTGTGTGAAAAATACCCAAGAAATTGAAGATGCTGTCAATTTATCAGCAGAATATATCGGTGTTTCGGGTCAAGTATTAATACCCCTCGAAATGATGTGAAAACGGGCCGGCTTTCTACTCCAGGAAAACATCGAAAAAGAAAGAAGCCAATTGTGGAAGGTGAATATGATGAATTTATTAAAAGTGCTATTCGTTCAAGGTTCATAGCTTCCTTGAAAGAAACGAGTCATCACAATTACAAAAGTGCTTCAAGCAGTAAACAATGATTCCGATTGGCGAACTTTGAAAACCGAGCTTTCACACCACTCTTCGCGGCATAGGTTTTGAATTGGTGAACAGAAACACAGAAAAATTTAATTGTTGAGTGTGAAGACACATTGTTGTGGCGCAGGATCTATCAAACGAAAATTCCTAAGTGGAAGTCGTTTAAGGAATTCGTCCGTTGTGAGATTCCAATTAGGTAGGTAGAGTACTTTTTTTTCTTTTGCATATCAATGGAACTTTCAGGTGATTGCCTAAGTGACTACACCATTTATTTAGCACTATTATTGAGCAGAAGAATCTGTGGTTTAATTTTTAGTTTATAAATTAGGTGAGTGTATGAGAAGAAATCAAATATTTCAATAACTGTTTTAAATATTCAGTCAGTTTTACTGCAGAATAGGAAAAACATATTAAAATTAGACAAACTTTTGCATTTAATATTAATGTGAAAGTGCTACCGCATATTCCACTCAAAACACTTCATAGATGTTCATAGACAGCACACATGTTCGCCAGGTGCGAATAAAGCAGCGCGAATATCCCCCTTCAATCACAGTCGCCGGCGGAATAATACATTTTTCAGCTTTGTTTACATCTCCTCATAAACTAAGGACGGCCCCGGTATAGCTGCAGCGGGCTTCAGAAAGTAACAGACGTCTAAGTCTTGCAACAGCATTCTGCAAACAACAATGCAAATACACGAATTTATGAGCAATGCGTTTAAACTTTGCTTGGTAAAATCCTGTGTAGAGAGGGTTCTATTCTACTAAACCTAAATTTTTTGTTAGGGTTATTCAGACAGTTTTGCATATACATGGGAAAAATTTATGAGAACTGAAATTATTTTAGACAGGAAATCGAATGCAACATTAGTTCATTGTAAACAAACGGTGGTACCAGGAGCGGTTCTTTTTTGATGCCTTTGAATCGCCGAGTCTCCTATCGTTTATGACTAACTTACATGGTTATGTTTTATGTCCTGGCATTTAATTTTGAATTATAAAAGTACCCCAAATTATATTTTGTAATGGAGCCGCTCTCTTGGCACCCGCGCGTCAATATTGCAGCTAGCTTCTTTCCCCACTAGTGATTGGTTATTAAAAGGCCGAGGTGACCGTAACACATGTGATAGGTGAGGAGAGGTTGGAGGGGCAGAATCCATTGCTGATTACCATGGCAACGGATTCGATTCATAGAAGCCGTGTATTCCGCACCAACTCGTGTTGCCAACACAATACATGACCTTCTTCCTACTTTTTCGTTTATTTGAAAAGAGTTTTGTTAGTAGAAATGGTAACCCGCTTGAAGCGAGCTCCACGTGTCATGTGCTACTGTTTATTATCTGTTTGCATTCTGTGTGAAAACTTGATTTTTTATGGGATTAGTGATCACAATATGATTACTGTGTTATATGTGTATTTTTCATATTTAAGGGATTTACAATGAATCCCACAAACGACTTCATGTGTTCCGTTCTCCAAACATCCTTTTATTTATGGAAAAGTGATGACAAACGCGTTGTGATAAATGTCGATAGACCAACACCAGTGCTATGTTTAGAAAAACACCAGGAAATTTAAGACTCGTTGGTATGAGGAACATAATTATGTCAAAATGAAGGAGCTGAGAAAAACATTAAGAAAACTGCAGGTGCCCTTTGGGAAAGCTCACGTCTATATATTGTAAAACACAATGAGAATGTTAAGCTTAACAGGCTTTTCATGCAATATCCCATTAGGAAGGTAGACAAGAAATGAGATTTGGTGGACATAAAGAAAGCGAGGACTCTTTAAATAAATGTAATTTTTAAGGACATTTTGGATTCATATACAGAGGGAGGCCCCATCAAAACTCAAAACCACTATTCCAGTATAAAATCCATTTTTGCGATTGTGATTTTGCGAATTTAGGTTATCCAATTTACCGAGTTATCTCATCAATTCGCCCAGAGCGACGCCTGGATTTTACGCATTAAGCCTTCCAAAAGGAACATATTTAAGAGTTCAAATGGGAATGCATGCGTGAAGGATTGTGACTGTGATTGCTCCGAATGTTAGTTATTTTTTCCCAGAACCATCAGTACAGTATTTCAGTTCGTATTAGTTCTATAAAATAAATAACAGTTCTTCAGGGTAAATCACAGTCCAAATCCTCCTCGTATTTTCATTTGAACTGTGATTTTATGAAATATTTCCATATTCAGAATCTCCAGTATTGCCATTTATTTAAAATATAATCATTTGATGTGCATCATGATAATTAACAGTAGCGGTAATAGCAAATGTTTCCCAGCAGTAGCATTCCATATCCTTTATAATCAACAATTTCAAGAACGAAAATAAAAATAGATATGCTAAAATGGAAAGAGAGAATGTGGTGCTTTTGGCTTGAAATCCCCTTGCGTTACCACTGAACCACACGTATACATTTCTTAACAATGCAGCCAATGCTTTAATATATATATATATATATATATATATATATATATATCATTGACGTGTTATCAGTGTCGTACTGGTTCAAATATATTGCATAAAATTGTGCGCGTTGGAATTTTAATTGTGCCTATCTATCCCCCAACATACCTCTTTAACCCCTTAAAGCTTTACACGAATTCTGAAACATTATATATAATGAAATTAAATAATTTCATCAAAACATGTCATAAGTTTATGTAATTGATTAATTAAATGTGAAACATATATTTAATGTTATACTCTTTTTTCCGTACGTTATATGTTTAATTTCATTTTCACATTTTCCCCAATCTTTTCAGAAGGTAAATTAATTGCTGGTAGCTTTTATATGATTTTAATATATACTTTTATTGTGGCTATGAACATTACAATTGGGATTTTTCCTCTTAAGTTTATATATGAGTAAGCAAGTTGATGTACGTGTATTCATATAAAAAGTGGCTCACCTATATCAGAAAGCGATATTCATTTTTTACTTTCCTATGATTTTATGTGGTACCATTTATATATTTATGGTTAGAATATGTCACAATAATGAATACGAATAACGGTCATTAGTGCTATTTAAAACTTATTTTAACAGATATTGTGAGAAATTGTTTATGGTGAACTAAATGTTTCATGAACGTCCCCCTATATTCCAGGAGTAAGTTCGACTTACATAGGTAAATTAACAAACGTATGCGCAGAACAATAATAGAGTTTTTACACTGAATCCTTTCTTTTTACTGTGGATTACGTATTTTCTGTGAAAATTACAGTACTCAATTCCTGATAGGATTGTGAAAATTTCTGATTGTACTAGTATATGTGGAGCAGGAAAAAAAAACATACTTTACTAATGCACAGGATATGCAACATGTAGCCAAGTCTCAGTTGCAATCCTGATAATGCTTTCACTGATTATGTTATATAAATTCTACATTGCAGGTAGAAAATTGTAAACAAATTACCCATCACCATAGCTCTAGTAAGTGTTTCTTTTTTCCTAAATATGAAAGCAAGTGCTCAATTAGATCTTAGATTTGCTTCACTAATGAAGCATTTCTACCTGAGCATATGAATGGCACAGAAATTTTTAGATAACATGTAGAAATTTGATTGTGCTATGACATTCCCTGTAGTATAGAGTTATTTTTTCATGCCAACGCATTAATACAGTTGTTGAGAGACACATTCTATCAAATGAACTTTTTGCAGTTTTGATCTACTATTAATACAGATAATGGTATTTTGGAAAATTATATTTCAAATAAACTGAACACTATTATGTGAAATAACTTTATTGAACGATGTACAAAACACAACAGTAATATCACATGTTTACTAGCGTAGATGTATATTTCATTATTTACAGCAATTCTAAATATATTTTTCAGCTAACGGCATGCATAGAAATTAAGTTGTACATATGGTCTTGATCCTACAAACAAGATACCTTTATGACGGTAGAAAAACATAACACAGAATTTTAGGAAACTCTACAGTACTTTATTCAGTTCAGAGAGTTAAACAAAATATCTTGAACCCAAGTCCATTGATTTCTTCCACAACCTTTCCCGATCTAGCACTGGTAGGTATAACTTTCACCGCCTGTAATCGTAGAAGCCACCATATTTACCGGAATCACCGTGTCCACTTTTGTGACCATATTTTGATCCTTCGCTGTGACCTCCCTTTTTGGAGTAGTCTTCCTCGTGTCCGTGGTAGCCACTGTATCCCTCCTCGCCCTTATAGCCTTCCTCATCGTCGTAGAATTTACCCTTATCGAAATGTCCCTTTTTGCCGTGGTGTTCCTCATCGTAGGCGGAATCATGGTGACCACCTTTCTTAAAGCCACCCTCTGCGTTGGAATGCTTCTCTTCGAACTCCCCGTACTTATCCTGGTGACCACTGTTATGGGCATCGTCGTAGAAGACGTGCTCCTTCTTGTATTCGTCTTTGTGGTATACATTATGGAAGCCTTTGGTTTTGTGTCCCTTCTTGTGGTAATCCTCCTCACCGAAACTGGAGCCCTTATATCCCTTGGCTCCCTCGTTATGCTCACCATAATGTTCCTCCTCATCGTGATGACCCTTTTTCTCTCCCGCTTCCTCACCGTAGTAGCCCTCGTTGTGTTCGCTACCCTTCTTACCTTCCTCGCCTTTGTCATACGACTCGTGGTGTTTGTAGCCCTTCTCGCCCTTGTGACCCTTGCTTGAGTGGTGTCCTGAGTTGTATTCTTCACCACCGCCACTCTTATAGTTTTCTTCTTTGTAGTCATCACCATCATCATCGTCTTCATTGTAGTCGCCACCGTAGCTGACATATTTACCATTGGTGGCACCACCACCGCCATAGAGACCGACGCCATCGCCACCTCCAATAGCTGCATAACCCTCGTCGATACCCACTACGCCTCCATACAAACCTGAGTCTCCGGCAGATACAAAGGAGCCGCTAAGATCTCCCAGCTCGGCAGAGCTCAGACCTGCGACACCTCCGCCGGCGCCACCACTACCACCAAGAGCTGCGGCCTGAAGTGCAGCAGTACCACTAAGTCCAGCACCGCCACCAAGTGCGGCGGCTTCAAGCTCAGCAGCACTCAGTCCTGCGCCACCTACAGCCAATCCAGCACCACCTGCTCCACCAACAGAACCACCCGTGCCAGCACCAGCTGCGCCAACTCCAGCACCAGCTCCTCCCCATCCTCCGACTAAGGCAGGAAGACTGTGGAACCCTGGTATTATGTGATGAACACTAGCAGCACCCTCATTGTCGCCATCAAGACGGACGAACTGAACAGGACCTTTGCCGTTACTGTGGTACATGTATCCAGAGGCGGAGCTCTCTAAATCAGAGGACGCGGATCGAGCCAAGAACATCTTTCCATGGATTTTCTGCTTCACATTGCCCTGGTCGTCTAGAAGTGTAGCAGCAGCTTCAGCCGCATCCATGTGCACATTTGAGGTTGGGGCACCTGACACAAGGTGCAGGACCAGACCGAAGGTCCACGTGAATCTAACCACTGCACACGTCATCGTTATACACTCACAACACTCACCGCAGTAAGTCACTGAATGTACCTCTCAACCAACACACCCGCCTTTATATGCTCCATATTATCAAACAGTAAATGCTATTAGAAATTTAACGGTTCAGTAGGTTTTGTAACCTTATTGCGATCTCTAAGGTTGGTAGAAAGGACCTCCCACTGGTATCCATTAACTACGTGCCCCCCTCTCCCATGTCGCTCGCGGCCGTACCCTTCAAGTTAAGGACAATTACAGAAAGCCTATTTTCTCCGTTCACTGTCGCAACTCTTGAATGTGTGCCATCATAACGTAATTCCGTTGATTGTGTTGTTGGCTGGCCTTCCCGGAAAGAAAGCGTGAAAACGTGAGTAATGGCATGGTCTCGTTAATCGCTTTGGCATGTCTCTAATAGATTGGTGTAAATAACCACAAGGCCTGTGTTACTGAGATAAATGTAAAATCTTACGTGTGAATCACACGGCCGTCTCTATAACCAGTTTTAGTTCAAATATGTTCACCCTTACATTCAATCCAAAATTTAGCTTAAAATGCACGTTCTTAGACCTTAGGAATTAATGCATATGCCCTTGCCCATCTGACTACCTTTAAACAGTGTTCCTCAAAAGTAAACGGTAAAGTAAAACTCAATTGTTATTCTTTCGAATAGCCGATACTGAATTTTCGACAAAAACTCCCCTTCCCCAAAAAATAGGTGTTTTACTTTCTCTACTGCTTACCTATAATCAGTAGGGATAAACACTGCAATTCACCCAAAAATACGAATCTCGCATTTTTTGAACTAAAGAAAGGATATTATCAGAATCTGCAGAAGCAACTGAAGAACGAAAATTTGGATACATGCCAAATTTAGTATTTAAGTTCGACGCCTTTTTAGAATAGCACCTAAAGAATTTGAAGTAATTGTCTCGCCCTAAACTATACTTTGCAGGAACAATTTTCGTCACTTTCTCAAAAATTACTCTAAAACTTTTTATTAATATATCAATTTGTAAAACAATTAAAGTGCAGTCGACTCCTGAACTTTCTGGCAATAGCCTGTGAACTTCTATAAATTTTGAATGGCTTTGTATAATTGCTAAACCATATGAGGTGCAGACTACACAAACATAGCAATTACAAGTACAACACGTACAATTACAATTCTCAATAACGCACACAGCTATATAAATTTTCTTCTGGTGTTCAAAATTTTCGGGATGTGTCCTATTATCAAATATTTGATGCCGGTTTTTAGGTGAACATGCAAGACAATGGAATTTTAAATCCATCATTTAGTAAAACGTTTATAAATGTAATTACGCTTTTACCCTACCGTATTCATTTGTGTATAAGAAACGAGTTATGAAAATGTACTGATTACAAGAAGCCAAGAAATAGGCTTTTTTAAGAACAGTTGGTACAAGAATGAATACATAGGGTCATTTGAATGTTACACATTAAAATTTTAGTTACATTTTCAGTAAAAATAAAGAAACAAATCCAACACCCTAGAATCAGCATAAAATACAATTTAAATGTACAAACCAAACGTTAGGTGAGAGAGAGAGAGAGTGTGTGTGTGTGCATGTGTGTGTAGGTGTGTGCAAATAACCTGTGAAATGCTACAGTTTTTGTCTTTTTCATAGCTATCTTTACTTACTGTAATCAAATTGCTCTCTGAAATGCAATTTTTGTTCCTATCTTATAGTTTTTCAGTTTTAGAGCTCTAAAGTGAGCTGCAGAATGATTTTATGATGCAAAGTGTAGTTTTAGATTTAAAATTTCAATAATTTAATAAATGTGCTGTCTATAAAATTAAACCCCTTAATATTTTATTTCCTTCCAAAAAGATTATATTATGCAAATCATAAAAGTTAAAAAGTTTCAAAATGTTGTCATGTGTAGAATTCCACAGAACACTAGCGCTTTCACTTTAAAAATTTGTTATAAGAAAGTTCAATGCATAATATCTAGAAATAATGTTTGTGTTTTTTTCTAATTTGAATATTTCTGTGGAGAATAATAGAAACTGTAGATGTTAGCGTACCAGTAGCTACACCCTCAAGTTAACATACCTCTTAGATGCAAGCCAAATATCTTTACGGTATTTATTGGCACTAAATGAGCATTTCTGTAACATTTATTACTTTCTCTTCCGCATGTACATTCAAGGTAGAGGTGTTGGAATGTTCCATCCAAAAATTAGGACATAAATTTCAAAATAAACGCATGTTCTGAGATACCCTGAATACAAAACTAATTTTTGGAACAAGGCACCTGTAAATGCGACAAAGGAACAGCAGAATAATACACAATTCAAATTCAGATATAAACTTGCATAAAAAATTATCCTCATTTAAAATTACGCTTTACTTGGGAAATGTTATATGTTTCCATTCAATCGCTTGTCGAGTTTTTATGATGTTGTTTACATTCGATAAATCAACACCATAAACAAAATGTATTATTTATAAGTTAAATATTATTTATTTTGCTTCAACTTCATATACATGTTTCTATTCTAAGAAATATGAACGGATAATTACTTCGCAGGAATACGCAGGCTTATTAAACTGTACATTTGTGTTATACTATTTTATATGTCATTGCTATCGATTCCCACTTCAAATATTTAATACTCTAGTTTCAAGTATAACTATAACATATGGAAATTAACGATTCCTTTCTCCTTTAAATTTGTACCAATGTTAGTCTCCTTTACCCCCATTTACTTGCAAGCGCTTTTTACTATACACTCTATGTTTCTCATAGAAACATTTGAAATTTTCTGAATGCTGTACATAATTCTTATTTTCGTACTTTTCAATTATTCTTACAAAATTATGTTAAATAAAAGCTAGATCACCACACTTACCTATATACTTGCACTTTTATTTGACTACTATTATTTTTTAACCTAAGGCATGTGAATTGCCCACCTATAACCATTACTTTTGATAAAATATAATAATCTGAGCCACTTATTAGACGGAACAATCATTTTTTCATAAATTTTACAATATATAAGGTATGCCTACAAATTTAAAATGGTTCACATTTTTGAGATACCGACATGACAAGTAATGAATTCTGTGTAAATGCACTATGATGCCCCGTTAATTAATCAAGTGGAATGAGGAAGGAAATGTAAGGTGAATATTAAAATAAAAATTACTGTTCCACTTTAATAGAAAAACTCAAATTTATAATTTTAAAATACAAACTTTTTAACCAATTACGTCACTACAAAATAAGAAATGTATATTGAGATTAAACAATAGTAAGTCAAAAGGAACATCACATTGAAGTAGATATTTTTTCAAAAATAGGCAAACTCAAACTGATAATCTTAGAATAATAACTTACGCAATTACGTCTCTATAAAATAAGAAATGTATATTGTGATTAAACAATGGCAAGTCAAAGGAACATAATGTTGAAGTAGATATTTTTTTTTCAAATTTCGCTCGGCTTAAAGGACTTAACATATCCAGTTCTATTAATATTTGATCCTCTTCAACAAATTGGCATAATTAGAAGGTGGAAATTAATGTTTGTGACAGTCGAAAGCGTTTTCGAGTACCCACTGATTTCTATCACTAATTAAACCCTGCAATGTTTGAACACAGTTCAATTTCTCAGTTTTTAGACATAGGTCACATTGCACCAATTTCTTCTATATGGTGTTCCTTATATTTTTGGTTTTCAACTATGGCAATATACGTTGTCTTTATCTCGAACTTTGCGCCATAAGAATGGAAATATTAGTGTAGATATAGAATCGTTTGTAACACCCTCGTAATACTCAGCTGGCGTAATGATAGTTTTATTAAAATTCCAGTAATATTGCTACTTGTCAGTCTTCGTTTCTTCAGAAATAAAACTTTGATCCAAAATTACAGCCCCATCAAAAAGAAATATGAACATTTTCACAGCAAAGTTTTCCTTCTCTCCCTCTGCAAGAACGTTCTATTTTAACCCAGAGCACTTTTGCTTTAAATAATCAAGATGTACAACTCAAATCATTATAAAATAAAATTAACACCAAAGATTATATCTAATACTTAATTGTTAATCTACTATATTTGCGATTATTGACACTGAGTTACTTCGTATTATATAACGAAAGTCACTAAAACTGTATCATAAATGATCTGCACAAAGTAAACTGGGTTTTCTTTGTTTGGCGCGGAAATTCTTTACTTCAAGAGTGTATTGCGGTCATTGTTGATATTCTTGAACTTCGGACAAAATACTATTTTCCGGTTTGTCCGGGGAGTCAACTTTCCTCTTCCCTCCTTTAAAATAATTAAACAACAAGAATCTGACGTGTTATAGTCACAATACTTGTTCTATTCATTTTTCAAGTGCCATTTAAAGGGCTTATTCTTCAACCTCCTTCATATTAATCGAGATGATTTGTAGAAACGGAGTTTATACACATTTCGTTGTAGATGCAATGTAAATAAGGAGCTGACTAGGCTTAAGGAATACGCAGATCATTTAACAAATTCTGTTCTCTTTACATGACCAGAGAACGAAATAAAGAAGAGGAAAAAATAAAGAAACAAAATGAATAAACCCTTCCTTTATAGACAACTCTATATATTGAGAAAGGACCTAAAGCCTCATAATGAGGCCTATGAGCAACATTAAGCATTCTTTCACGCTCGGTATAGAATGGGACGCTAAGAACGTAGCAGCTACGGAGTATCCATAATGAAATGTTTAATTTCTTGTGAAATTGAAATAAATAGCAAGGAATATCTCAAAAATGGGCAATACAACAAAAGTGTACTTTACGATTATATTCCTTAACAATTTCCTGGTAAGATTTTGTCCATCTCATACGATTTGTCAGTTATAAGAAGCTATCCAGATTGAAGAGGACTTCAGAGGCTATCCCCGGGAAGTTGAAGATACCTATGTACCTACTTCATTTGTCATAAAAATATATTAAATCTATGATAATATAATAGCAATCGTTAAGACCATTTTTGAGGAAAGCAATTCTTAATGAATTTAGCACTTGAAGGTCAGTTCTAGGATGTCGCATTCTTCCAAGACACTGGAAAATACTAAGTTTGGTATCTAAACAGGTATTTCTTTTAGAATTGCACCCTTCAAACCTAGACACCAGGGACTCTCAAAACGAGTATTTTCGGTGAAATCCCGATATCATATTTTTAGGCTGGAATACAGTTACTTCCTTTCCGACTATGTATCTGGTATAAAATGTAACAGTTTATTATTACGAAAAATACAGTTCTTGTGAAAATAAGAATCTAACGTAAACTTTTACTAGTGAATCAAATCTTTAACGTGTATTAAGCGTTAGAGCTTTATTATTTCAGTATATATTCACCGTTTGCATATTAATAAGCTTTGTTTGATATGTTTAATAATGTAACCCATGGCATAATAGCCCAAAGTAGGTCAGAGCCTGCCAATCCGGCTGCCGGCCTCACTCCCACATATTCAAGGCAGAGGTGGGTGAGCACCCAACCGACACAGGGAGGTGCTATGCTCAGCATCACGGCACCTCCAACCACAAAGTTAGCTTTCTAGACCAAGGTTCGTTACCTAGCATAGCTCATAAATTTTCTCACGATGCTGCGTGGGTAGCGGTTCAATACCAGGGATTAAAATCCGTATCCCCCAGGAGTGGAATTGATCCCGAGCGCGTTCCGGATGCAGTGAACCAAAGCACACGCTCTAGCCCACTACAGCACGACGCAGGACAAATACCTAATAACGCAGCTTGGAAAATAAATATTTTATAACTATTTCTTTCAAACCCATAATTTCTCTGTGAAATTTACGCCTTGGCTTAATTTTTATTTCGCTTTTATTATCTCTCCCCATCTCCCCTTTTTTATTTTGATAGAAACTAATTTGCATCATGAAGTAAGTGTAAGGGGACGTTTATTCATGTGCTGCATAAATGAAAAATAAAATAAATGAACGATGACTCACAGAACGATCACAAAATTAGCATTAACATTTTATTAAAATATAACTATGAATGCTATAGAAGCTTATCTTCTATTTTTATAGTACTAAGTTTATATCGTTCTTATCGAATTACTATACGTTGCTGATCAGGTGTTAATTGAAGCGGAATAGGATATCTTCATGAAAACTTCTTAGGCTCCCATTCTGAAGATCCTAGGTTCGAATCCTGTTAATATGATAATTTGTAGTGAGCTATGAAATGCCGCGAACATTTCTGTCAAGTCTTAATGTTTCATAAGCGAAAGATCCGGCGAGTAGATGTTAAGTGCGTGGGTTCGGATAGGTCTTCAGAAAGACTACTCCGGGCGGAAATATACAGGTCTTGGGGAATTATTGCTGGCATTATTGGAGGCGTTGGAGTCCCCACCACATATGACCCAGCTTGCTACCCTGGAACTGGTCCCCGTCTGTATCCTCCGCTTCACTCTTTTCTCCTGGAGGTTTTCAGAGCCACGAAAGGTATGTGGTAGATAAAGTCAAAAATAGAATTGCAGCTTTATTATTGCCATATTATTTGTCGATTAGCACAGATGCCTACGCACGTGCAGACGCGCACGTGCACAGGCACACGCGCATACAGAGAAGGATGTTCTAGAAATCATATCATTCTTTTTGTTCGGTTTTTCTAAAAAAATTACTTTCATTGAAATCCCAATATGTATAAATGAATGACCGGGATATGTAGGGAACCCGTTCTAGCTCAACCCAAATTGGAATCTTTATGCTCATCACCCTCAGGAGGAATGGATAAGTTGAAGAAACCAAAAGAGGCTGCATATCTCAGGTAGACTGGTCCACAAAGTGGCGCAAATAGGCATAAATTCTCCAAGATTGATGACGTCACACCGGGGACTATTCAGAGAAAGAGATGCTTAACAAGAAAGCCTCTGCGCCATCTGTCCGCTTTTCAGCGCAGCTGCACTGCCCCAAATCGCACCTCAAATATGAAATTAGGAGCCAGGAAGTAAGGGAGCGGAAACTCGTAATAAGAGAGGAATCACGACAGCAATCATGCGAGATAGGTCAGGCGTTTTCGTATGTAGCCCGCAATCGGTAGGTCCGGGTTTGACTTCCGAGGCTTACCTACCTGACCCATAGACTTTTTAAGGGGCTTTTCCGGGTCGCAGGGTAGGTTAATTACATCCCCCAAATTTCCTGTTTTCTCCATTTCATCTCCATTATCATTTCATATCATCACTCATTTAGTGGCCTCTTTCAGAGTAGAAGTGTTGGTGGATGTCTTCGCGCTGTATGGCAGGATGATATGCTCTGACTAAACAACTTCCTCCTGCGGTACGTCGGTTGCCGTTCTCTGAACGGATTGCTTGACCGCTTCCGTAGGAATATTCTTTGTCCTGGCCTACCAGGAAGGTCGCCAATTAAATAAAATATAGGAAACCTGCGCTGTGCTCTGTCGTGTCTCCTTGTGTCGGTCACCCTATGGCTCCTCTCGCCTCATCCTTCCTCCGGAGGATGCCCATTTGGGCCATAGATACAACAGATCAGGACTGGTCGCAGTGCCGAATCCTCTCTGTAGTAATCCTAATCACCAAAGCATTTGCCTTACCAACCAGGAAAAAGCAGAAAAATCTTGAGAGTGACCGATCCCACAAATAGAATTCCGCAGCATCCAAATGCGAGTCTCGTAGGTTATCACTAATATATCTCGCTCATATTTGAGGTGAAAGCCCAGGCAGATACTGAAAGACAAAGAGCAGCAAAATTAATGTTTACAAATTAATAACTTGTTTTCCGTGTTGGTATAAAACTAGAAATGAGATAAAGTCGGTGATAAATACAACGTTAAATTAGTTACATCTTCTTTAAGAAAAACTGTAGTGGGAACTGCAGGCTACGACTGAAAACCGCAACACCCAATATCCGCTTGCCATGCAATTCCAATGTTTTGGAAACTGCTCTTCAGTGTATCCAACATTAACATTCTCCTGGGAGCATCGTGAAATACACTGAAGCATTCTTTGCTAACAAATATATCGAGCGTGAACATAAAAAACAAAAAGTAGCGATTTTGTAACTACATGAACGGTTCAAATGTATCACTTCTAACCAGCACTGTGTTATTGAACACGCCTGTCAGTCAAATAAATTCCCAGTGACACGCGGTAGACATAAATAAAATAATAACGTTTTGTGGCATAACTAACCGCTACGGTGCCCTTACAGTGGTCAGCTTCTCTCTTATGCCCTACATTAACAGTCACCACAGATATTTACAGAATTCAAGTGTACTATACACATAGCTGAAAAGTGAGCCAAAACTTTCAAAAAGACCACTTTTAACTACTTTTTCTATATAATGAGCTGGTTCATAAGTCCTGGCGTCCTTTCCTTTAAGTGAACGTTTTGCCTGCAAAATGAAATGTTTTGGCTATGCGCCTCGTGTTATTGGATAGAGAAGTATGTGCTTTAAAAAATAACATGCCTAGTTTTCTATACTTACCTTTACACCGTTTGTTCTTTTGGGTCAATATATACGCATAGCCGAAACATTTTATTTTGCACGCAAAACTTTAATTTGAATACACGCGGAAATCATGGCCCACATCATTACTTACAGAAGTTGAAGAAGCATTTTAATCCATCCAAAAATTCGTCCTGGATTTTGCCAGAAATACACGTCTTGAAATCCTCATATTCCCTCAAAAAGGGATTTTTAGTAAGAAAGTGTGTGTGTGGGTGTCTGCTTATCAATCTCTGAAAGCATAACTCAAAAACAAAAAGTCAGTAAATACTACATGGCAAAGCATGGAAGCGTATAGGAAAATATACGAATAACGGAGTTGCTTATCCAAGAGTATTGCATATACATAGCGAGTCAGTATTTATGCACACTGTTCACGTACAGTCATATCCTGACCAACAGCATATCATATATATATATATATATGATTATAAATATCATACTCATATCATATAGCGAGTATTCTGTTTGCTTTTCACAACTTACTGTACGCCAGGTTACTAATATTTTGCTCTTTTGGTAAACAAGCTAATTAGCGAATGCAGCGCTCTTCAGTGAAGGCTAATACAGGATTTGACATATAGTACCTAACTTAGTATTTAACATGTTTCTTTCAAGAATACGACTCGAAGACTTAAGGAAAAAGATCCCTCATTCCTAACTACGCTCTTACATAAAGTAGTTTTGGAAAATTTTGTTTTCCTCAAAATAGTTTTTGTTTATGATTGCTAAAGCGTAAGAGACCCTATCGTACTCAACAACGAATACAGATCTGATGATTCATATATATATATATATATGTGTGTGTGTGTGTGTGTGTGTGTGTGTGTGTGTGTGTGTAATGAAAATGAAATGTGTAGTGTTTAACGCCCGCTTTTACTACATACGGCACCGCAGGCGGTGACACTGATGATACATGCTATGAAGATGGAGCACCGGTGGAATGAGATGGCGGGCGAAACCGGAGATCCCGGAGAAAACCCGCCCCAGCGCCGTGTTGTCTACCACAAATCTCACTTTGCGGTCGCCTGGGATCAAACCCGGGCCGCCTTGGTGAGAGCCAAGTGGTCTAACCTCTGAGCCACGGCGCGGCCATTGTGTGTGTGTGTGTCTGTGCGTGTGCGCGCGCGCGCGCTGTAAATGAGATTGAGATATATTTTCTAGTTATTGGCTTGAATTTTCCAGTACGTTTACTCACATTTTTCTTAATGACGAACTCTTATTTGTTTCCGTTTTTCTTCCTGGCCAAGCAAGTACAGCAAAACATGAAAGGCATCACAAAGCATCCAGTTCTTAAACGATATAACTATCGCCTGAGCCTATAATATTCTCTGTTACCATTGTAGTGTACCCGAAAGGAAGTACATCACAATGTCTACCTCAGACCTTCTCATTTAAGTAGATATTTAAGCAGATTTATTGCTACTTTACTTGCATTTTACAAATTATAATCACAGTCAATGGTTTTAATTAACAAGTTACTGACCTTGCATTGTACTATACTGTTCTTCAACACAAATATTGATACAGGAAACCACTAAGGAACATTCTCTTCCCACCCCCTTTTTATTGAATTACAACTACAGGTGTTGTAGTCCACATATATGTGCATGCTTAGATTTAGAATTTAAAGTGTGCTAACCAAGTCAAGCTTGCCTCCTTTAAGCACATATACAGCTGCGTCTGTTACAATTAGTAACACGCTGTCCTGCAGGTTACCAAAAGGCCACAGAAACAACATATTGTTCTTAAAAATGAATGAAACCATTGTTTGATGATTTACTTTTCGGAGAATGTTTCTAGGCATTAGAAACTTCATGGATTGGCCGTAAGGAGCAATAATATCATTAGTCAGATACATGTCCAGAATATTCATTGACCAACACTGACACCGAGATTTTATTTTCTATGTGTTTTCTTACATTACACAATACTCTCTGGTAGCATATTTACAAGTTAGAATACGAGCTGGAATGGTAAAAGGTATAGTCATGAGTTGACCCCTGAAGATGTCCGACGGAGAGACAGGCGAAGCGTTAGGTGATTCTATGTCTACTTGACCATGACTCAGTAGCTTCTTTCTACTGGATTAACTCTGGGTCGTGAAACACTAAGCTATCGCGTTTCATCATTATTTACTTTGTTGAATGCTGTATCACCAGCAATCATCCTGAACTATAATACAAATAAGAGACCGTAAATCGTTGCTTTTGTCCTTCGAATTCACATTTAATATGTTTGTGTTTTTCTGTACTGCAATGAGCCTCCAAATATCATCTCTATTTTCTAGCACGGCTATTCCACCTATTCCATATCCTTGCAAGTACTGTCACCATTGGAAGAAAAATACGAGCGTAATTCATATACAACTGCTGCTAGTTAATGTTAATCTTTGTTTCGTCATGCTATGCTTTTATACAAACTAATTTCAGATCTGCATCTGTCACCTGAGCAGACACAATGTGTAGGATTAGCGGCAGGGTAGTTTCATTTCCGCATAACCGTACCCCTTCCACTCCGTCGGTATTGTCAATCCCTCACGCTATTGACGTCATAAGAAGGTATTTTACTTCATATTGTTCTCAAAGCAATATCCGGAAATGTCTTGAAAGCGCTGCTTCTCATCACCTCAGCTTATTGGAAGCCCAACGTCTAGACATGCAGTCGACGGGAAAGCTTCAGCTCCTATTTCATATAATAAAACTATTTCTTCAAATTCCTATCCCAATATGAAGTCGTTAGAAGTATAACCGTTTATGAAAATAGTCTGTACAAGCGTGAGTGGAATAAAACTATGTTTGTTCATCACATCAGATGTATATACCAGGTGAGTCTTCTGCCCCTATTTATTATGATTTATGCAACCCGCAGTTTATAGTCTACTGTGAAAAAATTGACCCTTTTAGCATGGAAGCTGTTATTGCAGCTCTTTCCTTCAATTCGGTACTCTAGTAATCCAGCATTAATACTTACAGCTGTGAATGAGAACCAAGAAGTTGCGAAAGGCTTAAATAAATGGTTTTTCATACATATAATACTAACAAAGTAATAAACGAATGTTTTCCTAAAGGGCACCATAACGTACGTGGCAGCTGGCGGCGTGGGTTAGTTTGCTGGAATGTGGTGATAAGAAGGCTAGGTTGGAAACGACGTCACATAGTATTTTTTTTCCTTTCTCCCAATTTTTATTGCCTGTATTTTAGCTACTAATTTGTTTATTGTTGCTATTGGTTCACTTATGAGCCAAAGACAAAGGAATTATAATCCGATAATTAGGGACCTATAGGGATTTGCTCACCTTATAAATTGGGCTGAGCTTATCCTAACATTAAGTAGTTGAGGCGCTTGACTTTTAAAGGGTAACCACGAGCTCTCTTTATCTTTTATAAGGGATCATGTTTAACATTTTGAACCTTATAATCTCTACGGTATATGTGTTGTAAACCAGGTTTCGTAGTTGGCTTTCATTTTTAGCAGAATGTCGACGACATTAAACCTAACAGATTTTGTTTCATGCATTTTGCATTTGTGAAATGTTTAAAACTTGGTTGAATGGGTGAAGCACTATACCCACCATAGTAAAATATCTATTAGGAGCTACACATTTATTACTGTCTGCCAGCGGAAAACATTACTATTATTGTATTTTGTAAACACCTATAATGCTATAAAAGAGTTATTTGTATTATAATATCAAATTATAGGCCCCAAGAGATAAAACAAAGGGTCATAAAATTTTTGAGCTCGTCACACAGGATTTGAACGCAATTCAATGGGGCACACTAGTGAAGTAACTTATATGATAACACTTAACTAGCGCTATGCTGCTAGGGATAGCTTCTATATACATTAAATAACGAGGGTCCTAAAAACCATCACGAATTATTACACGCTTTCTACAGCTTTCTACAGTGTTTTGAGCTCGTTTTGTTAGTTTTAACGTGAATAAAAAACTGCATATTCCATTAAAATTACTGTATGAGTTAAAAACTGCCGCAATTTGTGACAGAAGCGAAAAAAATCTACCCAATTCTTAACACTTTGACACATGTTGGCTGAAGATTTAAATCCAATTGGTCCCTCTGTGTAGATCTGCCATTTTGGGTTCCAATGTTATTGTCAACTGATGCAGTGAAAGGTTGTTCCTTCAGAGATGTGTTTAAAGCTGTATGTTTGAATGTACGCTAATGAATAGAAGTTTGTAAACTCACTAAAGTTATTACTGCAGCTTTCTTATCTGGATATGGTGCTTTTGGATTCGACATGCCTAGTGATTGCTTTTTGTCCCATACAGCACTTATGCACTGAGTTATCTCCCCAGCCTCTATAAACAGTTCTACAAATCATGCAGTTGAAGCCATTCAAGAAAGGCATAAGTCACATATTGCTTAGCAAATTGCAGAAATTCAAAAACAAATAGGGATAGGTGACTCACTTGGTATTATATTTTAATGTATACATATGTATCCTATTGGTGTCCTAACATATTTGAACACACTTTTATAATGAATTTAATTACTGAATACTACAATAATTATACTTCTGTTATCATTTTCCATTGGTTAAGCAACATAAATTTAATGATGCAAGCGTTTTATTCTAAAATAAGAACGACGATATTAACCCCAAAATTATATATTTACGCTACGTTGCTTCTCCTGTTACTTTTAAATCTTATAACCATTCAATTTCAGGACGATACATTATAATTTCTATGACGTAATCATTCTTTTTTAATGCTTCATTTCACAAGCTTACATATGCAATCCATTTTGATCTGTTTTCAGTTTGGAAATGACCGAATTCCAACAAAACATAAATTAGAGATGTAATGTTTATTCATTTCTATTTACAAAAAATAAGAAAATGTCCTTTTGGTGTTACATATGTTTCAGACATACATACGATATCCACAATGCAGATTTCATCTGTGTAATATTGCTGACGCAAACCAAGGGACTAGAATGAAAGCTTGAAGGCTGAATTGTGTCGCTCTCTGCAAGAATCACCTCAATTCTCTGGAATGTCATTAATTTCACACAAAAAGTGTCAAAAGGAAAGGCAACTGTGTATGCAATCTTGTAAGAAATTTAGCCACGCATTGAGGCGTGAAGTTTGTTCCACACTGGCCATGTTGCGTCACTACCACTATTGCTCTTGACGTTTCTCGAAAATGAAAACGATGTCGTAACTTTTTCTTTTTGGTTACTTCCTGGGAAATACCATTGAAAATGAGAGTGAACTGCCGAGGTATATACTGAAGATCCAGTTAAACGCAGTTCTTTGTGGTTTTGCAACCGTTACCTTCTTAATGGGTTTCTGGAGCACATTGGTAAGGCCGTCACGGTTCAGCAACGGTCATGAAAGGCAGTGCACTCTTGTGGGGAAACAATGAACTTAATTCGTTGGTGGCACCACCTTACTGATAATAAAAGGATCTTGACAGTTTCAGAACACTGCTTTTCAACAGTCAGCTGAGATACGATCCGCAAGACTGCTGAAATGGAGCAAATACGAAATGTGTGGCTGTGAATGTGCTAACGTCGAGAACCGCAAACAATGTTCAACTTGGTGCAATTCATTTTCAAGTTCTGCTGCTTAAATAGAGAGCCTCCAATTTGGGGAGAGAGTATAATGTATAACGTTCAAAATATTTAATAAGGATCTCGTTACGTTATCCATTATCAATATTCACTTTCTCTACTTCTTGCATACAGTAAAAATCTAATTATCTGGATGAATTAGGACTGGACTTGATCCGGATAAACAAATATCCAGATAATTAGAAACATCATGATAAAATGTCGTTTAAAACTCATATAGATATGTGTATAGTGCAATATTAAATCATTTAATGATTACAAAGTAATATTCACATTTTGTGCAGTACTGTAAAAACTCACGTAAAGTTTGACACTGTTTTAGAACGATAAAGAAACCTACAGTACTTTACAACTATGTAGTATGATATCTATCGACTATTACCAACTTTAGGCACACAATTTTATTTTATTTTATTCCCACTACCCTAAAAGTAATCTAAGAAAAGCGAGGTTTTACCGCAATAGTGTGCTAGGAAGCACCATATCGTCCAAAAGAGAAGATAGACCGGGAGTGCCTGTGGCTTTTCTCTTTCTGTATGTGTGTGTGTGAGCGCCCGCGAATGTAACCGAGTGGGATGGCTCAGGCGGGTTCGTCTGTGGTCCGCATTCGAGAGGCCCGGCTTCCATTCCCGTGGCCGACCTATCTAACCTATGGGTAGGTTTACATTCCCCGTCTTTCCTCTCCCTCCACTTCATCCTCATTATCATTTTACATCATCTCCCATATGATGGTTTCTTTCAGGGTAAAAGTGTCGATGGGTGTCTCGACGGTGCAAGTCAGAATGATATGCATAAGGTGATGCATAAATATCAAACTTCAGTACCTTCCAAAGATGCAACACTACGATTTTCAAGAAAATTTTTCTTAAGTTTTGTTGTTCCAAAAATGACATTCTGAAAGGGGAGGTATCGGTGAAATTTCTTCAAAAATGACAAAGTTATATATAAACACCGCAGTTTCAGAATTTTCCATCAGTTAGGCCTTAGCTCCATTTAAAGAGCCCCTACTTCATTATTTAAATGCCCACGTGCGGGTGGGCGTTGCCATTTATATTGCTTTTGCTAGTGTGTTGCAAAGAAATTGATGGAATTCTCACGTTTAAACAACGCGGTTTGATTCTTTAACTGTGATAATGTGCACAGACATCTTCTGGATGTTTGTTGAAGCTAATGAACCTGTCTGCTAACATTTTTATATATTATTTACCACTTACTACTTTTGAAAGTAAACAAACATCTCCACTGACATGTAGTGTTTGTGAAATATAGTTTACATGCAAGTGAAAGCTGTGGATAGCAGTTTATATTAAATTAATATTGTTTATAATTGGAATAAAGCCTGATTTAACAGTGTATTGCCTTCTTGTTGCAACAGCAAGTATATAATTCATACCAGGTTAGGTTAGATTAGGAGTACAGTGGCTATTTCGAAGCAAAATGTAATTAAACTTTAAGGTTTTCTAGCCATAAGAGTAAGTAATGATACTAAAATGCTCTGCTTGAAGTAAATGTTAAGTGAAAACATATTATAGCCAAAGAGTTAACAGTGTATCCAGTAAGTCACCTTTTGATGTAAATAGAAGAATAGTTGATGTATTTCTGGGCATTATTCAGAACTATTCTACTGCAATGCTGCATCAAAGGAGAAGCACATTATGAAAGTTTGCATGGAGTAAATGTCACAAATAAGTTTTTGTATTAAGAAAGAAATTGCAAATTGCAGTGATTGCAGCTATTAGTGAACTTAATATGTGTTTTAAAGCTAGTCTAAATGTTAAAGCAAAAAATGCAGCAAGCAAAGTAGGTCCTGTTAGTAACAAAATTAGCCTTATTAGGGATAGGTGAAAGCTAAAACAAAGTGCTCAAAGTTCATTTAGCAAATATAAATCTGTCAATAAGCAGTCAAAAGTGACTCAATTAACTAAAGAAGAGCATAATAAACTAGCTGAGTGGTCTTCATATAGTGCAGGAGGGTTTTGAAACATAGAAAAAGTGTTGTTTATATTTAGAGCTTCTAACTATATTTTTCTTCATGTCCAACTTTTATCATTGTTACCACTCCTTACAGTCCAGACACTAAAGTTTTCCATTAATTTCTTTAAGTTTTGCATATATGTATATTCCTAGATAATTTTTGTATAAAAATTGGTATCATTATGGCCCTATATCAAAAAGTTAATAATTATTGGTATTGAAAACATAAAATAGAGGAAAATTCATATTCCTTAAATTTTCTCCTCCAGAACCATTAGACAGGGGCAAATGGGTGCATACATATATAGTTCTGTAACTATTGTCTAAAGGAATCAGAATCCAAAGTTCCAATCATTTATAACGAAAATTTCAAAGAATTTAATATGTTTCCTAGTGTAAAGAAACTGCAGCAAAATATTGATAATTTTTTTTTTTTTTTTTGTAAAAACATTTGTAGAAAGAAAAATTATAAAAAAGAGCCAAAGGTAACCAAATTAAAGAGAAAGAAGGTAATGAGATAGTTGTATGGCCTGCATATTATGTATGGGGATTTCAGAGTAAACAAAGTAGCGTAATTTATATCTAAATCTTTAAATTCATTTTTCTCCACTTTCAATTTTTGAACATTTTTGTATCTTCAAAATGCTCCAACTTCTGCAATTCTCATCGAATTTGTATTAAGCTTTGCATACATATTCCTAATAAAAGTTGGTATTATTGTTGATTTAAATTAATTAGTTTATTTATTATTGAATTTTAAACGTCAAAATTGCAAAAAAAAAAAAAAAAACATTTATAAAAATTTTATACCTTGACACATAAAACATTTCCTCTCCAAAAATACTTGTTACACACTTTAAAAGTATAGCAACTTTTGTAACTGATGTAAAGAGTAACCTGAATCTAAAATTTAAAGTTTCTAAAAGAAACATGTATGACCTGGGACTTTTTAGGTAACATACAAAATTCATACTATAAAAAGCACTATATATAAACTATTCAAGATACAAAGATAAATTTTGAAAGCTTAACTAGATTCCCTATACCCCACCTAAGGACCAAATTTCAAGCAGTTCTGATGTAAACTCTGAATTTTAGCATTTTTCACAGGTGCCTCCACTTAAAATATATCTCAAAAGATATCTTAATTACAAACAATACTGGAAGTTTGTGGACGCAGCTTGTGAAGTCTCATTTTCTAAGGAAATTTAAGCTTTCATAGCTAGTGAGTATTATGCGATTTGTGATACCCTACTGCATAAAGATGTACTTAACACAGGGCATTTCAAATAAATTTTCTGTGACATCAACACCTTCAGAAATATCCATAAGGGACAATGGGACTGAAATTTCTATTTTCTATATTTCTGTATCTATAAAATTCAAATTTTGCACGCCTAATGGGTTTTATATTATAAAATACCACACCAAGTTTCAGTAATTTCTGATCATTAGTTTTGAAGGAATTAACTTTTTATTTTTATTTTAATTAAAGTTCATGGCAATATTAAAGTTAATGTATGCGCATCAATAACCACGCTAGTGTCCGCGTCGGTAGTGTAGATGGTAGCGTGTCTGCCTCACGTTCAAGAGGTCCCGAGTTCGAATCTCGGTCAGGATGCGTTACCTGGATAAGGCTTTTTCCCGGGTTTTCCCTTATCCTGAAAGACGAATGTCAGGTCACTCTAAGCTCTCTGAGCCCCAGGCTCATTTGAGCACCGTTTCATCCATTTCATTCATCGTCTGATATGACATGACGTTGGAGGACGCAAATTACAACAAAAAACATGCTTGTGGAATAACTCTGTTATTTTTTCATTCCTACTAACTATATTGACAACTTCAGTCTCTGTGTAGAATAACAATATATTACTTTTAGGAAAATTATTGGTTCAATTATTTAGTACGTTGAATTTAATTTTATAGTATTTTTTGGCATTTAAAATTTTATTACAGTCAAACCAAGTCTTATATATTATTGCCTGAGACTTATGTTGTAGACCCGTATATGGAGCATTTGCTAAAAACAATCAGAGCCATAGCTCCAAAACTAAAAATGTGGGATCAGATATTGTGTTAAAAATGTGAAGTGAAGAAAAACCAATTTTGCTAAAAATATGCACCAAAAAAAGTAATTGTACTATCCTGCACACTATTTACTCTGATCTGCACATTGTTTACACTATCATCTCCACCGCTATGTACACAGGTTTTAAAAATTTGCTGATTATTTTCACTAATGCATAGTCTGCTATTTGAATTACTATTTACACTATGTACTATAAACAGTTTGCATCTAGTTCTTCAAATCTTGCAAATTTCTTCTAGCTTTTTTAATATACTTTAAATAACATTAGCATGTTTATCTATGTCCATTTGCGAATGTGAAGCTCATATATTAGATGCTTCTTCTAAGTCCAACTGTACAGATGAAATGGAAATCTGCTCCCAATTTTTGCTTTCCATCTAGCTGCATGCACCATATTTTCTTACAGCTTCCTTCTTTTCGTTACTTCTATTCACTGGATTAGGCCAACGTGATGAAACATCATGCATTATCCTGTTTATATAGTTAACAATATACTACACTACAGGAAAAGCATATACTTGCATATACAACTATTTCTTTATTTAAAACAAACTGTAAACAAAGCACATTTCTCGCAAGGAAGTTGCCATTTTACATTGGAACAAACACAGGTAGTCAAAACAAGAATGAATCTACAAGTATTCGCTAAGTTTAGTGCAAAGAACATGGAATAATCACCGATATTCTGAACTGTTTTGTATTTTCTTAGGTGCTAAAACACTCAAGGTGTGCTGACGACCTTTTATATGGTATTTATGTTTCAATGTTTCTGATTAAACACTTTGTATTGAATACATAGTAATAGTTTACCAAACTGTCTCTAGATAACAGCACTAAGCTATGACGCAAGATTTGAACGCAGTTTTAGAGAAAAAGCTGCCGAAAAACGATTGGCAAAAACAGGTCATCATGCTGGATAAGGAGGAAGCGGGACATTTAAATGGCCACGCCCCAAACATTTAAACCCTGCGTAAAACCTTTAAAATGGCGGAAATATGAAACTCTTACCATAATTCAATAAAGGAAGGTTTGGGGAACATTTGTATCAATAAATCTACAAATTGTAATTTTTGAGACTTTTGGGCTATTTTTCAGTCCCAATGTCCCTTTTATTTGCTCAACACTTCATTCTTTTACAAGTCCTGTTTATTGTTTCTCATACTGTCATAGAAATAATATGACATTTTAAGATAGGTGTATAACATTCATTTGTAACACATCTGGCTTATCTTTCTGAAAAGGTTTATCTCAATTAATATGAAGTAGACAAGAAAATAACCTTTCATAAATTGGTTTGCATCTCCACTGAAAGGCCAGTGAAAGTTACCTAAATGTAACACACCTATTGTTTCTGTCGCCCTTTTACAATTTCTTCACCAATATTGTGTTTATGAAAGAAGACTTGCGCAAAAAATGCCTAAACCTCAATCTTTCACAACTAATCTCCGCTAAAGGTAAAGAAACGATAACTGTGTTTTACAAAAGTTGTTGAAATAATTTTCTATACTATTCATAGCATTTTATGGTATATATGAACTCCTGTTACAATGTTCTAGTGTAATACTTATGTTTAGTTAGCATTTTTACTATTTTTATTGGCAACATAATATTAAAATAGACTTCTAGGAGTATAGAGACTTATTTAAAATATACGTAAATGTTTTAAGTTAATTATATATAATTATTTATTTATTTATTTATTTATTTATTTATTTATTTATTTATTTATTTATTTATTTATTTATTTATTTATTTATTTATTTATTTACGTATTCTTAAGGTAGAAAAACTGAATACACCTGCTGTGGCACTATATTTTTCAGTCAGATTCTACATTTCTCTCATTTTGAACACTGTACTATTAGTGATAAATACGACTCCTAAATATTTTCTGTCATAATTATATGTACACTAAGGATAATATTCCATATTTAATGAATACATTACTAAATATAGCTATGGATATCAAAATAAATGTTACCATCATTCGCACTACTTTCGTCATTAACTTTCTAGAGACCTATGTTACTGTTATAGGATAGTGAAATATCAGTTTGATTGCAGTTATTGACTGAGAGGATCTATACTTTGAGCAACGTAGTATTCAGAACAGTAGCCTACCTCCAATATTTTTGTGTCGTATATCCACAGAGTGAAGCACTTCTATTTTGGCATATGGTATTTGAAAACAAAGTGAGATTGCTCTGACGTTCGCATTTGGGATCTGTTCCAGTTCACCGTCCATTTTGACCTTGAAATTTTCATGGTGATTCGTGATCGTTAGGCAAACGCTCGTTTGCTGGTGTTTCCATTTTATCACTTCCATTTTATTATGTTTCATTCTCATTTTTCCCACGTACTTCTAGGTTTTATGGCGTAAGGCAATTTCGGACAGATGGCGCAAAAGCTTGCTCAAAGAAAAGAGCTTTCCTGTGGATACTAGGGGGTTGCTTATTCGGGGGACCTTTCATTGCTCTCTTGAGGGAGCTTCAGCAATGAGAGTATATTGGAACCTAGAATTGCTTGCAAATCTCATTGTCTATGTAGGTTGTAATGCACGAGGTGTTCTCCTCGACTATATAACCCATATCTGATATCCATGTTTATCTGAAAGAAAATAAGGAATTGTTTTCTTGCTTCTCCCCTTTAAAAATACCTATTTACGCTATTTTTAACTGACGGAATATTTTCTAAGAAAGAAAATGTATTACTATATCTCAGAAATGGTTACTGTTTTATAAACAATTGATATGAAGTGTTTGATTAAATTTCATTTAGATATTTTTGCCGTACCAAATAATTTTTCTACCTCTTAATTTTTTATGGTAATTTGCGTCTTTTAACTTTTTTAAAGTCATATCGGAAGATGAATGGAATGGGTGAAATGATACTCATATGGGTACAGGGTCCATGGAGCTTAGAGTTACCCGACATTCGTCGTTTAGGATAAGGAAAAACCCCGGAAAAACCTTATCCAGGTAACTCAACCTGACCGAGATTCGAACTCGGCAGACGTGCTACCATCTACGCTACCGAGGCGGGCATTCTCTTAATTTATCAATTATAGAAATATTTTTCGGTGTGAAGACACTTAAGAGGTTATTTCCAGAACATTTAACATAATTTAAATTGTCTTGAAAATGTCTTTATGATATTTTCTTACGACTTTTAATGAAATGACCGCTCTTTTCCACATAAAATGCAGTTGCGTAAGCATGGGCGTAGCCAGGATTTAGTTTGGTGGGGGGGGGGGGGTTAGCTTGAAGTAAATAAAACAGCAAAATATACTTAAATGAAATTTAATATCTATAAATCCATAAAAAAACGACATATTTATAAAGTTCTTAACTTTAAATGAAATGGTTAAATCAATTTAGTTCCTCTGTGCTAAATCTAAAACCAGTGAAGAAGAAATCTTCGGCTTTTTCATTTAAGTATATCCACTACCTCATCTGCATGAATTTCTGTTCCATATGAGAACCAAACCATTAAGTCTGTTTTCACTTGTAGTGTTTCGTAAATAGTTTTTCAGTCTCCTTAGTCTCTGGGGTAGCAGAGGATACAGGAATGGCAGCCAAGATTTGTGGTAATGTGTAAATATTAGGATAAAGGTTTTTATCGCACATATCTAGGCATTCCAAACTAGATTTCGGGGTAGGCGAGATACTTGTCATCACTGTTTTCCATACTTCAAGTTCTGCTTTAACCACTGATATGTTGCTTTCGGGAAGCAGTGACTAGTACCTGGAAACTGCTTCTTCAATTTAAGAACTGGCAGTAAAATTTGAAGGTAGCACACCAGATAATGCTGATACTACTTTACGATGTTTGGTAAACCTCTCAACCAACTGTTGAATTGTATGATCAAGAAATGGAATGAACAAATTAATTTTCTAATACGTGCATACATCCAATGCAGGAATGTTCGTTCTATTTAATTGTCTTCCGACGCCTACGACGCGTGGCATTCGCAGTATACCACCATTTTCTTCCAGGAAAACCTTTGCCTCTTCCTATAGATGAAGATATTTGACGTCAGTATTATTTCTCAGGACTTTTAAGACATAAATAACATCATCTACATGTTTGAATGCCGTGATAAGATCGATGTCAATTGTCCGTAATTGTTTTGATAGCGACAATGTATAGCTCATACATTGTTGAAGAATCACTAAACAAATCACAAAATCCGAAGATCAAAGCTTACTTAGCAGCTGGGCAGCTTGTTGCCATGTGTCCTTATTGTGATTAAATTGGAGTTCTTCGAGAGTATTCACAATCGCTGATAACATTTCTCTGAATCTTTTAATAGCTTCCTGTTTGTGGACCCACCGTATTTCACACATTGAGAGCAAGTTTGGTTACAGACGGTTAGTAGCTCCTGAATTTTTTTCTTTCAACAAAGCAATGCGTTGAGCAGAATGTCGAAAGTAGGTAACAACAGACTGCACAATCCCAGTGCAATTTCGGACACTTTCTAATGAACATGAATCAGCAATATCAAGGTTGAGAGAGTGTGCACTACAGTGTACATAAAGAGCAAGAGGACATTCTTGGCGAATATATGCTTGCGCACCGTGCAAATACCAACTCATAGCTGCAGACCCATCGTAACCTTGACCAACCTCATGAGAACATTCAAGTGCATGCTTTTTCAGAGCTGTAATAATAAGATTTACGAGACCGGATCCTGAAACATCGACCGTTGGAATGTACTCAAGGAACATCTCTTTAAGCCTATGGTGTTTATTATCTGTAAAATCAACATATCGAAGACATAACGAGACTTGTTCTACACGTCCGATGTCGGTGGTTTCGTCAGCCAGAATCGCAAATATTTTGACTTTCTTTACTTCTTCAATTATTTTATGTTGAATTATCAATTATTATATCAATTATTTCGTTTTGGATCTGAGGGCTTGTGTACAGGGCATTCTTCTCTGAAGTTTTCAAATGCTCAGCCAGAACTTTATCTCCAGACTCAGCCACCAACCGAAACAGGGCTCTAAAATTACCATCATTCTGTTGTGGTTGTTCAGATTCTGGTTCTGGTGTAATATCTATTCGCCCCGAATCGATTTTACCTCTTAAGGAGATGCCTTGTTTCCCGCAAAAAATTATTGCTTTTGCGATAGGGATTAGTTTGTCTCGATTCTCCTCTTGTTGTCTCTTTATTTCAGAAGACTGTTGTTCAGTGACCGAAAGAGCCTGAGAAGACATTAGTTTTAGAAAGTTATGTGCCAGTTCTGAATTTCGCTTGTGGTATCCCGATTTCGCATGAGCTTCAAATATTTCTAGAGCATTCTTCCACTTATAAAAAGGTTCGGATACCAACTGGCCGATCCTTTGCAAACACTGCAGCATGCTCCACTTTTATATTCCGAATATGACAACCAGGGGACTCTCTCCATCCATTTCAATTGAAAGTGCAAGTTTCGTTTTGTGGAAATAGGAAACTCATAACCTCTGGGTGGGTTCCATGGCGTTTTTAAAATTTGGACTTTAAAATACTCATCCAACATTTTTTCTTGATTCGCGTAAAAACCAACATCCAACTTAGCTACAGTTGCAAAAGATGAGGTAACAGGCAAGCTGGCCTGTTGCAGACTAGACGTAGATTCGGCAGTTGAAGATATCGAACAGGGCACCAGCGCAATGGCAACGATTTCAACATTTGGTGTTGTGCTTGTGGTCGAGGGACCACTTGTCATCACAGTCTTCTTATGCGGTTTTCCCTTATCCTTCAAGACGAATGTCGGGTAACTCTAAGCTCCCTGGACCCTGGACTCATTTGAGCATCATTTCACCCAATTCATTCACCATCCGATATAACTTAACGTTGGGGCGGACGTAAATTAAAGAAAAAGGTAGCTGAAGCTTTGATAGCTAAATCCAAATTTGTTTCTTTATTAGAAACCCCTTGACTACACCACTTTTTCCAGCAGTCCATACCTTTAAGTTTATCACTCTTCCTTTTTTTCGACAGTAATAATGATTCACATTCACGTATCTGTCCTTACCAAGATCACCGAATAACACGGCATGGTACACTTAATTCTCTTCACTATTCGTTCAATACTTTTCACTTTTATTCGCTTCGAGTTCGCATGGAACAATACTGCCGTAAGCTCGCTCGTCGTGCTGGCTGACTGTATTTAGCCAGAAGGTTTTTGCTGCGTGCCCACCCGTTAAGGGTTTTACCGCAGGTAAGGTATAATTTGGGATGTTGTAGGGTAACATGTAGGTTTTTAGGTTAGTATTATTGTATAAGGTTACAGTGATTGTACCTTGGGATTGAAAGGGCAGGATGCAATTCCTATCACCATGGTGTTTAATGTTTCAGATTAAGATTGGAAAAATTTTGATGCCAAACAGCTTAGGAGAATTATGTGGAGCTCAGCTTTAGCTGCTGTTAGGATTAGCTCCTGGGTTATCTTGGGTGCTCGCAAGCCATGCGGGGTACCCGATGTAAACTAGAACGGCGTCTAGTGGAGTCATAATCTCCCAGTGATCTGAGAAGGGCGCTTCTATGGTTAGGTAAACTGGCGTATAATTTTGATGCCCGGCGCCTGATTTCATACTCCACGTATGGAAGACCAGAGGCTTCATGAAGCAACCTGGTTGGAAAGTAGCGGCCCACAGAATAGATAGACCGTAGTCCTCTATTCAGTGCACGCTGAAGCCATGCCAACCAGCTATCTGCGGCCATGCCCCAGATTTCCCAGGCATAAAGCATGACAGGAATTACCAGCGCTCGGAAAAGGTGTAACCTCAGACCAGGAAAGCAATTGCTCCTTGTACCCTTGCCACTAGGTCCCTGAAGTGCTGGCGAAAGGTTAGGCCCTAATCCAAAGTAACTCCTTGGTACCGGACAGAGTTAGTCCACTCTATCCTTCGGCCTCGGAAGCTGAAGTTGGGGCACTCTGCGGGGTTTTGACGCTTTGTTAAAAGAATGGCATGGCTTTTGTCCGGATTTACGGATATCCGCCAACGCCTACAGCACTGTTGTGTGAGACGGAGTTGTCTCTGTATACGGTTGAAGGCTCTGAGGATGCATTTTTCTTTTCAGAACAGAAGCACGTAGTCAGCGTATTGTGCCATTACGACTCGTGGCACTATGGGGAAGTCTGCCATAAAGACATTGAATAGAGTGGGGGATAGTACAGAGCCTTCGGGGACTCCGCCTCTCAATGGTCTAAGTGCTGATGTTTTCCCCGCAACTGTGGCTTTAAATGTGCGGTGTCGCAAGAATCTGTGTAGTATGTTGATAATTTGAGTAGGGAGCCCCAGTTGGATCAGTTTATACAGTAGCCCGGCATGCCATGTCGTAGATAAGGCCTTCTCGACATCCAACGAAACCGCAGCCGTGAAGGCTGCTGGACAGTCGAGCGCCCAGGACGAAATCCAAACTGATGGTCGAGTATCGCTTGAATGTCTCCCAGAATGGGGGACAATCGGATGAGAATCAATCTCTTGAGAACTTTCGAGAGGTTGGAGAGGAGGCTGATGGATCGGTAACTGGAAGGGTGCTCCGGATTCTTCCCAGGTTTCAATATGCAAATCACCCGGGCCTCCCTTCACTCTAGGGGAAAGTACCCAAGGGTGAGGACATACTGCCGTAACTCGCTCGCTTGTGCTGCCTGGCTGTATACAGCCAGAAGGTTTTTGCTGCGTGCCCAACCGTTAAGGGTTTTACCGCAGGTAAGATTTAGATTTGAATTTTGTAGGATGAAGGTGGTGTAGGTTTCGAGGTTTGGATTTTTTTAGAGGTTACAGAAAGTACCTTCGGGTTGAAGGGGAGAATGCAGTACTTTGCATCCAAATTGTTAATTTTTGTTTAATTTCTTTTGGGGAAAAATTTATATACCAAGCAGCTTAGAAGAATTATGAGGAGCTCAGCTTTAGCTGCTGATATGATTAGCTCCTGGGTTATCTGGGGTACCCGCATGCCATCGGGGGACCCGGTGCAGTCTAGATCGGCGTCTAGTTGGGTCATAATCTCCCAATGATCTAACAAGGGCGCTTCTGTGAGATGGTAAACTTGCGTATAACTTTGAACCCCGGTGGCTGATTTCATCCTCCACGTATGGAAGACCCGATGCTTCGTAGAGCAACCTGGTAGGGAAATAAGGACCCACAGAATAGATAGACCGTAGTCCTCTATTCTGTGCACGTTGAAGCCATGCTATCCAGCTGTCTGCTGCCATGTCCCAGATCTCGCAGGCATATAGCATCACCGGAATTACCAGCGCGGTCACGCGCGCTTATATACCAGCCCAGTAGCCGTCCAGAAATTTCAACTAACCTCCTCAAAGCTCCGCTCATTTCGTCCGAGGGGCGTGGCGAATAATCGAGAAACAACGCAGTTTCCTTAGGATACAAAATTGTTTGACTACTCGACAAGAGATGGCGTTACTGTGCGCAACGTCCACTAGTTCGGATGTATATTAAATTCAGATGTAGTAATTTAAGTCTCTTCACTCGTATTTTTCGGTATAATATTAGGTAATATTTGGCTCATTTCGGGGGGAGGCGGCTTTGAACCCCCCTTGGCTACGCCCATGTGCGTAAGCCTTTTCCTAAAGAACGTTTTCCGATATCCTTGGAAGAACTCCGGTCTTGAAACTCCGAGCATATTATTTAACGCACATTACGATTTTGAATTGTGTTTCTCATAACCACATACGGACGTTTATTTAAAAAAAAATGCTTCTTTTTGGATTTAGGGACTATACATACTTCCCGTGAAATCCCGCTAAGTAATTGTTGAGTAGATATCATACCTATTCTATAAATAAATACTAGATAAATAAACACGTATTATATGACCAAATTTTAAAGCAATTTTCGGCAAATGTCTGAGAGACGTTTCTACAAAAGAACACGTCATGATTATGAGCATATTCTGGTGCTACAGATACTTAACCTAAGACGTTAAGATGTGAACAAAGCCGCTTCTAAAACTTTTCAATCCCTAGAGAGCATTTCAAGAAATTATTCTCGTAGCAGTTTTTACCAAAGCTGCACTATTACCAGGGCCGTTATGAAAATGTCCTTTCTCATCAAATCTTCTTCCTTTCTAACTATTAACCCAAGCAAACGGCGCTTTCCACTTTGTACATGCACAAAGTGAATTAATTTCCATTTCTACCTTTTAATGATTATTATTCTTATGACCTGCCCATGGCTATGATCTCTAAGTACCGTAGACAGTCTCTGAAAATCATTTACGCTTTCATACATAATTTTAAGAGGGTTTTGTTTCGGCTCGTACCAAGTTACTTTCCGTAATACTTTCAGATGCGTTCGTTGCTGAAGTCAAATTCTTACCCCGCAAGATACCATTTATCTGAAACGTAACAAATAGAATGTCCCATTCCATGCCATATCTGCAATCTATTTAACTTACATTTGTGCTACAGCTTTATATTATATACGTATAAGAACTCTCAATATTTCTTAAACTTTTAGAAAAAGTAAATTTCAGTTACGCCGTGAAATATTTTGAAAAGGGCCATCCCGGGATTGGAAATATAAAAGAATAGTATTTTTAATCAGCCGTTAGATGTTTAAATGTTTCTTCTTTTAATTCTTTCTTTTAAACAAGAAAGGCATTCTTATGAGCAAGACTATGATACAATGAAGCACAAAATTAATATAATTTTGAATCGAACTGGTACCCATTGCTCCATGTATTGCAAATGTCTATCTTGTACGCGTTTCGCTAGGACCTTCCTATCATCGACATGTCAGAAAGTCGACATTAGCTGAGGACGTTAGAAAGGACCTACCCAAACGTGTTCTAGGTAAACACTAGCAATCTATGGAGCATCGAGTACTACTTCGGCTCAAAACTGTATTAATAAATTCATTTCCGCACTACATGCTTATAATAACTACATGAAGTATTACACTCCATCCAAAAATTGAATACATAAATGTCATCAGAGGTACAGATGTTGAAGCTCTATGTGTACCAAGATTACTTCTAAACTATGGCCTTGTGGAAGTAATACTCAAAAACAAATTAATAGTTAAATACAAATTTGGTTTGAAGGATTCAACCTGAAAAATTCAATGCCATGGCCGGGATTTGAACCACGGATGTATTGGTCTCCGCCCAGTCGCTCTTACATGACCAACTTGCCGTCATGACATTAAATTCTCCAACTGACTCATATACTTTCCTGGCAAACCACTGGGGGCTCTCGCATCCGAGATACAACGTTTGTGGCGACTTGCTATCCTAAGTACTTGAGTCCTAGGCTTCATTATTTAATTCTTATTATTTAAGTTAATCGATGGAAAATAATCATTTCTTCACACTGGCTCTATACAGGATAAGGAATTTAATTGATAGAGTCGAAATGAAAAATCCAATGCCACGTTCGGAAATTGAACCACAGATCTACTGGTCTCCATCCAATCGCTCTTACCCATTGAGCTACCATGAACAATTTGCCGTCATGCCATTAAAATCTCCAATTGACTCTAATATTTTCCCGATAAACCACTAGGGGCTCTCGCATTCAAGATACACCGTTTCTGTCGACTTACTATTGTCAGTACTTGAGTCCCAGGCTTCATCATTTAACTCTAGTGTGAAGATATTATTAATTTTAAAATTATTAATTTATTCATGAAAATGAATAATTTCTTCAGAATAGAGCTAAAGGATGCCTGGGACACAAGTACTGACAATAGTAAGTCGCCACAAGGGGTGTATCTTGGATGCGAGAGACCCTAGTGGTTTACCGGGAAAAATGTGAATCAATTGGAGAATTTAATGTTATGACGGCAAATTTGCCATGGTAGCTCAATGGGTAAGAGCAACTAGACGGAGACCAGTGGATCCATGGTTCAAATCCGGCCGTGGAATTGAATTTTTCATGTCGACTCTATCAATCTACCTATATACGGCTAGTGTGAAGACATGATTAATTTCCATCAATTAACTTAAATAATAAATTTGGTATTTATGATCGGCTGCCTCAAAGGAAACCTAAAATCTTCAATAGAAATTCCGAATCCTGTACCAGCAACCGTTTACTTAAATAAATGCCTATTTTTAATTTATGAACCAATTTTTATATTATTTTAATATATTTTCATAAAATCAAATGCATTCAGTATTTTTAAAAATATCCAGGGAAGTCCCCTTCATTTAAAATCTGTGTACATGTTAAACCGTGAGATATAGACATAAACCACTTAAGTAGATCTTATAGATTACACAATTTATGTCAAATTATTGTGTCAGTACCACGTTCCGACATCCATTGTTACATTTTTAAGCTGTGTAGTTCTATTGAAAGAGAAGAGAATTTCAAAGCCCTCAATAGTATTAGATGTGACTGTAGCTTAAGCTTACTCTGCCTACAATGTAATCTCTACTAATGCTCTAAGGAGAGAATATTTGCTTTTATGTATGTATTTATATATGTATGTCTCTGTGCATGTAGGATCATGCAAAAAAATCACTCAACAGGTTTTGTTAATTCTTTTATCATAACGAAGCTCTTCTGTTTCCGGCGCACACTGGTCTATAAAAAGTTAAATTCAATTCATAAATTACTGTAGTACTAAAAGGCATTGTCAAAGTCTTTGATGAGGATTCAGAAGTAGAGATAATGCATCTATAACATTAAAATGGGTCACATTTTATTCCAAGCAATACATTTGGGGAAGAGACATTGTGTTACATATGCGCAAACATAAGACAGCGTAAAAAGTTATAAACCGCTAACGGTACCGACGATTCGCGCGAACTCGTGCGTGTGTGTGTGTTTTTTTTATTTAATATTCATCAAATTATATACATATGCAACCTAATTCTATATAATTACTATGCATACACCAAAACTTCTGCAGACAAAAACTTCTAGTAATCGCAATAGAAGAAGCTTTTGCATTATTTCTATATGTTATAATCAATTTACATGATTTCGTAAACAGAGACAAATATAAATTTGGAAGTGAGCCGACAATTTATAATATGCCTATCAGCATTCTGAAAGATGTCTTTTGTGCACCATTTCCTGAACTTGCAAGTTAGGTGGGAGTGTGGAGGTTAAGGAAGTCAGGGCATATCGCCCATGTCGACATTCATTTGACGGATGTCAGGGGATTTTAATCCAATATTAAGAATAGCTGGGATTGTACGAAATTAGAACTATATTGGTCGAAAGGGCGTAATTGGCTGCAATAATCTTGTACATCATTGTGTAATAATTTCATGAAAAATGTTCGGAAGTAAATAATCTTAAATAATTCGTCATTCATATTAAAACGCCAACCGTACAACTTCCGGTAAGTAGCTAGTTGTGTAATAAACCAGTTTCTGAAAAAGTTTATCTAGATTAACACACAACAGAAAGAAGAAAAGTTTTCATAGAAAAGGAGAAATGTATTTTCGTAAGAACAGAAGAGTAGTAGATAAGAAAATGTTGAGTGGGGGTTTAACAAAAGTCGAAACTCCCCCTCTAAAACCAGGGAGATACAAAGGCCTCTCATTAGGTCACTACTTGGATATAAAAAGCCTCCTCTATTACAGGATGAAACCGGATGAGCCACTTAAGTCAGCCCATCCTGGAAGACTACCGAAGAACTTAGGACAGGGCCGCCAGTGACCTAACTCATCAGCTGCTAGCTAACCAGCTTGGTACCGTATAATACCAAAGGCGGTGCCAACATCACCTAAGCGTTGCCAGCCAGGTATAACCAATCTCCCATGAGTACTTTCTGCATTACGGGGTCCAACCCAATCTGAAACATTCCACAACGGGAGAGTCTCGAATGTACGACCTCGAGTACTTCTCGTAACCTTGAGAACTAGCACCAGTGCTATGAGTCTCCAGCGTTCGTACAATGGCTGCTGAAGGGTTAGGAATCTCTACCCCTTAAAACGGCCGCCGAGACCAGCTCCTGACGTATTTCTCGTCAACTTCAGAAATAGCACCAGTGCATAGAAGCGCCTAGCATCTGAAGTACTCTGGAATCCTCTCCTATGAGAAGATATAAAACATCAGATTCTTAAATGTCCTGTAGCTATTTAATTGTTTCTCGTGATGTCGAATATTTAAAAGTCGTATATCAAGGGCGGATTTTGTACCCCAACTACCGAATCGGATTGTTTTATTCCCATTTTCACTAAACCGAAATTGCAATGAATCTACATCTGCTAATGTTCATCGAGGTTAACCAAAGGAAACTCATCAAATAAGCCAGGAATGAAATATGTAGTATAAACTTTAAAATATTCGATACTTTTGGAGAAAGTCATGCAAATGCAATGCATCAAATTTATTTTAAGTAAAATAATAATCAAGTACCTTAAAGTATGAAAGGAAAATCTATGGATTTCTATGCTGGGCTATGAATAAATGATGAAGAAACATTTAAACAGTTACCCAAAATTTTTATTGTATTAAGAACACGTAATAAAGAAAATAGCGGGCAAAAACATAAAATGTTTCTAAGTTATATAATTCCTATTAATTTAAAAATGACAATTTAAATCACCCTGCCCAGATTTCAAGACCAAGTAAAGTAGACGTCACAATTAGGTTATGCCCGCCTCGGTAGTGTGTCTGCTTCACGTGCAAGAAGTCCCGATTTCCAATCCCAGTCAGGGTTAGTTACCTAGATAAGGCTTTTACCGGGGGTTTTCCTTATTCTGAAAGACGAATGTAGGATAACTCTAAGCTCTATGGTCCCTGGGCTCATGGAGCATCCTTTCACCAATTCCATTCATCGTCCGATATGACAACATCGGAGGACGTAAATTACAACAACAAAATCACAATTAGGTTACTAATATAAGTGTCACGAGATTTTCTTTATAAGTAAAAGAGAAAAATATATTTTTTTAACATTTAGTCAGAATAAAACTGGAGAAAATGAGCATTTTTATAAAGCGAAAAGGCTACGCGGTAACATAGGGATCCTCTTTGATAGGTCCCGAATTCGTTTTTCGTAGACTGGCTACTCTAATCTTCGTGTATGCCTAATCTCTAGGTCAATGCTCATTTTACTTTCAGCTATCATAATTTGATATCTTCTTTCTCGTTCATTCAATTTCCTTTTCGTCTTTCAGGAGTACTTCTAGGTTTCATGATGTGTGACATTATCGGACAGATAGCGCGGATGCTTGCTCATTTGAAGGTCACTTGCCTGTTTGAATGGATCGATCATTGCTCTGTCTGAGCAGGTTGTGTCGTCTAGCCATGTGTCTGCCTGCGGCTTGTAGCCAACCTTGGTTCCTCACACCTGGAGAGACGTACGTACCACTTTCGCACTATGAATAGAATAAGTTCTTCTTTGCTCGTAAAATGTCATTATGACAGGTGTACATAGGAATCTTTGCTTGTCTTACAGTGGGTAACAAAACACAAAAACAAAAAATCGGAGCAAAAGCACAATCAAAGGGTACCAGGTTAATGTTTTGAAGTATTTCAAATAGGCGTATGTATAGCATAATGCAGATGTGACAGTTAAGAAGTACTCAATAATTGCTATTGATTGATATATCAGGTATGAAAAATAAGACTTTGGAGAATATGATACCCATATGGGGTTTTACAACTCTGCAAATTAAAATAAATACACGTAATATAAGTGCATGATCATGTGTTGACCTTCTAAAAGCCGCCTGAATTGGACGCCGTGAACCATATCATCGCATCCTAGGAAATATTGACCATAGATATAGGAGATGTGGATGAAGATGGAAGTGCTTATTCTGAGCGCTTTTTCTAAACAATAAACTTGTTAATAATCGCAGATTACTTCAATCCGAGCCACAAATCTTGAATTGGAGCTGCTGATAGTAAAATTTGTCATAAAATTTAAAGTTTAAAATTTAAAATTATAGCTATGTATGCTCTTGTGAACAAAGATACGTTACTATTGTAACTTATTTTATTTTAAAAATGACATACAAACTTCCTCACCATGGCGCACATAATGAATGCTTAAAATGCTGCGAATAAATAACAAGCAATCTTTGTTTTTATTTCTTATTTTATGATGAAGCATTTTGTTTAAAACCCCGTTTAATTTAGCATTACTTTTCAATGATATCTGTATTATTTTATTACCTCATAAAGTACTACTTTATAGCCTGTTAGAAGTCTTCCAGTAGCTGTTTTAGAGAGCGCGTACCAAAAATTGCTTTTAATTTATCTGATATTTGTACAATGTAGGCATACTAATATTAACATATACAGTGTGAGTGACCTAAAGGTAAGTGCAGCTGAGACCTTAATTTTAGATTTTATATATTAATTCATAGTGATCCCATTATCCAAAGTAAATTGCATACATCCTAATTATTTACGTGGCATCTAACATGTCAATATGTGTAAAGAATTCCTTGCTCAATCTTGCGATATTATGAACAGTTCACCACAGTACATAGTTTTTGTATGTAGCTTGTTGAATGTTTGGTTTCAAAAATATGTGTTACGGAAAATATTTCGTTATACCCGTTTAACACTCACCCAGAAATTTGGAGCTTTCATCTGAAGGTCTTCTGAGGATTTCAAGTGCTTCACTTTCTTAGGAGTTTAGCTAACTGGTGAACCTTTCAATACAGTTCAAATCTCGCTGGAAGAAAACATAGCCCATATTAAAGGAGATATGCTGTGATCATTGTTTATAAATTAAACTGTATCCTTGCTTTGCCTAGTTTGCTCCACACATGTGTACGAGCCTCATTGAATCCTTTAACCTTTGATGTGATTATTATTCTAGACATGGAAAATAATTTGAAGCAATCATTTCCTAAATGTATTAAATACAGCTACAAGCAACTGCATTTTTATGATTCTGACAACAGTTTCGGGTGAGTTATGCTTTTGAACAGGTGGCATTCTATTTTTTTAAGATGTTGACACCCGTTCATTAAATTTTTCTATAAAAGTAGTCACATGACGAAGTAAGAAGTTGGTGTAAAAATAAGTACTATGAAGTACTATTACTCGATTTTAATCCAGGGAATAGCCTGGTAATAAAGTGAAAGGCTGTCATTCAGGAGATCCTGTGTTCGGTTCTGTCTCATCTGTATTTTTTTCGTGGTTTTCTCAGGTCTGTAAGCGAGTGCTGAATGTTTTGTAATCTATCAGGAATACCTTTCTATTACTTCTTCTTTATCTTTTAGATGTTAGTTTCTCCAGTGTGGACTTTATCTTTGACGAATACGCTGCCTACTACAGTAACGAATTACGGGATCCTTCTCTCAGGGTATACATGTTGTGCGTGATAATGGAAGTTAGCTGATAGTTTTCATGGAGATTAATAAACGATATATTTGAAGTGTGTTGCCAACTGTTAAATGATATAGAATTAAAATGTTTCTGAATTTTATTGCTATAAACTGCAGCTGTAAAAGTTTTATAACTTACATATAACTACGCAAGATTCAATAAATTTATGGATGAAAATATCTTTCCGAAATAAGAATGAGAAGAGCAATTTGCTGTGAATCTCTGTAATGCTGTACGGGAAACATCCTGGTGGTCCCCATGTACGAGGATGGTTTTATAAGTCTAATAAAAAGCCAATAATATTTTTAGTAAAGATTCACTTTGTTTCTCAACAGTCTCCAATGATGGATATACACTTGGTCCAGCTATATTCCAGCCTTACCATCCCGTCGGAAATATAGGTTCTGTCAAGGTCTGCAAAATACTCGTTGACGGTGACTATCACTTCTTCGATTGATGAAAATTTCTTACCACCAAGCCGAATTGTCAAGTTTGGGAACAGGAAAAAGTCACTTGGAGCTATGTCTGGTGAATAAGGTGGGTGAGAAACCAATTCAAAGCCCAACTCATGCACTTTCGCCGTTGCGATTGCAGATGTGTGCGGTGGTGAATTATCCTCAATGGGTTTTAATCTCGGTCTCTTTTCAGTCAACTGTGATAGTTGCTTTAGTTTAGGCCCCGAAAATTGAAAATATTCAAATGTGTTTAATAATAGTTTAAAGATCGGCATGGAAAAGTTAATGCGTGTAATAAATGAAAGCGTAAAATTCAGTCGGACATGATATGATCAATGTGTTGCTATTGACTGTTACACTTGTCCTGGACCAGTGAGAAAAGAGTTGTTTGGTAGTTAGAGCAACGAAATGAGAAAAATCTATAATCTTGTAAAAGCGCGTAGCAAAGATAGCGTCTTTTGTCTTGGAAACGTAGAAGAGAACGGACGTACAATTCAGTGTCGGGACGAAATATTATAAAGAAACTTAAAATTGATTTCCAGAAAACTGTGACAAAGCAATAAAATTCTTGTGTCAGGTTTTGTACGAGAAATGGTATAAAGCATTTATAGTGAATTAAAGTTTGAAATTTTAAAATTAAACAAGAGTGATTTATCTCGAAATTTATTTTAAAAGAAGAAGGTAATTCCTTCACTCAGGATCACACCTGAGCTCATAGAGTTCTAATGTACCGATTGGTGCAGCGCTGAGTAACAAATCTGAATAAAATATTCAGATTTATGAGGAGACCATCATACCGGCAATTTCACCGTTGAACTTCGTTGACGTAGGATCATCCCAACCAAGAACCAGGAAAACAGCTGGATTACATATGGCTTCCCAACTTAGTGCTGCGAGAACAACATTTGCAACATCTTCATACATGTAATTACCGTTGCACAACTCATGTTGCAAACGATTCAACAATGAAGCTAATAGGCTCCAGTTATGGTTCAGCAGTTTTCCAAGTAGTCTATGGGGATTATTCCTTAAGAACCCCCTACTAAGAAGAAAACGGTGGCCACCACCTTAGTAGCTAACAAAATGGTCCTTGCCTTATTTGGTGCACTTTTACCAGACGTTTTACATTGTTTTGACTGCTGTTTTAACTGCGGTGTGTAATGATGAATCCAAGTTTCATCAAAGTCACGAATCGGTGCAAAATTCCTGAGAATTGTGATTAAAAATCACCAGACAGTCGGTAGAAGCCTTCTTCCGGATGCACTTTTGGTTGACTGAACAATCGTGGCATCCATCTTACACACAGCTGTTTCATTGCCAATTTTTCTTGCAAGATATTGTGCACTCGTTCAGTTGAGAGCCTACAGCCTCAACAATCTTACGAATTTTAATTTGGCGGTCTTGCATAAAGAGATTGTGGATTTTTAAATGGTATCCTGTATGGCGACCTCAAGTGGGCGACCACAACGCGATTCATTTTCAGGGCTACCACGACCACCTTTAAATTATTGATCCAAAAGTAAATGGACTTCAGTTTTAACGCTTAGTCCGTGTGAACTTCATGCAATTCAGTTTTGACTTGTGTTTCAGTCCAGTCCTTCAAATGTAAATGCTTAGCAAGAGCACGAAGCTCTTTTTTTTCCATTTTCAATCGCAGCTCACACTGGCCGGTTCAGATGGCTGTCAAGGATGAGCTGTATGTTGCAGCACATTCAATTTTTTTGTACAATCTTATGAATAATCAATCCACCCACAAGGTTGTGACGGATAATTTTCTATCCCTTCATGGAAATGCACCAGACTTGTCAAATGACCCTCGTGTGTGATAACCTGAGGGCGGTCTTTAGACCCTACGGACTGCCGATAAAATCAATTACAGTAAATCACTTCTGTAATGTGCAGCTCACTAAAAGCCCGCAAGAAATCGCGATTTTTATAAAAACACACTTTTATCAACACAAGTTGCGCCAAATTCATGACTATCCCAACAAAATTCGGGTTGTACGTTACCAAATCCTATATTTCATATTTGCATCTAAAAGAACAATTTTGTCTCAGTGACTTGTTAAATTTTAAGAAATCCTTTTCCCACTAGTCATTTGAACCGGCATATTTGCTTCTTACGCAGTTCTGTAATTTCTCAATAAAGCAGCTTTAATTACCCAAAACTTAAGCTAGTGGTATCTCGGTTAAGTTCACCGGAACGCCGAAGTGCCTTTGCTACTCTGCCTTAATGTTACTTGCTTTTCCTCGACACTTAAGTTGACTGGCTAATAATTTCTTATCCCATGACAGAACTACCAACGTTCCTCTTATCTAAGGTATTGATTTTAACATATTGAAACTATCAATTGCCATTACTTATCTATCGATTCTTTATGAATTTCTTAATCTTACTTGTTAGTGATGCTGACACCACGGTACGCTTTTTTCCTGTAATTGACGACCTCTAACGTTAAGTCATATTGGGCGATGAATGGAATGGGTGAAATGAGCCATTTACCCTGACCGAAATTCGAACTCGGGACCTCTTGAACGTGAGCCAGACAAACTACCAGCACGCTACCGAGGCGGGTCCATGGTATGTAGTATCATATCTGTGGGCATTAGTGGAATAATTAGTTGACGAATCTTTTACAGTCCTCTCATGTACTTCCAGCAGTGGAAGGGGTGGGGAATTTCCACGTCTCTCTATGGTCTCTCTGCTGCTTGTAACCAACTCTAGTACTTTGCCTTCCTCCCTTCCTCCTGGAGAACAGTAGTTAAAATACATGTATGTAGGTCAAAGTGCGCGAGGTAATTTAAGTTTGGTCCTCCTTTGCACAAGGGCCACACAAAATTGCTTATAAAATCAAACAAGGATTAGTTTCTAAGAAATAAAGAAACATGTTTTATTAATTTTCAGTATTCCCGTTTAACATCACTACAGTACATTTTTGCATTTGCTGACACTAGTCCTAAAAGCAATGATGGCATTGTTCCTGCGGCCCTTCAAAAACCAAGATTTCATGTTCCACTGCTTCATCTGAAAATCTAATTTCACACATTTTATCCTTAAATTTTGGAAACAAATAGAAATCAGAGGCAGCTAGACCAGAGCTGTATGGCGCCGGTTCTATAACACTATAAATAAGATAATTTAAATACTCAGTTATTGCGTTTTATGTATATCACCTTGCGTTGTCGTGATGTACCTATATGTGTCTATTTCGGTGTTTTTCATTTCAAAGCAATTTTTGATAAACTGACAGGCAATATTTGATAATATTTTTCTGTCCTTTGCGCCATTATTAGAATTTAAACCTGTTTGTGAAATGTTCTATTTAACCAGAACACACTTGTACAGTAGTAGTCACTGTCACTATATATGGCTGATGTGAAACCTACAAGATGGTATGATAATACAGTCCTGTGGAGTACTTTCTCTTTTTGTCCAGTACTCATAGTTGAGTACTCACTTGAAGCGTGAGTTACTTTTCATTTTAACTGAAAAGTGAAGATCTTTGAGATAATTTTGTTCATGCGGCGCTCCTGAAGTTATACTACAACAGCGATTCCGTCCTCGTAACTTCAAAATGTTTAGTTTGGTACTGTCTTCAGACGCTACATATTTTTCGTTTGTTTTTTCGCAAACTATAGCAGTAGTGCACCGGCTTCACAATATTTTTCGTCGTCTTCCGGTTGCCGAGGCCATTGTTCTGTCTCTCCATCCTTCCTTTCCAACCCTGCTGTACTTCATTCCTAGAGGTACTTCTGGGACTAAGTATTTTTCTTCTTTCTCTTCTTGTCCACTTTAAAATATTCATCTTAGAATTCTTCCTTCCTTTTTTATGTCCATGCCACTTCTACTATAGACACCTATTTATGATATATTCTAGTGTGGTTCAATATATATTCAATATATATTCTCTGAAATCGGGAAATCTTAGTGCAGAAGATTAGCAATCCAATTCTAATATCAAAAATCGCCTGTTCTTCTCTTTTGATAATATTCAGACTTCTACGTAAAGTACATTTAATCAAAATATTTACTATTTCTAACCTTCTAATATTTCGAATGTTGTTACTGCATTTACTTACCCATTCTTACTTTCTCTATTAACCTAAAGTGAGTGTTGCATTCCATCCAAAATTGCGATAAAAGTATTTCAATGGAATTACAATTTTGGAGGCTCCTTGAAAAAGAAGAAACATTTCTTTAGAAAAAAGATGTGTGTATGTGGGTGTGTGTGTTAGAGAGAGAGGGAGGGATGGAGGGAGGGAGAGAGACTATAAGCAGCCTCAGTGTGATACAAACATTTCAAAAAAATTCCCCACCAGAAACTAGGCTGCGTCATGGCAAATGGTTAGACCACTCGACTATAACCAAAGTGGTCCTAGTTCGATTCCAAACGACCGCAAAGTGAGATTCGTAGTGAACAACAAGGCACTGGGCGCGTTTTCTCAGGGATCTCCGATTTCCCCATCATCTCGTTCCACCGTTACTCTATCTTTATCTTGTGTATCATCACCTGAGGTGCCGTGCGTAATAAAATTGGGCGTTAAACTCTACACATTTTTTCCACTACAAACTATCCTTTATTTTCTTAAAATGGCTCTAGCAATATTAGTTATACGAGTAATACCAAAACTCTATCAAACTGTATCTATTGTGATGCAGTAGCTGTTACCTACGATAATACAAAATTCGTTGCCGTATCGATAAGCAAGATAAGCTACGCGCTCGACCAGCGAAAGCACGATAAGCAATATCGCCACAAAGCTAGAACATCCTGGATGTATCGACATCTCGAATGTTCTAGAAAGGTCATACAGATGCGTAAGTGAACACTCTCGCTAAGCCATTCAATCTTGCTGTGTAGGACATCTGAATGAGGACGTCTTGAGCGAGAAGGTGCCGTGAGGCTCGTGGGGCGAGCGAGTTACCTTGTCTAAGGAGTAGCACTTTTCTACGTGAGATTTTTTTTCATATCGGACGATGAATGAAATGGGTGAAATGATGCTCAATGCGTCCGGGGTCCATGGAGCTTACAGTTACCCGACATTTGTCTTTCAGGATAAGGGAAAACCTCGGAAAAAACATTATCCAGGTAACTCACCCTGACAGAGATTCGAACTCGGGACCTCTTGAACGTGAGGCAGACATGCTACCATCTACGCTACCGAGGCGGGCTTTCTACGCGAGAGTTGGGGATATCTGTAGTAGATTTAGTGAGTGCTGTTACTGTGCAGCATTTGAGACAACTTATGTTCGATTACCTACCCAGTGAGCCATCCGGAAGAAGAGGCCAAGGGCGCTGCAGGAAAGCGAAGACAGTGAAGAGAACATCGGGTAAAGAGTGAAGTAGTATTGAACAATGGAAGTATTTCAGATTACTGAAATATGAACTCTACAACGGGATAATAAATTTAAAGTGTATAATGTCACTGATATACTGACAGCGTTTGAAAACCGAACTAAGTTACAATATTAAATTTCCTCAGAATATTCTATTACGTCCTGTTCATTTTGAATGGCGTTTAAAAGCTTTATGAAGTCATAGATAGACTAAACCTTACTACATAAAAAATAAACACCTCGTTAGAGTTTGAAAGAAAATTCTGTAGCATAATCAGTAGAGAAAGTCAATGGAACGTAGTATATTAGTTTCTTCACTGTTTTATTCAGTTTTTGTGTATATCTTACTGAACTTTTCAGAAGAAGGTTATGACGTGTTTGAAATTCTAGATGTTTTATTCAACAGAATTTCCCTCCCAATTAGAACGCGCCTAAAGTTTAACACTATGTGTACATTTACGACCTTGTTACTTCAGAAATGCTCCAACTCTTCTTTTTATGGCATTCCTTCTATTTAGCCTTTATTTATTCTTTTCCACTTCCCTCTCCAAGGAACGGAATTAAGTTCACTACAGGCTTACAAGTACGTACAGAGAGAGCATAAAAAGGATTTTGCGGTATAATTTTAATGAACGGTGCAGGATTTAAAGAACTTGAACGGGAAAACACATTAACGCGGGGTCTCTGCTATTATATGTGGGGTTGTTGAATTTAATTTGTTTCTTTTCTGTTTTTGTAAGAGAATTACTACACTCGTTGCTGAGCATTAACCACTTAAAAGGTATCTGGTTTAGCAAGAATATTTATTGGTACAAGCGAAAGACTACTAGAAGAGCTTATAAAGATTTTAAGGACCATATTTGCACTGTATCTCTAGAAAACTCGGGAATTTTGAGGTTCCCAAAATGTTTCATGCAGTATGATGGCAATCTTTTGCACTTACCACAACATCCAGGTTGTTATCTCTAAATGCTTCATGGTATTTCGTAAATACAGGCTTTGCATTTCAATATATTAAGTTTATACTAAATCGCAAGATGCAGCTTGTTCCAATTTAACTAGTAGAGCCCGCAGGAACCCATGCATTAGTGCCCTAAAGGGAGATTAAAGGTCTAACGTTAACTTGACTTAACTCAGAACCCATTATCACACAAACTATAAAATACGGGATTAGTAACAACGGTGCAATGCTTGTAACTTTGTTGTTATAGTATTGAGAAGTGATAATTTTTTAGAAAAATTGTAGGATAAAATCATGTTTTATATTACTATGATTGTGAATAGCGCTTGACGATTTTTCATTGCAACATTTTCTTTCTAAATTTTTTTATTGGTCCTCAGGTATCGGAACGTACAGCTGTAATCTACATTTACTAGTACGTATTACAGCACATAACATTTAAACCAAGAAAACACATTCGTAAAAAATTATTTTTTTTTTTTTTTTGTTGTAATTTACTTTCTCCAACTTTAAGTCATATCGGACGATCAATGGAATGGATGAAATAATGCTCAAATGAGTCCGCGGTCCATACAGCTTAGAGTTATCCAACATTCTTCTTTTAGGATAACGGAAAATTCCGAGAAAGCCTTACCCAGATAACTTACCCTCACCAAGATTCGAACTCGACACCTCTTGAACGTGAGGCAGAAACGCTACCACCGCCCTAGTGGGCAACAAAATTAGTGATGCTGTGCTGCAACACATGATGAATTCACTTCTAAACACGCTCAAAATGGCTTCCATTTACAGCCAAACAATGCCAATCTGTCACTGAAATCAGTTAACGTTTCCCGGTTCTTGTAAACCAAATATTAACACAAGAAAAAGCCCAAGCGGTTCAGGTGAGGGGATTTTGGCGGTATTTCAATTCATTGTCTTTCTGTAAGTTGCGCCATGACTAAATACTTTATGAAGTAAGCACTTTGTCGTTATTAGCTTAGCTTTTGTCTCTATTTGTTCAATCCAAAGCCACATATTGAAGTGGCCTACTGTATTGTTTAATTTAAAACCTACTCAATTAGAAGTAACAATGCGTTTTCCTTTGCTTAATACACATGCAGTAAGATACTAGTAAATTTAAATTTCGGTTTGAAAGGGTAGTGCAGAGGAAGATCGCTTCGAGAGTTATTACGTATTTTAGCCGGGAGCGAGGCCTGCCTTGTGTGTGTGACGTCAGGCAAGAGCCGTGTATCACCAAGTTGCCTGTATAAATGGCGCTGTGAGTACAGAATCTGAGGATTCAGTCAAGTGTAGCAGTGTAGCTGCCACGTACCTAATGGAACTCTGAAACTTACATTGTGGCGATGTATTGAAGCAAAAATATACACACTTGGCTGATTTTTACAAGAATGTCCCCCAAACCAGATTTCAGAGGTTGTATTCACTTGCCGCAAGGACATTGTGTATGTTTGGCTCGACATACGTGTTATGAAATTAGCTGAGTCCAAACCCCGAAGTACCTTGTCGGATCACAATCTAACGTGCAGGCTTCGAATAGAGATTTCCCAGATATTACGTCAAGACATTGATAAACTAGTTAAAGGGAAACGAAACAGAAAGTGTCGGAAAATATCCACCTAACTCTGTTCTGGGTGGCTCTCCTCTAATTTGCAGAGAATATTACGTTATGTTTTATTTTATTTACTTTAAAACATACCTGACCTTCAGATAAATGACGAGTTGAAGTTTTATATATTTTCTCATAACACAGAGCCAAAATGTAATTGTTTATAGGCTGTGACAAATTGTGCAATTAAAGCAATCAGCATTAATATTACTACACCCAAGATGTAAGTTGTACATCTTATTAATGTACGATACGTTTCCTACCTTTCCTACGCTGTCGGAACCCCAACACATCAAACTCTTTCCTTCCTCTTGGGCAGCAGAAATCAGCGCGTTTACGTCACTCGCTAACCCGCGTTTCTTTCGGGAGCATATTTGACTGTTAGAGCTGATGGAGCTGACGTCACACCGCCATTACCTGTCTTCCCCTGGAGTAATGTGTTTGTGCTGAAACTGGGCCACTGGAGAAGTGCAGAAAAGAGAAATGTTCCAATTTAACAACAAAAAACCTTGTATTCATTATTTGTAATCACAGTAAAGTGAGGGAATGTTGATATATTACAGCTTTTCTAGAAAAATATCACTTCATAGATTTGCAACAGCTGAGTTACAGGCATTGTCCCATGCTTTTTACGCATCCTGTATATCAATAATCGCAGTCTACGCCGCACGAGGCGCCACAGGTTTTCCCATTTGCCATGCTGGCACTGCCATAAC